>CM037008.1:23386269-23986269 GCA_020826895.1 Aquilegia kansuensis | reverse complement strand
GTCACCAATTATGTGGTGTGCACTGAAGAAATAGGTCTTGATACCTCTCCCATGCATCAAAGAAAACCTCACCTCTTTCTGCCGGAAACTTCTTATGGCATCAACTATGTCATTAGTTCTGGTAATACGAAAGAATTTGGTCAAAAACGTTTTACTTAGTTGAGCCCAGGTGCCAATAGAATTGGAAGGAAGGCCATGTAACTAGTGAGATGCTCTATCCTTAAGAGAAAAGGGGAACAATCTAAAGCTAACTTCGTCCTCAGACAAATGTTTTCCTTGAAAGTATTAAGAACGGTCAGAAACTTGTTGAGGTGTTGATATGGATCTTCCCGTCGAAGTCCATGGAACTAGGCAACATGCCCACAATCTGAGGGTGAATGCCATAGCTATCTACAGTTGTCTTGTGCAAGACAATGCAGGTAGGTGGCCCAATGGCCAAAGGTGAAAAGTAATCCTGAAGGGTAGCTTCTTGAGCCATAGGTGCAGGAGTTACTTCAGAAGGTGAAGTTGATCAGTCGTTTAACTCTTCTTCAGGAGGTATGGAGGTTGAGTCGTTAAACTATTCCTCGGGAGGAGTAGTGAGGTCTGTGATTGTGCTCTTTATGTAGATTGGAATTGGTTTCGACAAGATTTTACCTGATCTAATATGCATGTAATATGCGCATTACATATGCCACGGAAGTCCTAACCATTCAAAAGCATCTAACAAGGGGCTCAATAACTGACTCAATTTTGTGTTCACACAAGTCAATGAGCTCTTTCCAAGCTTCCCTTGTGAATTCTCCCTATATTTTGAGAGTCAAGCAGCGAATAACCAGTGTGGGAGGTTTTCCGTGCGTAAGCAACGGTCCTTAATTATGAAACCACAGTGATTCTACAAACGTGTTCTGCAGGGGTTCTAGACCCAATTCCAAACTTGTGCTCCAATCAAAGAATGGTTCACACAGTACTAGTTGAAATATCTGCTCAAGTTTTCAAATGAACATCGTGATAGCATGGCTTTAGTTGATTCAATTTTAAGGCTTAGGATATTGCAATCAATTGGTATTAAGTTTCACTTTTAGGCCAGGTCCGCCTTGCAGTCCCGGTTTAACAAGTAAAAACAAAAATTGAAATCAAGCAACAATCAAGGTCATGTTAATAAATATAGAAACTCCTATTACAGGGGATTCGAGGAGGGTTAGGAGAATGCTTACCTCCCACTTTGTGCTAAAAAGTAAAAATTGCCAAACATGCGCACGAAAGTGGGGAGAAGACGAGTTGAAGTCGACTAAGGGGAAACCGCTCCTTGGGTTTCAATCGTCCTTAGGAGTCGTTCCTTAGTAGACTCAAGGCTAGCTCCACAACCTTGCTCTACTATCTGCCGCGAACACACAATAAAATAAATCCTAACAACACCTACTTTAAAAAAATTACAACCGCGACCCCTTCTTGGATCGAATAATTAAATATCTTACAAGTCTCTATAAATGCTGAAAAAATTAAGGTATATAGTTCACCTCACAGTCTCTCAACAGGAAAAACATTAATGAAAAAGAAGCTCTGGAACGTCCTGGAAAAATCACGCAAAACGAGGCAATTTCCTGTCTGGAACTTTCGAACCAGTAACTTACAGGAAATATTCCTGAACGCGCGACTTTCTTAAAAATTTGATTTTTACTCCGTTCTTCGAGTTTTTTTCAATCCGTCTTCGCTGCAAGATCAAGAAGAGGACTAAGCAATAAGACACTTAAAAATAATACTCCCTCCGTCCCAAATTATAAGTATCTTTTGGAATATTCTACTTATTAAGGAAACATCATTTATTGTTTGTCTACTAACTCTATTTTCTAATTTACCCCTATTTAATACTAATTACAATGTCTAACTTGTTATTAGAATAATTACTTTAATCTCAAAGCAAGGGTAGTATAGACAAATAAACCATTTAACTTAATTAATATGGTTTGAAAAGTCAAAAGCGACATATATTTTGGGACAATCTAAAATAGAATAAGGTACTTATAATTTGGGACAGAGGGGGTAATTAAAAAAAAATAGAAGGGTGGGAGGGATAGAAGTGGGATAATGTCCCGAAACTACTATTCTCGCTTGTGTTTGAATGAACTCCGTTTTTTAGAGCGGCAAAGGCGCCATTTTGATAGTTGGTAATTTGTTTCACCTACTAGTCAAAAGATAGATTTGTATTGAAGTTCCTTTTTGTGCCTGTATAAATTGGTTATCAAAATAAACAAGTAACAAGCAAGGGTCAAATTCATATAAGAAGAAGAAGATGAACTTTTCTCTTTAATCTTCAATTCATAAAAAGCTACCTAAACCTTAGTTACTACTTCTCTTATATAGAAAATACAAAGTAGAATCTTTGCATGCAAAGACTTCCAAATTAGGTCAAATTCGTGGCTGCGTTGTTGGTCTTATAGAGATTAGGTCTTTTGCAAAACCTAATTCTCTTAGGCTTAAGTTGTAGCTTGGACCAAGACCTTCAACTTGATAGCTCATGGGCCCAAATCAGACTTCTGGATCTTCTTATGAAACCTTTTTAAGTTTAGACTTAAATAACGCCCAAAATAGAAATTCTGACTTGTGGGCTTCAATAGGACCCGGTTTGGGCTGAGAATTGGACCGCCCCACTTTGACATAAAGTCAAGTCAACAGAGCTGACCGTGGGGTGCCCTCAGCAGATCTTGTGCGTGCGAATATCGATTCTCCTTCCCATGTGCAAATAACACCTTTTTATTTGCTTTTCTTGACTTTTCGAGGGCTTTTATAGAATATTCGTATTTCGGCTCATGAAACCTACACAAAAGACAAGAAAGCACTAATGAATAGATATAATACAATAATATAAGCTAAGTGCTATACAAACAAGGTGTTATTCGGGGGATAAATATACACTTTTGAGGACTAATAACCTGGATCATGTGGGCCCCATCTGTGTATGCTGAGTAGATCTCGGCTGATTGTATGATTGTATTATGTGGACTCCACATCATCTTCTCTGAATCCTCTTTCGTTGGCGGGAAGATATACAACTTACAACTTCCAATGAAAACTTATGACTCCTCGCTTATCGAGTCATTAAACTTGATGATGTAATTATCTTGAATTAATGGAGAATCCATTAAAGAGACTTGGAAAACCATTAGCCGGTGGACCCTGAACTTTGCTTATAAAAGAAAGAATTCAGAGAAGGGAAGGATAACTCCCCTCCACTCTCTCTTTTTCTTCCTTCTTCATTTCGTCTTCTCAGTGTCGTCGGAACCCTAGGTTCTGATCTTTATCAATCCCGGTGAATTCGTGATCGATCTTCTTTCGAAAATGAGGAGGAACATAGTGTTAAGCTCTAGTAGTGACGAAGAACCTCCGATTTTGGTACCCTCGTCCTGCCGCTAAGGAAGGTGGACAGAGCGAAATCTCGGCTTCTGAACCTAATTCGCCTTCCGACGTGGAGGAGGTGGTTCCTCTGAGTGTTGTTGACCCCTCGACGGAAAGACCCAGGAGGAGGTGGCAGGCTTCCTCTAACCCTCCTAAAAATCCCGAGCTCGAGCGGCTGAGCGCGGCGGAAATCCAGGAGCACCTTAGACTGAGGGGAGTCAGGTTCGGCTCCCATCCTTAAATTTCTGATGGTTGTTCCGGTAATCTGATCGCGGTGAGCCTTTATCAACTTTTATATGGCATGCAGCTCCCGCTGCCCTCTACAATCTTGCAGTTGCTGTCGTGGTGGGGAATCCCACCGGGTCAGGTGCACGTGTCCTTCTGGATAATCGTGCACCGGATTGGGTTGATTGTCCATCACTTCAGGGTCCCCTTTGGCCTGGTCGAGATGTTCCTGCTGATGAAGCCGGTTGCTCGAGAGGCTAAGGAGCGATGTTTCTACGTCATTTCCTGGCGCACTGCCCGGAGGCTGTCTGGGTTTCCCAATCACTACGGGAATTGGTACAAGCCCTGGTACCGGGTGTCAGGGTGGTCGTCTGACCGTAGCATCCAGGTGTCGCGGGACTTCATAGGTAAGCACGTGTCCGTCACATTTATTCTTTTTGTCCTTATGGCTTGCGTGTTTGCTGAGTTCCGGCTCAAGAACAGTGCTTTTGTTTCCAGGGAAACGTCAGCTCCAGGTATCGCTGTCGGCGGTCGTAGACTCTTCTGCGGTCGAAGGCAATATTGAGTGTTTCTTTGGCCTAACTGTAGACTTGCGGGATTTGATGTTCCCGGATCAGATTGTAGTGCACCTCCACTTCCCAGCCTGACTTGCGGCCTTGCCGGTTCCCCCGCAACTCGTGGAGGTCGACTCTAGCTCCGGTGAGGGTGCTGCCCCCGCGGAGGGTGTGGTTCCCAGTGCTGGGGAGAAGCCTCCGGTCGAAAGTGAAGGGGGGAGATGAATAACTGGCCCGACGAGGCGGTTCCAGTCGGGGGAAGATCTCCTCCTGACGAGCTCATGCCGGATGCTCCACCAGAAGTCATCCCAGTTGTCGGGGATGTTCAGGTATTTGACGCTAGCTCTGTTCGTAATTCAAACCCTCCCTTGGGTCGCCAGAGGAGACCACATGCTTTCTATGGGTCTTCTGACTGTTCCGGTGACCCAAGCCTGATGTCGAGGGACAGTGGACTTCTGCTTCCACGCTGGTCCGGTGAATCAGCTACTGAAGGATTCTTTCTTACTCCGGTGTAGGTACATGCTGAAGTGGAAAACCTGGCCTAGCCGGAGATGGTGGGAGGTGTGTCCGAGGAGAACATGGTTGCCTCTGCTGGTGAAGGAGGCGAACCAGCTGTGGTCTCGAGGGTCCACCAGATGAAGTGGACCCAGTGCTAAAGACGCTAGCGTTGAGGCCCCGGTGGAGGTAAGACCTTCCCAGCCTCCTACTGTTGAAGTTGTTTCTGTTCAGTCCCCTGCCCCGGATGATCCAAGGGGCAAGACTGTTGTAGATGAGTCCGCCAGGGGCTCGAAGAGAGTTGTTTCGGCCTCCCCTACTGGCAAAAGGGGTGGCTGTTCGTTTGAGAAGGGAGGATCCCATTCCTCGGGCACTGAGAGGACTGGTGACGTGGACTACCCGGATTGGTAGTGGCTCCCGTGTCCCCGTCGAAGATGCCATGGCTGTCGAGGATGTCCGGACTCAGGTGGAATTCATTGTGTCGGACACTGCTGATGATGAAGCTCCGGTTTATGGGTGGGGTGACCAAGTTCCATACACCGATCTGCCCACTGGTCCAACTGGGTCCCGAACCGGGTGAGTATCAGCCCGAGGTTACTCCGGAGTTTCTACTGCCGGCATTCTCCATTCACCCTGCATTTCTCAATGGGGAACCAATGTCGATTCGGGACTCCGACATCATGAAGATCCACACCGCCTTTGACTACATCTTCCAGAATCTGCTTCCAGAAGACCAGGCGTACTACAGCCGTCTCTCTCGCGACCGGGCGATGAGGGTAGCGGCTCAGAACCTCATTGCGGTATGGTTTTCTGTCTTGAGTTATAACTTTAGCTTTGTAGATGTCTGTATAACTGTTTCTGACTCCTGCTCTTCTTGTCTGCCAGATGCAAGCTGCCATGGCCCGGGTCTTTGAGCTGAGTGTCAGACCCCGGCCTTCTACCTTGGATCCTTCGAGCTGAGAACCGTCAACTCGAGAAGGACCTGACGACGGCGAACAGCGACCGGTGGGCTCTGGAGGAGAACAAGGGGTTCATGGCAGCTGACTACCATAACATGGACTTTACCCTGACCGCTGCTCTTCAAAGAGAGGAGGATGCCAAGGCCTCCGTGGCAGAGCTGGAGGCCACTTGCCAGAAGTTGACCAGGGAGAAGCTGGAGCTGGACTGGCGTCTCTCCCTCAAAGAAGTGGCGTATGACCGTGCCACTGAAGAGCTTCGGATGGCGAAGGCTGCCTATCAGCAGGTCCTCGACCAGCTGGAAAAGGAGAAGGCGAAGAAGGGCGGTGATGGCTCCGGTCCTTCTTCTCAACCTTAGCTTGGTTAGGTTTTTTGTAATAGGTTCCTGTCCCAGTTGCCGGAGGACTCCCATTTGTGTATCACTTTACCTAAAAAGGAAATAAAAATTTTTGTTGTGCAAAAATACCTTGCTAGATATCTTTACTTTCACTCCAGCATTTATTACAACTGTCTATCTCCCTCGCCCCCATATCTTTTTCAGGAATTTTCCTGTGGACGATAACAGTTCTTTTTCTTGCTGACTTCATCAAGTTTGATGCATTATTTCCATGGTGATCCATGGTTTGTTTTCTCGAAAGGGATTTGACCCTCTCTTTCAAGACTTAACCCGGGGGCGGACTAGCTTGTCTAATAGCCCCGATTTTTAAGAGTGGATAGCCTCGCTCTTAAAATTTACCAGAATCGGGCTCAGCGACCCAATCGAACTGGTACTAGAACTGGAATTTGTCCAAGCAATCTAGGCCAAGCCGCCCTGTAGAGGTTGGCTCAGGACTTGCTGGGTGGAGGTTGGTACTCTGTCACCCATTGTACTAAGACTGGAAGCTAGATCCAGCCATCTTAGGCCTAGAGGGAGCATAACTCTGCATTTAGGACTTGTCAGGATCGGAAACTAGGTCCGGGCATCCCGGGTTGGATGGGGTTTTCATTCCCTGTCATCCTTGGTTACCAAGACCGGAAGCTAGTTTCGGGCGTCTTGGGCATAAAAGGAGCATACTCTGCATTTAGGGCTTGTTAGGATCGGAAACTAGGTCCAGGCATCCCGGGTTGGATGGGGTTTTCGTTCCCTGTCATCCTTGGTTACCAAGACCGGAAGCTAGGTTCGGGCGTCTTGGGCCTGAAAGGAGCATAACTCTGCATTTAGGACTTAGACAGGATCGGAAACTAGGTCCAGGCATCTTGGACCTTAGTGGAGACATGATCTTGCACTAGGATTTTCAGCAGTAAACAATACAAAATACTCAAATTCGTGCGGGAAAGAATCTTTATTGAAATCATCAAATGGAGTACATTACTTGTAGAATTTCTTGAGGTGGAAAGCGTTCGATGGTCTGGAAAAGAGATCGTCGGTCAGAGTTCTGAGGAAGTATTAGCCCTTTGCAGTATGTCTATCTATGATGTAGGGTCCTTCCCAGTTTTCTCCGAGCTTTTTGGATGTTATATCTTCAGTCATGATCTTGACTTTCCTCATGAGCCAGTCGCCTGAATTGAACTTTCTCTCTACATCTCGCTTGTTGTATCCTCTTTTTATAGTTTCCTGGTACCGGAGGAGATGTTGCAGGGCTTGTTCTCTCTTGTCGTCAAGAATGACATTTTCTCTTGCTAGGATCCCTTGATTCTCCCTGGTAAGGACTGTATCAGTACGAGTTGTCGGAGCTAGCAGTTCCGTAGGCATTACCGCTTCTACTCCGAAGGTAAGCTGAAAGGGTGTCATACCGGTGGACCTTCTTGGAGTGGTCCGGTATGCCCAATTGCCTTTTGTTTTATCCAAGATGACCCGATTGGATGCTTCTGCTTGCCCATTTCCCTGAGGGTAGTACGGGGCTGAGAAGTTGTGTTTGATCTCCAAGGACTTGCAGAACAGCCAGATATTGTCGCAGTCGAACTGCTTTCCATTATCTGACACCAGCTCTTGTGGAATTCCAAACTTGCAGTTTATCTTTCCATAGGAATCTTCTGACATCAGAGGCGCATACTTGTACCAATGCTACGGCTTCAACCCATTTGGTGAAATAATCTGTAACGACAAGTAAGAACCTGACTGAGTGTGGAGCTTTCGGGAGCGGTCCCACAATATCTAGTCCCCACTTGGCGAAAGGCCATGCGCTCATGATGGGGTGTAGTTCGTTTGTCGGGGCATGACCGACCGGGGCATGCTTCTGACAAGGGAGGCATGCCTGGGTGAACTTCTTGGTGTTTGTCATCATGTGCAGCAACCAGTATCCTTGGATCATTGTCTTCTGTGCTAGATTCCTGGTCCCAGAGCCATGTCTCGTCATGTATAGCCTGTGTGACTCCCGGTGTAGGATGACAGTGAACTTCCACGCATCCCTCCTAACTTTGGCTGAAAGCTTTGCATCTTCGGGGAAGAGATGGTGGATAAGGAAGTTAATGTATGGCTTCCTCCAGTCATGGTCATTGTTGGACTGTAGTTCGGTATCGATTTTGTCTACTTCGGAATTCAGGTTGTCAGGAATGTCTTCAATTGGTTCCTCTGATGGGACTCCAAATCGATGTGAACATGCGAGAGCGGTGGTTCAGACGGGTCCGGTTCATCTGGATCATTGTCTTCTGTGCTAGATTCCTGCTCCCAGAATGGTTGCCACAGATCCCAGTATGGATTTCCGTTAGTATGACCAGGCCTTGTTCTGGAGTAAAACATCTGAACAAGACCCCAGAGCCATGTCTCTTCATGTATAGCCTGTGTGACTCCCCGTGTGGGATGATAGTGAACTTCCAAGCATCCCTCCTAACTTTGGCTGAAAGCTTTGGATCTTCGAGGAGTAGATGGTGGATAAGGAAGTTAATATATGGCTTCCTCCAGTCGTGGTCGTTGCTGGACTGTAGTTCGGCGTCGATTCTGTCTACTTCGAAATTCAGGTTGTTTGGAATGTCTTCAATTGGTTCCTTTGATGGGAGCTCCAAATCGATATGAACATGCGAGAGCGGTGGTTCAGACTGGTCTGGTTCGTCTGGTTCCGTCGAAGGTGGCATTTCTTCTATCCGGCCTTGGGTGAGGCAAGGATTCCAGTCTTCAAGTTGTCATTCTGGTGGGTCATGTGTTTGACCCTGAGAGGGAGGATTTGGCTCGCTCTGTGTGTCGGGCGCGGAGCCGGGCTGAGAAGCTTGTTCATCTCTCTTACTTTTTTGTCCTCTGGTAGTGACCATGAGAACTTCCTTCCAATGCATGCGTTCCAGAAGGAAGACCTCTGGTAATGGCGTGTCTGGATCTCTGGGCCCGATACTCGGCTTTTTCTGATATCCGATTGATAGTTGTCGTGGCTCTGTAGTGCTGATAGATGAGGAAAGATATGCCAAGGCGTCTGCATGCCTGACATCTATCCTTGGTCGTTGCTCGACCGTGATGAATTCGAACTTCCCTGCCATGGAGTGGACGACATCAAGATACTTGGCCATCCGGTCGTCCTTGGCTTGGAAGGACCCGGCGAACAGATTCGCCACTAATTTGGAGTCTGTCTTGATCATGACTCTCCGCGCCCCCAGTTGGAGCATTGTCTGCAGACCATAGATCAAAGATTCATATTCGGATTCGTTGTTGGATACCGGGAATCCCAGTCTGACAGACTTTTTTATCTTCTGTCCGTCAGGGCTGATTAGGAGACAACCAATGCCAGATCCCGTACAATTACTGGACCCGTCAGTATAGATTGTCCAAGCTTCGTTGTTGTTTTTTTGGCCGGGGACTCCTATTACTGGGGGGTATCATTCGCCCCCAATGTATCTTCTTCTAACTTTGGATTGACCGGGATGTCCTCGATAGGAAAATCTGCCATCAAGGAGGCTATTGCATGCCCTTTCTCTGCGGTTTTGGGTTCATACCGGATGTGGTATGCACTCAGATAGCTGGACCACTCGATCAACCAATTAGATTCTTCCTGTTTCCCAAGAGCTTTTCGGAGCGGGTACTCGGCGTAGACTTTGATTGCCCTCCCTTGGAAATATGGCTTTAGCCTTCTGGCTGCATGTACCAGGGCTAAGGCGATTTTCTCGATTTTAGAATAACTTGTCTCAGCTCCCTGTAACACTTTGCTGATGAAGTTACTGGCTTCTCGTCTGGCTCTTCCACAAATATGACCGCACTGACTGCAATATCATATGCGGCCAGGTAGATACCGACCGATTGCCCGGTTTGAGGTGTTGTAAGGACCGGAGGTTGAGTAAGATATGCCTTGATTTCATGAAAGGCTTGCTGGCAAGTAAGATTCCATTCTGCGTTGGCTTTAATCGCATTGAAGAATGGCTTGCATCAGTCTGAATACCGGGAGATGAACCTGTTGAGAGCAGCAAATCTCCCGGTCAACCTCTAGAATTCTTTCACTGTCTTTGGGGCGGGCATTTTCAGGACTTCCCGGATCTGATCTGGATTGGCTTTTATACCCCGGTTGGTCATTATAAAGCCAAGGAACTTGCCGGAAGAAAGACCAAATGAACATTTGGTTGGATTCAGCTTCATGTTGTACCGTGCCTGGATATCGAATATCTGTTGCAGATCTTGCAAATGATTGTCTTTCTCCTTGGTTTTGACTAACATGTCGTCTATGTAGACTTCTATGGTTCGGCCTATGAGCTCGCTGAAGATGGTGTTGACTAGCTTTTGGTACATTGCTCCTACATTCTTCAGACTAAACGGCACCACCCGGTAGCAGTAAAGCCCCCGGTCGGTGATGAATGCGGTATGTTCCTGATCTTCTTCATGAAGTGGAATCTAGTTGTATCCAGAGTAGGCATCCATGAAGGATAACCTCTGGTAACCAGCGGTGGCATCCACCATGTAGGTGATCCTGGGGAGTGGATATGGGTGCACAAGACATGCTTTATTTAGATTAGTAAAATCGATGCAAACTCGAACCTTACTGTTCTTCTTTGGGACAACCACGATGTTGGAGACCCAGGTAGGGTAGATGACCGGTTTGATGAAGTTGACTGTCAGTAGTCGGTCGACTTCTTCATTGACTGCCAACTTTCGATCTGACGCCATTAGTCTTGGTTTCTTTTTGACCGGCTTTTGCTGAGGATTGATGTCCAGTCAATGGCAGGCGACCGAAGGGTCAATTCCTGGCATCTCGCTGATACTCCATGCGAAAACATGGTGATTCTGCCGGAGCAGTGTGATCATGAGATCCTTCTCAACCCCCGGTAGGCCGAAGGCGATGTAAGTACTTTTGTGAGACTCCAGTCCCACTATGACTTCTTCTAGCTCGTCGACCACTGGTGACATCCCGGTTTTCAAGTCTGGCCTCCCCTTGACAGACTTGCCGGGAGCTGGTTGCTATTGATGAAAGTCCGTCGAAAAAATAGTATTTCCCTTGGTCTTCGAAATAGACTTTCCTTTGACAGCATCGAGGTGGCATTTGAAAGCCATCCCTTGATCTCCTTTGACCCTGCAAATTTCGTTGGGAGTAGGGAATTTGAGGCTTTCGTGGAAGGTGGACACGATTGCTTTCATCTGATGAATCCAGTCCCTCCCCAGAATGACATTGTAGCAGGAGGGGGAGTCGACCAGTAGGAAGTCTATTCTGACGGTATTGAATCCTACCGTGATTGGCAGGTGGACCCGCCCGAAGGACTGAGCTAGCTCCCCGTTGAACCTATAGATAGGAGTCTCATCAGATTCGATGAGACCCTTAGATAATTCCATAGCTTTGTAAGCGATGAGAACATGACACTAGAGGTACTACCGGCGTCAACCATGACTCGCCGGACCCAGTAGACGCCAATCCATCCTGTGATAACCAGGGCGTCATTGTGCGGATAATGCACGCCTCTTTCATCTTTTTTGGCGAATGTCAGACCCCCGGGGACAATGGACTCAGTGTTTGTCCCTTCATTGAAGTTGAGCTGTCCAACTTCATGGACATGACCTATCCACCAGAGTTTTTCTTGCGCGCAATTCTTCCTTTCTATTTTCAATGAAACGGGTGTCTGAACATGGTAGACGTACACAATACGATCTCCAGTCTTCACCTGTTCGACTGCACCGGTCTGCACCATGTCTAGTATGAGGCCGGCGTCGACCAAACGCTACATTTCATATTTCAATGATCTGCAGCTCTTAGCTCGTGACCATAGTCATTGTGATTGTCACATTTCTTGGACTTATCCCTCTTGCCCTCCGGGTCTGCCAGGAGGGGAGCAGGTTTGTTGAGCAGTCCTCTGTTCTTGATCTTCTTGAACACTTCTTCGATCGGGAACCTCAAAGGTGTGAATTCCCTTTTTTGCGTTCGCCCCCGGTAGATTTCTCTGACCGGCGGTCGGGCTGCCGAGCTGGTGTCTTCCCCTTCCTGTCATGGTTCCTGTCATGGGCTTTTTCTTCCTTGCGATCTCTGCCGGAGTTTCTTCCTTTGCCTTCTGCAGCTTTTCAAAAGTTTGGCCTCCGGCAAATCTCTTTCTCCTAGCTTTCAGGTCGTCCTCTTCCTGAGCATACCTTTCTGTTTTTTCGAACAAAGTTGAAACAGAGGATGGAGGTTTTATTGCTAGTGACCGGTACAGTTCTTCATGGTTGTTGTTCAAAGCATACTTGAAAGCATGAATAACGACGCTATCAGATGTGTCCTGTACTTATGATAGTAGGGTTCGGAACCTTCTGGCCAAGTTTCTGAGTGTCTCGCTCCGGTCCATCTGTGGGGAGAACAAGACTTCAGCTCCCTTCTTTGTCTTCACATTGAACCGGGACTTTTCCTCGAACAACTCTGCCAGTTGCACGAATGTACGGACGAATACGGATGACAGGTTATGATACCACTTCTGTGCTTCACCTTTGAGTGAAGCAGCGAACATCTTCGCGAGTAATTTGTCATCATGGTCCCAGATGGCTATGGTGCTCTTGTAGTTCATGACATGTTGAACCGAAAACCGCTCGTCTCGTCATACTATTCGAAGGGTGGCTGTTTGAAGCTGGCCGGGACTGTGTTGTAACGCCCCGGGATTTCGTCCTCGCTCATCCCGGTGCGTCGAGCACCATACCGCTCGCTAATGTCAATATTGTCCCCCTTTAGTCACTGCGGATATCCAGAAGTAGAGGGTTTTGGATCAGGGCCCACCCATGTGGTTTACCCCAAAAGGCCTTGACATTAGTTAGAGTATGGTTAAGCTCTATATACTACCAACACAACCACTTCCTTAGCAATGTGGGACTAACACCAACTCATGGGTGTTACAATCTCACCACCTTAGAAATAGAGCCGTCCTCGGCTCTGCAGTACACTCAGTACAGTCCCAAAATCTCCGACGTTCCCTGCCAAGTGAGACAAGTACCTGGCGCTCCTCAGGCCTTTCCAGCGTACTTCCCACCTGCAACAGGCGACCCGTCGTCGGCTCTGATACCAACTGTAACGCCCCGGGATTTCGTCCTCGCTCATCCCGGTGCGTCGAGCACCATACCGCTCGCTAATGTCAATATTGTCCCCCTTTAGTCACTGCGGATATCCAGCAGTAGAGGGTTTTGGATCAGGGCCCACCCATGTGGTTCACCCCAAAAGGCCTTGACATTAGTTAGAGTATGGTTAAGCTCTATATACTACCAACACAACCACTTCCTTAGCAATGTGGGACTAACACCAACTCATGGGTGTTACAGTGTGCTTCCTATCCTCTTCTGCCAAAGGTGACACAATCAACTTTGAGATAGTGAGCTTCCTGATTCGCTCGTTCCGGTTGGCCTTGTTAGAAATAACCAAATCGATCATATCTTGTAGCCTGAGTGGATTCATCTGTTCTACGTTCAGCTCCGGTTGTCTCTGATGGGTACAAACCCTTTGGGGACTCCTTCCCCTCCGGTCGTTGCGGGCGGGAGAAGTGCTTTGGTGCCTCCTCCGACGCAGTCCCTTTGCTGGAGTGACTTCTTCTACAGACATGCTACGGGTTACTCTGCGTCCATGACATGGCCCAGGTGTTTTTGCACGTCCGCGGCGATGTTTCTGAACTGGAAAGATAGACATCTTATCCCTTCCCGGTGCTAGCCTATCCCAAACAGGGCTATGAGGGGTAAGGCTCCGGTCACTTCCTGACCATGACCTTATCTTCTTCTGGGGAGACGGACTTGAAGACGGGGCTGAAAACATTTAGCTATCTCCGGCCCTAGCCGTCTTCTTCCTTCTCAGCTCTGCATTCTCCTTTGTCAGCCGGTTGATGATTGTGGTTGGGGATTCAGTCGCTGGCCCTTTCCCCTTCTGCTGCTCGGTGAAACCTCCTCCCACGGCTTGGGAATGGTTCTCTCGTCTCTTCTTGTTGCGGCTACTATGGATGGTTCAGGATTTTGCGATGCTGATATCCTGACAGTCTGATTGACTGTATTCGGATCACCGGGATTGTTAGTGATTTGCACCACTAAGTTCTCTGCCTTTGGCTGTCCACTTTCAAAATGTTGTGAGCCATGGTGATGGCCCTCACTCCCGAGAACTGATTCTTGATTGACAAGCTATGTTGCTTCAAGGACCGGAGACAGAGGAGAAAGGTTCTCAGTCTTACTTTCTGTAACTTGGCTCATTCCATTGTTGGAACGAGTCGGGCGTCTCTTACTTCCATCCATTGCTGCAGCGACTCTCCGGTATGACTGGATTGAGATTTTTTCAACGCTCTGGAACTGATGGGAGATTCAGCCCCACGGTGGGCGCCAAAGAGTGTGGGTGCAAACATTTTATCCACAAACCCGAGATGTGTATTGATTAATCGAAAGGTTACAATGAAAGCCTTGTACAGACTGAGATGGGATGGGGGTATACAATGAGACTGGACCTGATGGGGATCAGGCTGCCTACGTATCCAAGGTGATGAACTTGGAATCAAGTCTCTAGTTCCACTAAGCTCTAATGGAGTTGCTCAGTGAAAGACTCGTAGTTCAGAAGGTTGAGAAATCCTGCATTTATAGTAGACCGGAGGAGGCTGGCTCAACCACTCCACCGGTTTTGACTCCATGAACTCAGGTAGTTCAGACTGTGAAGATTCCCCCGCAGAGATAGCGTCCATGCTGCTTCGCGGTTATGCCTCGGTTTGAATCCCCTTTGACCAAGACGACTACCATGTGGCATTCTCTGATAGGCTATGGTTCAACCTGGATCTTCCTTTATCTTCTCCAGCGGGCTAGAACAGTGTGTTCTATTGGCCTGGAATCATGCTGGACTTATCCAGTTAGTTGGGACTTGGATTTGACCAAGTTTGAAAGCAAAGACTTTGGCTAGACTCCTCGGACTGGAGGCCCAATCTCCATTGCATACTCCCTGGCCAGGTGCTTTGGGCTTCTATAATAAACCTTTGGATGAGCCTTCATCGCTGATGGACTCAATGGGCTGAACCTGGCCTACTTGATTGGGGTGGGCCTGGCTGATGTGTGGGAGCCAACGGTTCAACTTCGTTTACAGTAACCAGGGCTCCACCCACTGGTAGTGGACCACCCGGCGGATCAAGATCCACAGAGCGTATGTGGACTTCTTGAGACCGGATTGGGCCCTGCCCGATTGCCCAGGTCTGCCTGGCTAATGCTCAGGTGCTCCTGGTTTGGTTTCTTATACAGCCGCCGATGACACCTGTCGGGTATTTTACCTAGGGTACACTCACCAACAACCCCTGATCTTTCTTTATCTGAAAATGTGTGCCTTCTTGACTCTTTACCTTATGAGATGGTGCATAGTTATTACCCTGAAGATCCAGTTGTTCATTGCCTTGCCATGCATAATGTTGACTTTGACATCGACCAATCTATTGCCCAAACCAATGCTCTTCTTGATTTTGGGCCTATCTTTGAACCTAAAGAACCCGAGGCCTTTGATTCGGTTTGTTGCATTGATTCTGAGTCCCAAGTCGAGACCATCATTCCACCTCCTGTTACTTTGAATCCTCTTCCTCCTGAGTTCAAATATGCCCATTTTGATTCGGACAGTAGTCATCCTGTTATCATTTCCTCATCTCTTACTACCGAACAGGAGAGTCAGCTTCTTAAGGTTATTCAAGAGCATCGTTCTGCTATTGTCTGGTCTATCCACGATATTAAAAGTATTAGCCCTTCTGTTTGTTCACACCGTATTCATCTTTAGGACGATGCTAAAACTTCTCGTGAACCTCAGAGACGTCTTAATCCTTCTATGAAAGAAGTTGTTCGAGCTGAAATTCTTAAACTCTTAGATGCAGGTGTGAATTACTCTATTTCTGACAGTCCTTGGGTTAGTCCTATTCATGTGGTTCTTAAGAAGGCCGGTATGACTATAATTACCAATGATAAGAACGAACAAATCGCCACTAGAGTTCCAACCAAGTGGCGTGTTTGTATCGACTATAAAAAGCTTAATACAGTCACTCGGAAGGACCATTTTCCTCTTCCCTTCATAGACCAGATGTTGGAACGTCTGGCTAGTCATTCCTTCTATTGTTTCTTAGATGGTTATTCCGGTTACAATCAGATTCCTATCGCCCTTGAAGATCAAGAGAAGACGACTTTCACCTGTCCTTTTGGCACTTTCGCTTATGCACGTATGCCTTTTGGTCTGTGCAATGCACCTGCTACTTTCCAGAGGTGTATGTTACACATCTTTAGTGATATGGTTGAACGATTTATGAAGGTGTTTATGGATGACTTCTCCATATATGGTTCGTCTTTTGAAGAGTGTCTTAGTTATCTTTCTTTGGTTTTTAAGCGTTGCATTAAGACGAATTTGGTGCTTAACTGGGAAAAGTGTCATTTCATGGTTAGAAAGAGAATAGTTTTGGGTCATTTAGTCTCTCCTGAGGGTATCCAGGTTGATAAAGCTAAAGTAGATCTTGTTTCATCCTTGCCTATTCCTAAGTCTATTAGGGATATCCGAACATTTCTAAGCCATACAGGATTCTATCGACGCTTTATCCAAGATTTTTCAAACAAAACTCGCCCCTTTACAAATTTATTGCCTAAAGATGCACCTTTTGATTTCACAAAAGACTGTAAGACTGCCTTTGAAGATCTTAAGACCGCTCTCACGACTGCGCCCATTATTAGGCCGCCTGATTGGAGTACAACCTTTGAGCTCATGTGCGATGAATCAGACTTTGCTGTCGGACCTGTTTTAGGTCAACGTCTAGATGGTAAGCCCCATGTCATATATTATGCTAGCCAAACTCTTAATGATGCTCCACGTAATTACACTACGATTGAGAAAGAGCTGTTACCCATAGTATATGCTCTTGATAAGTTTTGTTCCTACCTTTTAGGTACTCGTACTATCATCTTCACGGATCATGCTGCCCTTAGATTCCTACTCTCTAAGAAGGAAACTAAACAGAGCCTTATTCATTGAATTATGTTGCTTCAAGAATTTTTCATTGAAATTAAAGATAAAAAAAAGGGTCGAAAATGTAGTAGCTGACCACTTGTCTAGACTCGATCGTCCTGAGGATTCTAGTGTCATTTCTGAGAACTTTCCTTATGAGCTTCTTTTTGCCTTATCGAATGCTCCATCGTTCGCAGATATAGTTAATTAATTGGCTAGCAACAGGTTTCCAAATTATTGAAACAAGCAAGACAGATCCAAATTCTTGCTAGTGCCAAACATTATTTCTGGAATGACCATTATCTTTTTAAGTATTGTCCTGACCAGATTATTTGTCGTTGCATTCCCGACTGGGAGGAACAAGAGGTCCTTAAGTTCTGCCATGACCATGCTTGTGGTGGACACTTTAGTGCCAAGAAGACAGCTGCTAAAGTCTTGCAGTGTAGTTTTATTGGCCAACTCTCTTTAAGAACGATCACATGCATTGTACAGTCTGCATTTGTTGTCAACAACTAGGGAAAATCACTAGGCGACACATGATGCCTTTACAGCTAATTCTTCCTGTAAAAGTTTTTGATGTATGTGGCATTGATTTCATAGGTCATTTTCCTGGTTGTCATGGTTTTTAGTACATTCTCATCGTAGTAGACTATGTTTCTAAATAGATCGAGGCCATTCCCACAAGGCACAATGACCAAGAAACTGTAGTAAATTTTATCAAAGAGTACATATTTGCCCGATTTGGCGCTCCCCGTGCGATCATTAGTGATGGGGGGAGCCTGCAATAAAACTTTTCAAAAAGTTGTTCAAAAGTATGGAGTGCCTCACAAAGTGGCCCTTGCTTATCATCCACAAACCAATGGCCAAGCCGAGGTTTCCAATACAGAGATTAAAAACATTTTGCAGAAAACAGTTGACCCTGATAAGGTTGATTGGTCTCGTAGATTCAGTGATGCATTATGGGCCTATCGTACTGCTTTTAAAACTCCCATAGACATGTCTCCCTTTCGTCTTGTATTTGGAAAACCCTGTCACTTGCCTGTCGAGCTTGAGCACCGAGCCTACTGGACAATGACAAAGCTCAACTATAATCTCAACCAGGCAGGTAAGAGGAAAAAACTCCAGCTTTCTGAGCTTGAGGAACTTCGAAATGAGGCTTATGATCTTTCCAAGTCCTATAAAGCTAACATGAAAAAACTACATGATTGTCAGATCTTACATAGATTTTCAAATTGGGGACAAAGTTTTACTTTACAACTCTCGTTTGCATTTATTTCCTGGTAAACTACAGTCTCGTTGGTCGGGTCCCTTTGTTGTGTCTGCAGTAACTCCTTATGGTGCTATTACATGTGTTATTCCTGTAGACAATTCTTAATTTCAAGTCAATGGTCAACGTCATACGTATTTCCATGAATTAAGGTCCCCTGAAGTTTAAGAAACTCTCTTAGAGGACCCTACTTATTTAGACTGACCTTTGACCTGCTGGTATTCGGACCCTCTCTTGCTTTTTTTCTGTTGTCTCTTTTGAGAGGTGTGGTTGAAAGTGTCGGGATCGTTAGTCCACAAACTCTTACTGGCTGAGTATAATTGATCCAGTGCACGTTTTTCTCTTGAGCGTCACCACCAAACAGACATGTTTCTCGCTCTGCTTGGGGGTGCGGAAGTCATTTCCTATCTTCTTTTTAAGTCACGAGTATCTGACTTTAAAAGACTTTTTGTTATATCTTAGACATCAGGATCTCGCGCATTCCACTCTAGCGTTTTATCTGTCCTGTATCTTTGTTGTGAATAGCGTTTATCTAGGGAATGAGTTCTTGTTTGTCCTCTTGTCTGGCTGAAGACGTTAAACTTAGCGCTCCTGGGAGGCAGTCCTGTGTATCTTCTAAGCTCGATCGTGCTTTATTGCTTCTTTTTGTTGTCAAGTTTAGTGGTTTTTTGGCTGATAAACTACCCTTTTTGAATCTGTGTTCTAAATCTGTTTGGGGATGGGCAAGGCCCACACTGTTGTTTCACCCACTACCTCTCTTCCTACTAATGTTGCTACTGTTGTTTTATGGGTTATGAGGAATTTGTTGGGTTGTGAGAAGTTGGAGTATGTCAATGATATTACTATGCATGCGGTGTATGGTACAGCTGGGGATTCTTATGCACTTGACCTTTCTACTTGGATTCCGGATGGTATCCGTAATGTGTACATCTTGGCACGGGATAAGCTATTGTTCCGTACTGTTATCTGTAAGATTATCCTTCATAGATATCCTGAGTGGCGAGCCAGATACACTGATTGGACCTGTCTAGTACCTATGGATCCAACTCATCGATACATTAGGAAAAGCCGCCAATTCACTTGGGTGGCTAATTCTGAAAATGATGTTTACCCTATTCTACACAGGGATGATGAGTTTTTGAAGTATGGTGAAGGTGTTTGGGGTGTAATGATGAATGCACTCATTGATTGGCGTGATGAATTGGATGGTTTCCCTCGAAGCCAAGTTTGGGTACCAAGAGCTTAGGATAGGATTTCCTTTTATGTTGAGTCAGTCCTTTATTTCAGCATATTTTATTTCAGTTATGTCTTAGTATACAATTCCTTGTAATCTCTATGTATGTGGAGATAATTTTGTTTGCTAGGAATTTATAAAAGCGGTTTGAATTTTTAGTACATTCATGGTAATATCTTTCTTTTTCTTTTTCCTATGCTTAGTATGAGCCTTGAGAACAAGGCAAATTTTTGTTTATGGGTGGGGAAGTATTACAACCTTTTTGCAAAAGATTTTCAAACTTCTTTTTCCATACTTGTGTAAAAATTCCAAATTTTGAAAAAACTAAAAATCTTTGTTACAAAGATTTTTCCAAAAAGTTAGGATAAGTACACTATCAATGATGAACATAATGGTTGATTTCTATCATTTTCAAGTTTGAGGACATTTATTGCTTCACCAAGTAGTTGAGTCTCATACTACATTTGCATGAGCATAAACATGGCATTCGCTTGCATTTATGACAAATTACATATGCAAATACAATTACACATTGAGAAACTTGAGGAATAAGTGTGGAGACTTAACCAAGTGAGCTTTTGAGACCCGTCCTTTTCTTGGAAAGTTATTATGTACATCTGGAGTCAAAAGACTCAACCTCCCAGTCTTGTCTGTTTTTAGTCTCATATTCATTTTTTCCAGTTAGCCTTGAGATGACATCAAGTGGGTGTAATATAAACTTGGGTCTTGTAGATTATTCAAGATGTGATCACCATATCAGTACTTAGAAATGATACAAAGACATTTAGTTAATCCCTGTTTACCTTAGCCTACCCTAGGATGTTTTATCCTTTAGGTTAACCATTCTGAGCCTTTCTTGTTACTTAGCCTTTTCTTTAGCCCATCATCCTTATCCAACTCCATTGTAGGAGTAATTACCCCTAGAATGTGTAGGTACTTTTACCCACTGTTTTTGGAACATGAGGATGATTCCATTGTAGAAGTAATTACCCCTAGTGAGATGAACCAAATATTGAAAACCAAAAAATTTGAAGAATTCCAGAAAAGCCAGAATCTTCCAAAAAATCAAGAAATCCAAAAGAAAGGAAGATTCCAAAATATTTGGCTAGAGCTTCATTGAATTTTCCCAAAGAAGATGAAAAACACTTCTTCCCAAAAGAAAATTTTCAAAAAATTCTCCAAGTGTTGTTATTACAAATCACAAGTATTGAAGGCCCGAATGTTCCAAAAATATTTTACAAAAGCCTTTTTCATTTCTAGCCATGTCCTAAGCGCAGTTACAACCTATTACTGTCTTTTGTAGATCTAAGCTGATATGGTAGGATGTGGCGAGTAAGTGAGAAGGTGCTAAGGTGAAAAACCCGACATCTCAAGCAAGGCTAATTTTTCATTCTTTGAGACTAAGTTCATTTCATTACACCAGTCCATTCTTATTGATATATGTGAGATTTTGTCCATCTTCTTTCCTCACATAGAGGTAAAATGATAAACATCTTCTCTGAGTGAATTTTATTTCTGAGTGAATTTTATTTCTGAGTGTATGTCTGTGAGGCAGAAGTCAAAGCGATTGGAAGACCTAAGACCTGTGGTAGTATGTGTACATGCCTGTCTTTGATGCATTTGAAACCGTTATGCTTATTTTTCATGCATTTGTAGTACGCTATCTCATATGAACGGTTTTGCAAAACTTATCCTTATTTTTAATGTACTGTATGGATGATATCAATTTCTGAAGTAAATGGTAGAATATCATGTCGTTTGGACTAGTCATTGTAGTAAGTTTGTAGGTATCTTCTCTGGAAAACCCTCAAGAAACTATAACTTCTCCACCTGGGAAGCCCTTGTGGTTTTAAAGCCTTAATGCATATGGTAATGCAATCACCCTAGTTCTATTTCTCTTTTGAGTCTTTATTTTTTTTCTTCTCACCTTTGCTTGAGGACAAACAAAGTGCTATTTGGGGGTATTTGATAAGTCCTCAAAAGTGTATATTTATCCCCCGAATAGCACCTTGTTTGCATAGCACTAAGCTTATATTATTGAGTTATATCATTGATTAGTGATTTCTTGTCATTTGTGTAGTTCATGAGCCGCAATGTGAATATTGTGTTAAAGCCCGCCAAAAACCAAGAAAAGCCACCAAAAAGATGTTATTTGCATAAGAAAGGAGAATTGATACTTGCACCCACAGAGAAGGCACCCCACGGACTAGTCCTACGGACTTGACTTGATGTCCAAGATGGGTAGCCCAAATCTCAGCCCAATCTGAGTTATGATGAAGCCCACAAGTCAGAAATTCTATTGAAGCCTTTATTAAAGCCCAATCTTAAAAAGACTCTACATGAAGATCCAGAAGTCTGATTTGGGCCCATGAGCTGTCTATCTGAAGGTCTTGGTCCAAGCTACAACTTAAGCCCAAGATAATTAGGTTTTTCTGAAGCCTTGCTTCTTCTAGAAGACCAACAGTAGCAGCCACGAATTTAACCTAACTTGGTAGACTTTGTAAGCAAGTAATATGCTTTGTATTTACTATATAAGAGAAGTAGTAGCTAGGGTTTAGATAGTTCATATGAGAGTTAATACTTAAGAGTTCATAGTTCAAGTTCTTTTTTGTATTGAACTCAATCTTTTTATTCTCAATATTAATCCAATCATTTTTCCTTTATGATGTTGTGTTATTTATTTACGTATTCCATGGAGTCATTATCAAGGATGAGTAGCTAAATTCCCTTAGGGGGGATGGTTGAAGCACTCTAGATAATGCAAAAGCACCATGTTTGTTCTTAATGTTCATTGTGATTCAAAGTACTTAATGCTTGTTTACTTCTATTTCGCGACATGAAGTAAGTATGATTATTTGCATGTTATTGATATCCATGTTATTAAAATACTATTGTTAGAGTATAGGGAAACCTAGCTCTAATAGTTGTATTTAGATTGATTAGAGATATGTGATGGAATAGCTGAGAGGTGACTATCATATATCTAGAATCAATCTCTTTTATTGGAACCCTTTTGTAATTAAATTGAATAACTGAGAGGTGACGGTTTGATTATGAATTAATATGTTGATTTAGTTAAATTGAATAGCTGAGAGGTGACGGTTTGATTAATGAAGCATATTCAATAGCATCCATAAGAGAATCCTATTGTAATTGAGTGGAATAGCTGAGAGGTGACTACTTGATTATTATAGATATTGGTGATTGATTGGAATAGCTGAGAGGTGACTACTTTATTATTATAGGTATTGATGATTTATTGGAATAGCTGAGAGGTGACTAATTAATTGTTATAGATTGAACATGAAAGGATAACATGTATGTTTGCATGATTTAGTTTGTTGATACCAACTCTTCCCCCTATTCATCATAAGATCTTCTTTACATCTTTATCCATCTTCTTAAGTTACTTTAAGTATTAGTTTATTTATTTATTATCTGTAGGAAGTAGAATCAATCTCTCTCTTATTTGTTTATTCATTTGGTGTTCTTTAACCATTGTTTTCTATTGTGTTTGAGATAAGATCTTCACCTTTGAGGTGGGTACGACCCTTGCTTGTTACTTGTCTGCATTGACAACCAATATTTACAGGCACAAGAAGGAAATCAATATAAATCTATTTTTTTTGATAATTTAAAGAGATTTAATTATTCTCATTTTTAAAAATATACGTACATATAGACATAAAAATGATATACCAAGTTTAAAATCAAATGAGGTCTCAATAAGAAATTACATTTAGTCCCAAATCTTAACGTAATCAAATATCAATGTATGATTCAACAAAAAAAACTAATGTAATATTAAATTATTGGTTAGTTTATACTTTCGATTGAAGGTCCATGTTTATTAGTCAGATTAATTCTTTTCTTGTTCATGCAATTATATTAAATTTTGCAATATAATTGTGTTTTATAAAGTACTATACTCAAGAACTTTGATCCATCGTTGGGGTGGTATATTACTACGTTAGATAAAAACACACTAATAAGCAAATATATTATCTCAACTCAGTATAAAGATTGCAGAATTTCTAGTTTCTAAAACGGATTACGTCCACCATTTTTTATTTGTAATTTCAATCAATTTTGATATATTTTTACAGGGAAAAAAAAAATGGACCCCCATAAGAGCCCAAAAAGCAACATTTTCCTATCTAAGGAACAAAATGTAAAAAAGGCCCCATTTTAAAGTCCAAGAGGTGAATGCTTACTATGCCAAGAGGAATGCTTACTATGCCAAGAGATGAATGCTTACTATGCCAAGAACTCAATGCTTTGTTTCAACACAATTTTGGGGCCTTTTTTACATTTTGTTCCTTAGATAGGAAAATGTTGCTTTTTGGGCTCTTAATGGGGGCCTGCATTCATTTCCATGATATTTTTAAGTTGGAATTCCGATTTTTTTATGTTGGATTTCTAGTTGATCCGAATTTATTTTTTTCAATTTTTTTTTGATATTCCGAATATTTCTAATATTCCGAACATGGAATAAATTTTGCTATTCCGAAAAAAAATTTGAATGGAATTGGAAGAAATTTTTTGATTCTGATTTTCGATTTTTTTTTTTCGAACATGCCATTTCCGATCCGTTCCATCCGATTTCCAACCCTAGTTTTGAGACATTACGATAGGATTTCCCTTTATGTTGAGTCGGTCTTTTATTTCAGCATATTTTCTTTCACTTGTGTTTTAGTATGGAATTCCTTGTAATCCCTATGCATTTGGGATAATTTTGTTTGGCACAAATTTATAAAAGTGGTTTGAATTTTTAGTACATTCATGGTAATATCTTTCTTATCTCTCATTCCTTTGCTTAGTATGAGCCTTGAGGACAAGTCAATCTTTTTGTTTGGGGGTGGCGAAGTATTACAACCTTTTTGCAAAAGATTTTCAAACTTATTTTTTCATACTTGTATAAAAATTCAAAATTTTTGAAAAATCGAAAAAAATCTTTGTTACAAAGACTTTTCCAAAGTTAGCATAAGTACACCATATCAATGATGAGTATAAAATTCCATCTTTTCCAAGTTTAAGGACATTTATTGCTTCACCAAGTAGTTGAATCTCATATTGCATTTGCATGAACATAAGCATGACATTCACTTGCATTTATGGCAGATACGTGTGCACATGCAATTACACCTTAAGAATCTTGAAGAATAAGTGTGGAAACTTAACCCAGTGAGCTTTTGAACCTCGTCCTTTTTTTGCAGACTTATTACGTCTATCTGGAGTCAAAAGACTCAACCTCTCAGTTTTGACTGTTTTTAGTCTCATATTCATTTTCCAGTTAGCCTTGAGATGACATCAAATGGGTGTAATATAAACTTGGGTCTTGTAGCTTATTCAAGCATTTAGTTAAGCCCTGTTTACCTTAGCCTACCCTGAAGATGCATTATCATTTAGGTTGACCATTCTGAGCCTTTCATGTTACTTAGCCTTTTTATTTAGCCCATCATCCTTACCCAACTCTATTGTGGGAGTAATAACCCTTAGAATGTTTTAGTCCTTTTACCTACTATTTTGGGAACATGAGGATGATTGTTTATGTGGTTACAAAGAAGAAAAGAAAAATACAATGAAATCTCCAAACTAATGAGATGAACTAAATGTTGAAAATCAAAAGTTCGAAGAATTCCAGAAAAGCCAGAATCTTCCAAAAAATCAAGAAAATCAAAAGAAAAGGAAAATTCCAAAAATTGGCTAGAGTTTCATTGGATTTTCCCAAAGAAGAAGAAAAATACTTCTACCTAGAGAAAAATTCCAAAAATTTCTCGATTTGCTGTTATTACATATCACAAGTATTGAAGGCCCGAATGTTCCAAAAATATTCCACAAAAGCCTCTTTCCATTTCTAGCCCTGTCTTAAGCCCAGTTACAACCTATTATTGTCTTTTGTAGATCTAAGTTGATATGGAAGGATGTGGCGAGTAAGTGGGAAGGTGTTAAGGTGAAAAACCCAACATCTCAAGTAAGGCTAACTTTTCTATTCTTTGAAACTAACTTCATTCCATTACACCAGTCTGTTCTTATTGATATATGTGAGATGTTTGTTCATCTTCTTTCCTCACATAGAGGTAAAATAATAAACACCATCTCTGAGTGATTTTTATTTCAAAGTGTATGTATGTGAGGAAGAAATCAAAGCGACCTTTCCAATGGTGACTTAAGACATGTGATTGTATGTATACACGCCTGTCTTAAATGCATTTGAAACCGTTATACTTATTTTCATGCATTAGTAGTACGTTACCTCATATGAACGGTTTTGTAATACTTATCTTTATCTTTTGTTTTTTTTTTTTAATAATCAGCAGAATATATAGAAATTAAGTTTCAGCAATGTTACATAGTAGAGTATCTTCCTGTAATTGCTGTAACAGGAAGCTTGGTGGGTTTGAGAAGTAAGTAGGAAGCAAAGAGCTTACTGTGGCATGTTGTGCGAGCAAGTGAGTGACTTGGTTCCCTTTTCTACCCACAAAGTTCACCTTAATTACAATAAACTTACAGAAAAGCATGAAAACATTGTCCAAAATACTTGTTGTGTGCCAAGAAAGGTTGACATCAGATCTGTTGAGGTAATCTGCTACCCCCTTATTGTCAGTTTCGAGCTCTAGGTGTGTCACATGTTTGGTAAGTGCCCATAGTACGGCTTCCAACACTCCTCTTGATTCTGATTAATCTGCTGAACCTGTTGAATTGGAGCAACTTCCTGCACCTGCAAAAATACCATCTGATGTCCTTAAAATGAATCCAATTCCTATTCTTTCATCAGCACCTGTGAATTTGATGTCAACGTTAAGCTTAAGGAAGCTTTTACTTGGTGGGATCCATATCCTTGCACCCTGAGATCTTGGTTGAATATCTGCAGTTGCAGTTCTATTAAACTGTTTGTACATTTCCTTGTCAATCTGTTGAGCCACTGATTCTGGCTCCAAGAGTTTGTTTTGGTTAACCATGATACACCTGCTTTTCCATATCTGCCATGTAGCAATAACACAGAAACTTGCCCATTCTTTTTGAGGTATCAACTAGTCTTTGTGAGGTAAAAACCAAGATTTTATCCATTGGTTAACAGTCAGGTTCATAAAGTGTACAAGTCCGAAATTCATTTTACTAAGGAACCACACTTTTTGAGTGAAGGGGCATTGTATAAGCATATGATGCAAACTTTCAGGATGATGCTGACACATGGGGCAGTTTTGAGATTGTAATTGAATGAATTGCCATATGTGAGCTCTAGTAGGGACAACTTCATTAAGGCATTTCCAGGTGAACATAACAGCTCTAGGAGTGGCTAAAGCTTTCCAAAGTTTGAGATTAATGTTCTTATTAACAGTAGAAATGTGGGGAGGTGTGGCAAGGTGTGCGTACATAGATTTGACACTGTGTATACCTTTTTTTGTGTGCATCCATTTGGGATTGTCCTGATGGTGGTTTCATCCAGGTTGAATGCTAGTGATGTGGTGGCAAGTGTTGTTGTCAAAGATGGAGTGAAGAAGAGACCTATTCCAAAGGCTAATGTTAGGAATAAGAAGGTCATTAACAGTGAGGATGTTAGGAGGTTGATTTGAGATGTTTGGGATTCTATATTGGGGTAAAGTTGGCACCCAATTGTCATCCCAAATGTTGACATTTTCCCCATTTCCTATTTCCCAACAAGTTTCAAGTTTAACTTTTGGGATAGAATCAGAGATAGATTTTCATATCCAAGAGGCATTAGAGTTGCAGGAGCTTTGCAAGAGGGGGGGATTTTTGCGACATTTGGATTTGAGGATCTTGGAACACAAGTTTTCAGGATTAGTAAGAAGTCTCCAGGTTATCCTAGAGAGAAGGGCATCATTCTGGAGATCTATTTTTTTATTTCCTATGCCTCCTAATCTTTTGGGCCTACAAATGTAGTCCCAACTTCTTAGGTACATTTTCTTTTTGTTTTCCTTTTTTCCCCACCAGAAGTCTCTTTGGATAGAGTATATTTTCTTAATGATTTCCTTAGGGATTTTGAAGCAAGTCATTTGGTAGGAAGGTATTGCCGAAGAGAAACTTTTAATAAGGACAGTTTTCCCCACTTGAGAAATGACTTTACCTTTCCATCCAGAAAGTCTTTTTTCAATTCTTTTTATGAGGCATCTGAACATGGAAGTTTTTTTCTCTCCTAGAAATAAAGTTCATTTTTGTTAAAGGTCTTCATATGAAATAAAGTTCATTTTTTTTAAAGGTCTTCATATGAAATAAAGTTCATTTTTGTTAAAGGTCTTCATATGAAGTAGAGTTCATTTGTTAAAGGTCTTCATATGAAGTAGAAATAAAGTAGAGTTCATTTTTGTTTCATATGAAGTAGAGTTCATTTGTTAAAGGTCTTCATATGAAGTAGAAATAAAGTAGAGTTCATTTTTGTTAAAGGTCTTCATATGAAGGATGTTAAGGATGATGTCTTTGTTGGAGTTAGAGGTGTTTTTACTAAACAGGACTCCCGATTTTCCATAATTTAGTTGCTGGCCAGAGAGATGGCAGAAGGTGTCTAATGTCTCAATTAATTCCTTTGTTTCCATCTCATTAGCTCTGCAGAAAATGAAAATGTCATCTGCAAAGAGGAGATGAGAAATAGGAGGGTTGTTTCTGGCAACCTTTATGCCATGAAGTTTCCCTTGAGAGCATTTAACATTTAGGAGCCTAGACAGAAGCTCCATGGATAGGATGAAAAGAGTGGGGGAGAGGGGGTCCTCTTGTCTAGGACCACAAGTAGGTTTAAAGTAACCATGGGGGCTCCCATTTAAGATGATGGAAGAGTTAATGGTAGAGATACAGTTGTAAATGTGCTTTTGGATATTATCGTCGAACCCTAGAGAGGATAAGATTGTCATGAGACAATCTCAATTTATCCTATCAAAGGCTTTAGACATGTCAATTTTAATAGCCATAAGACCCCCCTTACCTTTTTTATTTTTCAAAGTATGGAGAATTTCATGAGTTATTATGATATTATCCGAGATTTGTCTCTGAGGGACAAAGGCACACTATAAAGGGAAGATAATGTTAGGCAGGAAAATTTTTAATCTTTCAGCAATGGATTTAGATATGACTTTGTATATCACATTACAAAGACTAATGGGCCTAAAATTCGCCGGATGAGAGGGATTAAGGCATTTCGGGATGAGAGCTATATTAGTCTTGTTTATTTGCTCAAGGGAGAAGTTGTTCATCCAGAAATCCAAAACCATTCTAAAGATATCATCCTTTGTGGTATCCCAGGAGTGGTGGTAAAAAAGGCTTGGAAAGCTATCAGGACCAGGGGACTTGAGGGCCCCTATCCCATCCATATAAAACTTGATCTCATCATGGTGGAGGGTGTGGTGAGAAAGTCATTGTCTATATTATCCAGGATTAGAGGGAAGAGGTCAGAGATAGTCCTTCTTTGGAGAGTGACCAAAGGTTGGACAGTAGGGCAAAGAATATTGGTAAAGTGATCAACAAAAATTTGCCCTATGAGGGTTTTTTTGTAAATCTAGCTATTACCATTGTCAAGGATGGCATCAATGCGATTATGACTCCTATGGATTATGGTGGTGAGATGGAAGAATTTTGTGTTTCTGTCACCTTCATGGATGATTTGATCTCCCGATTTTTGTTTCCAATAGGATTCCCCTTTTTGGAAGGCCAAGTCAAGTTGAATCAAGGTGGATTTTTCCTGAAGTTTGTTAGTTTCATTGCAAGGAGAGGATTGAAGTCTAGAGATTGTTTCTTTTAAGCTTTTAATTTCTCTAAAAATGTCCCCAAAAACTTTCTTGTTCCAAATCTTTAAGGCATTTTTCGTGGTTTTCAGATGAGAATTGAGATGATCACAAGGGTTGTTATCATGAGCTTTCTTCCAAGCCATGTTGACAATGTGATCGTAGGACTGTTCTTTTAACCACATGCTTTGGAACTTAAAAGGTTTTGGTTCTCTCTCATGCAAAGGGTTGAGAGATAAGAGAATGGGGCAATGGTCAGAAGCAATAGCAGGGAGATGTGTTATCTTAGCTTTGGGAAAGGTGCTAACCCAAGAAGTATTAGCTAGACCCCTATCCAATCTTTTCCTGATATTACCACTCCCCGATTGTTTATTACACCAAGTGAAGGGACCACCAACAAAGCCAAGATTAATAAGTCCAAGGTTTTGTACTATGGTGTCAGCAAAGTCACATTCATGAGGGTCAAAAGGTAGGCCCCTTTCCTTTTCAAATTGAGAAAAGATAACATTTAGGTCACCCATAACAATCCAAGGGAGAGTGGAGGTCTCACAAGCATTTTTTAGGTTTTTCCAACTACTGGCTTTAAAGGCAGTGTAAGGACTACCATAAAAGAAAGAGTGGTTCTATTTTTCCTTAGTTTTAAAGTCACTTATGAGAGTGTTGATGATATACTTGTTACTAGAGAGAATTTGGATTTGAAGGTTTGAGTTCCAGAGGAGAAGGAGACCTCCTGCCATGATAACATGAGGAACAAAGTTTGGATTAGTCATTGTAGTAAGTTTGTGGGTATATTATCTGGAAAACCCTCATGAGACTATAACTCTTCCACCTAGGAAGCCCTTTTGGTTTTAAAGCCTTAATGCATATAGTTAACGCAATCACCTTAGTTCTAATTCTCTTTTGAGTTTTTATTTCTTTTTCTTCTCATCTTTGCTTGTCTTCTCATCTTTGCTTGAGGACAAACAAGGTGATGTTTGGGGATATTTGATAAGACCTCAAAAGTGTATATTTATCCCCCGAATAACACCTTGTTTGCATAACACTTAGTTTATATTATTATGTAATATGTATTGATTAATGCTTTCTTGTCATTTGTGTAGGTTTCATGAGCCAAAAGTTGAATATTATGTTAAAGCCCGCCAAAAGCCAAGAAAAGCCATTAAAAGGGTGTTATTTGCACAAAAAAGAAAAATTGTCATTTGCACCCGCATATTACTAAGGGCACTCCTTGGATTGGTCTTGTGGAGTTGACTTTATGTCCAAGGTGGGTGCTCCAAATCCCAGCTCAATCCAAGTTATAATGAAGCCCACATGTCAAAAGATCAATTGAAGCCCGTTACTTGAAGCCCAATCTTAAAAAGGTCGTATATGATGATCTAGAACTCCGATTTGGGCCCGTAAGCTGTTTATCTGAAGGTATTGATCCAAGATAAAACTTAGGCCCAAAAGAATTAGGGTTGCACGTGGTCTTGATGCTTGTAGAATCCCTACAGAAGCCACCATGGATTTTGACCTACTTTGGAGAAGGAGAGGAAGGATACTTTGTGTGCAAGCAAAAAACTTTCTTATTTCATTAGAACTCATATTTTGTAATCTCTATATAAAGAGAAGTAGTAGCTATGGTTTAGGTAGTTCATCTTCTCTCTTGAACTTAAAGTCTTGAACTTGTATTCTTGACTCTTTTCTTATTCTTATTCATAATCAAATCACAATCAATTCTCTTTCCCATTATGATGTTGTGTTCTTTTATTACTTATTCCATGGTGTCATTATCAATGATGAGTAGCTAAGTTCCCTTTAGGTGGAATGGTTGAAGCACTCAAATAATTCAAAAGAACCATGGCTACGTTTGGTTCCCGAAATTTTGATTTCGGGGTAATTTAGTTATAAGCGAAATTTAAGGCGGAACAAATCAGAGTAAGAAAATCAGGAGAGTGAGAGGAAAATGGGGATATTTTAAGACATAAGATTTAGACTTCTACAATATTACCGTCTACCTAGGAATTTGGTTTTCAGATAATATTAAGGAAACCACTTTCCTTTTTAATAGCTTAAAAAATCTTGATAAGGAATCTGTTTTCCCTATTTTATGCCTAAATTATAGCTAAATACACTCATTTTCCACGGAATTTGAATTTTGACGAACCAAATGTATCCCATGTTTATTCTTTTATGTTCATTATGATTCAAAGTTCTTAATGCTATTTAATTATTTCTACTCGCGATATTAAATAAGCTTGATTATTTATGTATTTATTGTATCCATGTTGTTAAATGTTATTGTTAGAGTATAGGGCGAGACCTAGATATAATGGTAATATTAGATTAATTGGAGATATGTGAAGGAATAGTTGAAAGGTGACTTTCATGTATCTACAATTAATCTTTTTAATTGGAATCCATTTGTAATCAAGTTGAATAGCTGAGAGGTGACAACTTGAATACAAATCAATATGTTGAATTAATTGAATAGCTGAGAGGTGACAGTTTAATTAATGAAATATATTCAATGAATGCATATAAAGAATCTCGTTTTAATTGAATGGAATAGCTGAGAGGTGACTATTCGATTATTATAGGCATTAGTGACTATTTGGAATATCTGAAAGGTTACTAAGTAATTGCTATAGATTGAACATGATTGAATGACATGTATGTTTGCATTGTTTAGTTTGTGGATACCAACTCTTTCCCCTATTCATCATAAGATCTTTTTTCCATCTCTTTCCATCTTCTTATATTAGTTTAAGTAATAGTAATATTTATTTTATTGCTTGTAGGAAGTAGAATCAATCTCATATCTTATTAGTTGATTTATTTGGTATTCTTTAATCATTGTTTTTTATTGTGTTTGAGCTAAGAATTGCCTCATCGAGGTGGGTATGACCCTTGCTTGTTACTTGTTTTACATTGATAACCAATTATTGCAGGCACAAGAAGGAAAATATCAATACAAAAATCATCTTTTCATTAGTATGATACGCAGTTGTCTGCTATCATGTACCATTCTTTTTTCCAATCTTACCATCTGCTTTCCAGGAATTCAGATTCCGCGAACCAAACACAGCCATAGAGATGTTACACTAAATTGACCCATTCCTCATTCCCAAATGACCCATAAGATTGTGTACAAAATACTGTCTAAATTGTTTTGGCAAGGGAGTTGCTTCCTGTGGCTGGCCATTCATTCAACAACTTTTTGATGCATGTCTCCTCTTGGTATAGGTTGGAGGCCTAATCGTTCCCAATTAAACATTACCACACTTTTATGATCTTCATGCACCTGAAAAAGACATGAAAGATATCTTCATCCATTGTTTTACACAAGGTACACCTGTTTGGGATATTAATGCCTCTCCTCTGCAATTTATCTACATACATCAAGCATTTGCTCACATTCAACACTAAATCTTAGAATTACTCATCAAATAACTGACGTAGCGGAAGCGATTAAAAATCAAACCTTGAGTAACCCAAGGGGAGGTTTGCCTTGAAACAAGGAGGAACTAATATAAAACTAAAGAAAACTAAATTGTAGAGACAAATCTTAATTATATTGATTGAATAATTGTTCTACAAAGCATGACTTTATATAGACTAAAGACTTAGACCAACTAGCACTAGGACTTCCTAAACAAAGAAATCAAAATATAAATCCTACTTTGAATTGTATTACTAATATCAACTTAATAGTAAACCAACTATTCTAGATCTTCTAGACTCTAAAATAGAAATTACTAAATAAAATAATAAAAGAAAAAAGAAAATAAAAGAAATAAATTTCTAACGATGATGTCATCATTGTTGGTGATAACGTCAGCACTATTCTGCATCAGTCCCCTCTTCTTTAAAAGAACTCGTCCTCGAGTTAGAAGTATCATCATCATGAAAGGGATAGATATCTTTGACATTGAAGGTCTTATAAATATGCATGTCACTCAGTAGATCGACGATATATGCATTGTCATTGATCTTGCGAAGAATCTTTAGGGGACCAATCTTCTTCATTTTCAACTTGTTGTAAGTACCCACTGGGATCTCCTTACGCAAATGCACCATTACTAAGTCTCCAACTTCGAATGTTTGAGAACGACGATGTTTATCAGCATCTTGCTTGTAATGAGTATTAGAATTCTCAATATTCTTCTTGACTGTGTCGTGAAGCTGAGTCATATTATCAACCATTGCATCTGCATCAAAATTCATACCTGGAACCTTAGGCAAAGAGACAAGGTCAAGGGTATGATTGGGAACTTTAGCATAGACAATTTGAAAAGAAGAATATCCTGTAGTACGACTCTTTGAGGTATTGTAAGCAAACTCGGCTTGAGGCAAAACAAGATCCCATTGTTTTGGTTTATCACCAGAGAGACAACGAATCAAATTTCCCAATGTTCGATTCACAACTTCAGTTTGACCATCAGTTTGTGGGTGAGAAGTACTACTAAATTTCAAGGAAGTGCCAAGTCTCATCCACAAAGTCTTCCAGAAGTAACTTAAAAATTTGGTGTCACGGTCTGAAGTAATAGATTTTGGAACTCCATGTAAACGAACAATTTCCTTGAAGAATAAAGTAGCAATATTGGAAGCATCCGATGTCTTCTTGCAAGGAACAAAATGAGCCATCTTGGAGAACCTATCGACAACAACCATAACCGAATCAACACCTCTTTGAGTCCGAGGGAGACCCAAGATAAAATCCATAGAAACATCAACCCATGGTGCATCAGGAACCGGTAATGGTGTGTACAAACCAGTATTTTGAGATTGACCTTTTGCGGTTTGACAAATATAACACCGCTGAATGAGATTACCAACATCTCTTTTTAGGGATGACCAATAATACCTTTCTTCAATCAAAGCAATAGTCTTGTCATGACCCATGTGACCTGCGAGACCTCCAGCATGCATTTCACGAATGATATGTTCTCTAAGGGAGCCTTGAGGAATGCACAAGTGATTTCCCTTGAAAAGAAAACCATCCTGATCTATACCAGATTGATAGCATTTAATCCATATTTCCGAAAAATCAGGATCATCATCATATAAATCCTTCAAATAATCAAACCCAACAATATCGGTGTTGACTGTAACGAGCAAAGAAGCTCTTCGACTGAGGACATCAGCTACTTTGTTTTGTTGACCTGATTTGTGCTTAATAACAAAAGTGTATTTGTCAATTGTGTCTTTCCATCTGTCATGCATTCGATTTGTCTTGGAACTACTTTGAAGGAATTGCAAAGCTTGGTGGTCGGTGTAGAGAATAAATTCCCGATGAATCAGATAATGATGCCAATGACGCAATGTTTGAACCAACGCAAAGAGTTCCAATTGATATGTAGACCATTTCTTTCGAGCATCACTAAGTTTCTCACTAAAAAATGCAAGAAGCTTACCTTCTTAAAAAAGAACAGCGCCAATACCCATGATGGAAGCATCACAATCTACTTCAAAAATCTTGGAAAAATCAGGTAGAGCGAGAACCGGGGCTGTAGAAAGCTTGTCTTTAAGCAAGTTAAAACTTTTGTCGGCTTCTTCAGTCCATTCAAATTTAGTACCTCGCATACAATGTGTCAATGGAGCTGAAATAGAGCTGAAGTTCTTGACAAAACGTCGGTAGAAAGTAGCCAAACCATGGAAAGAACAAACATCATGAATTGTACGAGGTGTAGGCCATTCTCGTATTGCTTTCACCTTGTCTTCATCAACATGTATACCTGAAGCACTTACAATGTAGGCAAGAAAAAGAATGCGGTCTATCATGAAATCACACTTCTTGATGTTGATGAGAAGCGAATTATCATGGAGAACCTTGAAGACTTCCCAAAGATAACACATGTGTTGTTGCTCATTCTGACTATAAATCAATATGTCATCAAAATATACAACAACGAACTTCCCAATGAGAGGCTGCAACACTTTAGTCATCAAACGCATAAATGTACTTGGGGCATTTGACAAACCAAAAGGCATTACCATCCATTCATAAAGACCATCCTTTGTCTTGAAAACAGTTTTCCATTCATCTCTTGGCCGTATGCGGATTTGATGATAACCAGTCTTTAAATCAATCTTAGAGAACACTTTAGAACCAATAAGCATATCAAACATATCATCCAAACGAGGAATAGGAAACCTGTAGTGAATGGTAATTTGGTTGATTGCACGACTATCAACACACATACGCCAAGAACCATCTTTCTTTGGCACAAGCAAAACAGGAACTGCACAAGGACTCATACTAGGGCGAATGAGACATTTCTCTAGTAAATCATTAACTTGACGTCGAAACTCTTCATGTTCTTTAGGTGCCATACGATAGTGGGGAAGATTGGGAAGACTTGCACCAGGCATCAAATCAATGTGATGTTGAATATCACGCATTGGAGGCAATGATGAAGGTAGATTGGTGGGTATGATAGTTTTGAATTCATCCAATAAAGGTTGGACAACCCTGGGAATTTTTGATTCTTCTCTTTTTTTTTCCTTAAGTACAAGAGCATAGATTGTGTCAGTCTTTTTGAAATCCTCTTCATGGTCCTTAGAAATCAAACAAGTTCGCTCTTCGACTTTAGAAACTCATGAACAGGTTTTGGACGCATAGAACCCAAAGTATGTTTTTCACCATCTTTCTTAAAGGTAAATGTATTGGCATAACAATCATACATAGCACGACGATCCCATTGCCAAGGTCGACCAAGTAACAAATGGCTAGCATCCATATCAAGAACATCACAAAGAACCTCATCATGATACTTACCAAGCGAAAATGGAACACGACATTGAGTAGTCACCATGAGTGAGTGACCATCCTTAACCCAACCAACGGAATAAGGCGTAGGATGTGGAGTCACGGGTAGATCCAACCTAGTCACCATATAGGTGGAAACATAATTATCATGGGAACCACCATCAATAATCAAATGAACAGCCTTATCCTTAACTTGACAATGAGTCTGAAAGATCCTTTTTCGTTCAGAATTCACCGGTTGAGAAGGAGCATAGAGAAGGCTTCGAATAACACCCAAGAATGGAGCATCCACTTCATATTGAATCTCATTACTAGGTTCACAGTTATCATAGTAATTTTCATCATAGTCATCATTGCAATCGTTTTCATCATGATCAATAAAGTTATAACTCTAGACTTGTCTCGTTTCGGACATTCATGTTGCTTATGTCCAGGTTGGCCGCAACGGTAACAATTGGGCATGGTAGGGTAAGCATATGGATTGGTTTTGCTTGGTTGGGTGGTTTGTGAAGTTTTGGTAGGTGGAGGTTGATCATCGTTGGAAGCAAGTGTGGATTGATTGTTTGTAGTAGTGTTGGGTGAAGAGTTAGTGTTTGGAGAATTTTGATTGTTGCGGTGTGCAGTAGATGATGGTGAAGGGTTGTAGTTGTTGCGACGATTTGGATAAGATTGAGAAGAAGATGGAGAAGAGTATGACTTACTAGAATTCGAATGAAAACCATTGTATTGCTCAATGTTGAATGCGATTTGAATTGCATCGGCCAAGGTAGGAATTGAGTGAAAAATCTTCTCCACGATATTCCTATTCAAACCATTACGAAAACGAGTAACTAATTGATCTTCACTATCCACGATGTTATTTCGAGATACCAAGCGATGAAACTCAGCAGCATAGGCATCAACACTACGAGATCCTTGGCGACACGATAACAGTTGGTTGTATAAAATTTGTTCATAATCCTTAGGCAGGAAACACTCCATAATCAAAGTTTTCATACGTGCCCAAGAAACAATATCCCGCTTATTATTCTTTCGACGATGAGCCTTGAGTTGTTCCCACCAAGCAGAAACACCTTGTTTGAGTTTATATGCCACAAGTTTAACTTGTGCATGTTTGGGAGTATCCATGTACTCAAAGAAATTCTCAACTTCATGAATCCAATCAAGAGTCTCCTCAATATTCATATTACCAGTAAAAGTAGGGAGATCAATTTTCATACGAAACTGGTCAGATTGAGTACGAAAATTATTGTTGTGGTGTTGTTGAGGTTGAGGGCATGCTTGTTGATAGTAATTTTCAGCATCATCATCACTATCATGATCATCAAGATAAGAATTTGGTACTCGAGGGGCGCGACGGTGATAAGTTTGTTGAAAACGATCAATAGGAAGATTGGGGGGTGGTTGAAAATTTTGTGTAGTGGGTGGGACATTGTTGGTTAAATGTAGGAGTTGGTAGCGAGATTGAGATGGAGAAGCAATAGTTGTATAAGTGGTGCGAACTTGTGGAGTATTGGGGAGTTGAGATGGTTGGGAGTTATTATAGGGTTGTATGTATGGGTAGGGATGTGAAAATAGGTTTTGTGGTGTTTGGGGGCAAGCATGAATAGGGAGAGATGTGAAGTCAATATTGGAACCTTGTGGTAAAGTTGTGGTGGTGGTAGTGGTGGAAAATTGGGGTGGTTGAGATATGTTGGTCATAGTGGAGGGTGGGAGGGTGGGAGCATCAACAATAGATTGCTTACCTTCAAACTTATCAAATCGAAGAGTAAGTTTATCGATTGAAGCGGTGAGACGATTAATAGCCGAATTGAATTCAACCTTCGTCACATAATCTCCAAGATTACCGACTTGGGAGCGAGGTGAAGAATCTCCGTCATTAACCATTGTAGGATCGAAACGAAGCTCTTGATACCAATTGACGTAGCGGAAGCGATTAAAAATCAAACCTTAAGTAACCCAAGGGGAGGTTTGCCTTGAAACAAGGAGGAACTAATATAAAACTAAAGAATACTAAATTGTAGAGACAAATCTTAATTGTATTGATTGAATAATTGTTCTACAAAGCATGTTTTATATAGACTAAAGACTTAGACCAACTAGCACTAGGACTTCCTAAACAAAGAAATCAAAATACAAATCCTACTTTGAATTGTATTACTAATATCAACTTAATAGTAAACCAACTATTCTAGAACTTCTAGACTCTAAAATAGAAATTACTAAATAAAATAATAAAAGAAAAAAGAAAATAAAAGAAATAAATTTCTGACGATGATGTCATCATTGTTGGTGATGACCTCAGCACTGTTCTGCATCAATAACAAAATAAACCAATTCACAAAGCATTACCCGCCATCAAAGTGATCAAACATAATAATTGCACTCTAGTGATAATCGCACAACAAAAAGAAAAATAACTTTTTTGAAAAAATATTGAATGACGTAATTTCTAAAACCCTAATGAATTTCTTATTCCAACATACCTATCAGTTTACACAAATCTACAATATCAGAGCAACCCTAGATCGATTCAATTCGAGAACACAAATGAACTTAACAATTTTAGTATCTTTAAAAACAATATGTTTCCCCAATTTACCACGAAGAAGAAGACGAACAAAACAATGAATCTCTTAGTTATATGTAAAATTGTTCATAATCCCCAATGTTTTGTTTGAGATTCCTATACTATGGTGAACTTGATTTAACACCATGATGTAGATTTTACATGTTCTGATATTCTTCTTAGCCCTCTTCTTCTTGTCAACGCGAAGCAACACTGCCAAGGTGTGAGAGTTTGCTTATTTGGAACCATATAATAAAGATAATAGTATAAAGAAGAAGAAGAAGAAGGATAAAGCTAAAATCGAAATAAAAATTTAACATAAATTAAAACAGAGCCGTTTTTACAATTTTTACACTAATTATGTGCTTTTTTAGCCGACAAAAGCTTAAACAAGGTCTTTTCTATAAACCCGGCCTTAGCTGAGTCATTTTTAGTTTGTAGACCCTTAATAAGGTCCCGGAACCATTTTCATACATAAATCTCTGTAATCATGCTATGTGGTAACTGGTAAGTTGTTGTTTACAATTAGAAGAATCTATTATACTATATAAATCTATTATACTATATAATAGTTGTAGATAACAAGTGCCACATGACGTTTTTTTAGAGATTTGAGAATAAAACTTAAATTAGGTGAGAGTCCAATTTAAAAAAGGAATTCACTTTTCATGTAAGCGCTCAGCAAAGATTTATAGGAACCTTAAAACCCTTTAGAACTCACGGACTTTTAATTCTTTTTTTCTATCTAAGATTCTCCATTTACCGGATAACATAGATCCCAATAGGTAGCCGGGGTTCAACAACAACCTGTAGATTAGAAGTATAGATAGATGGGACCACCCAGTTTCACAATCTTGTTTGGGATAACTGCGCGCACTTCAAGACTGCCAAGTGCCAACGAAATTGACTGTTTGTTTAACATTTAATACGAAAGGGTACAACCAAATCAATGGAGTGTGTGTACAAATACTAGCAAGAATAACCTACAACTTGTTCCATCTTTCTGGTTTATCTTAATCTCAAAAATCACAACCACCATGGATAATTATCAATCTTCAAACAAACTAATATTAGTTGATTACGAACCAAATGGAATAGCAACAATTACAATCAACCGACCAAAATCTCTCAACTCATTAACCAAATCAATGATGATTGATTTAGCAAAAGAATTCAAGAAGTTAGACGGAAACGAATCGGTACGAGTAGTGATTTTGACTGGTTCAGGCAGAGCTTTTTCATCTGGAGTTGATTTAACATCTGCAGAAGATGTGTTTAAAGGAGATGTCAAAAATTTAGATGAAGATTTAGTTCATCAAATGGAGTTATGTAGAAAACCAATTATTGGTGCTATTAATGGTTTTGCTATTACCGCTGGTTTTGAAATTGCTCTTGCTTGTGATATCTTGATTGCTTCTAAATCTGCTCAATTCATTGATACTCATGCCAGGTCTCTCTCTCCTGTTAATGAATGTTTATGCGCAAATTGATTTTATTTTTGTTTTATATTAATTTTGGTTTTAAATTTGTTATGCCAAATTGATTGTTGGGAGTATGATGAATATCTTCCGAAAGGAAAGGGACAACTATTGATCTTTGTTTACAATAAAAATAATAAGTTGTCGAATTGCAATTGCCACTTTTGAAATTACTATTACTCGATTCGTTGATATTAGATTTAATAGATACAGAATAATGTCATTCTGATGATCAAACACCCAAAAGACTGAAAATAATTTTGGTGGAGTTGCAGAGAAAGGGGAAGTAATGTGTTTTGTATACTTCAACAACACTAAAATTTTGAAGTATTAATCAATCATAAGCTGAGGATTTCTCCTACCGAAAAATCAATTAATCCAAAGTTGTCCTATTCTCAAATGTCACACTCGTATCAGCTGTTCACGAATGCCCTATGATCCAGGAGGATCTCTATGTTGAGTAGGAAATAAGTATTCACTCTATTTAGAAACCCTATTGGAGTAGGAACTTGTAGAAACAAGTATTCACTCTATTTATAAACCGTATTAGAGTAGGAACTTGTATTCACTCTATAAATACAAGACTTGTCACTCCAAAAAGGGCAAGCCACTAGTAATCTATTATCTATTATACTATATAATAGTTGTAGGTAACAAGTGCCACGTGGCGCCTTTTTAGAAACTTGAGAATAAAGCTTAAATTTGGTGAGAGCTTGATTTAAAAAGGGAACCCACCTTCCATGTCAGCAGAGATTTATACAAACCTTAAAACTCTTTAGAACTCACGGACTACTAAAACTCTTTTTCTATTTAAAGTCCTCAATTTTTTTTATTTTTTTTTTTTAATTCTTCTATAAAAACCATGCTAAATACGAAAAATATGAATTATAAATCTCTACAAATTTTGGTCAAGAAGAGCATTAAAAAAAGCTCGGTTCGACAATTACACAATTGCAACGATAAGGTAATAGAAATCCTTTGGGGAATACCATCCATTTATTGGATAACACAAATCCCGGTGCGTAGCACAGGTTCAACAACTTGTCTACTAGAAGTTATCTAGTTGTAAAGTTTTAAGGCCTTGTATCCAAAAAGGAACAAGAAGCCTCTATAGTTGTAATCTTGGAATTTATCAAGAGCAATAGAGAAAACACTAGAGGAAGGATTTCTTCCTCGCCATATCATTGTTCTTCGTTTTTATGCATGATTCCATCTTTCTTTCTACTATTAAGTTCTATTGCTAGGTCATTTGGATGAACCTACTACAACCGTAATTGTAGTCTGAATCTGTCAGAAAATGACAAGGCTTATCAATTGTAATCTTGATTAAAGTTTTGAAAGAAAATGTAAGAGAGGGGATTCTATGTTTTGTTTGATCATAAGAACATATTGCATTTCCATCCAATAATCTCTTTTCTAAGATAATGAGAATATTATGAGGTTTCAACCCCTAATGACAACCTATATACCAAAATATTTCATTCTGAAACTAATTTCGTTACAATTCTGATATGTATTTTCTGAACAATCAAAATGTCTTGAGAACAAAAATTTATTGCGCCGTGTAATATTTTGTTTGATTTGTATTAGAAGTTAAAATAGTAGAACGAATATAGTTATACAAAATGATCCTCGAAATTGAATTCGTATGGGGCATGATGGTCCATCGGCCCAATTATATATACATATTAGAAAAGTTGTAATTTTATGGGTGGGGGTATGTTTCTCAATTATGTATGGACAAACTTTCTTTCCTTCTGCATACCATGATACTAGCTCTAATTTTTACAAACTTATTAGGAATATATTATATGATCTGGAGTCTTGTATGATAAGGAATTTTTGGGAACTAAGTTAAATATCTAAAATTCTAAATCATGTGTTGGATTTACTTTTGGTTGGGGAGAATGAGACGGTGTCTCTATGTGTGAGTGGATTAGGTCGAACAGAGATTTTGAAAGTTCCAGGCAACCAGAAGTTGTGTTTAGCAACTATCAACCAGACATGGAGAGAATAAGCATTTGGGACGAGAGCAAACTGCTTGGTGGTGAGCTAGGTAGCACGGACTCGGACACTGACACAGACTCGGACACGGACACGGCTTAGGACGCGGCAATTAAATATATTTAAATAAATATGGTATATCAATAATATATTAGAAATCATGTCATGTATCATATACATTCGTAGTTCATAAAACATGAAAGAGAAATGGTTGGAAAGATATTACAATTCGTCTTAAATTAGGACTTGGAAACAGAACAGTGTCCAAAACAGTGTCCAAGAAGTGTCCAGAACAGTGTCCAAGCCGTGTCCATGAAGTGTCCAGATTGAACGGCACATGGGACACGCATGTGCCGTGTCGGACACGTATCCAAGCAGTGTCCGAAGCAGTGTCAGTGTCCGAGCAGTGTCTGACACTGACACAGTGAATTTTTTGAAGTGTCCGTGCTTCCTAGGTGGTGAGTTAGCATATTAGGGTTTTGTTCCTCTCCCTTTTATATAGGATTATAGTTTATACACTTTATCTTTGGGCTTTAAATTCAGCATCCTGCAAGAGGACCAAGTATTGATATCTATTCGTGAGACCTACCTATAAGCTGATATTCGTAGGCAGCTGGAAGACCTAGCTAACAGCTTTGCATGCAAGAGTTCTCTTTATATTAAAGTCATGTCCTTATGCCTGAGCCCTGATGCGTCATTTTCTGGAGGATCTAGCATGTGAGGGACAAATTCCTTCTTTCTCGTTTCTGAAAAAACCGGCATGAATGGGACAAATTCCTTCAGTCTCGTTTTTTTTTTTTTTTCTTTCGAATAAGAAACAAATTTTATTGATAAAAGAAGAATTACACAAAGCTAGAGGACAAACGCGCTACAAACTGCGCTGCAAGCCCTTTTTGAATAGCAAAACCAATCCTACGAAATACATATTCATTGGAACCCGCCGTCATCACATTGCTATTCATCACCTTTTGTACCCTCCTGAGAAGTTCAACTGTTTCTGGTGCTAGAAACCCAAAAGTGTCAAAAGCAAAAGGAATGAAACAATGTTGGTTCGCTACACATGCTCCCTCGTGGAATGTTCCCATACTGCACATGAGCCATTGGCTCAATTGTTGTGCATCCCTCTCACTTGTCGAATGTCTTGGGTTCAAGATTCACTGGCAGTGTCTAGGGAATTTCTCATGATATTATTGAAAGTTTAGGACTCCATGATTGATTGGCCTCAGGGCGTTGTTAATTTAGAGCATATTATGGCTACTTGTTCTGTCATCCTTCAGGGATGGTGCCCTTGTAACAGGTAGGTGATGTGGCTGTTTAGGCATACCGCACACGCACACTTTGGTGGACGTCTAGGGATCAACAACCATGATGATGTAGCCTTCGGGCATGGTTATTACAATTTTCTTTTGGTTATTGTCGTAATGATTGATAATGAACTAGTTTTCATATATTTACAGGTTTCCCTAATGTTATTCCAAGTTTATGGATTTAATTGATGTTTTGATCCATAATTAGAGAAAACCGGGAAAAAAAAGGGGGAAAAAAAGGGGAAAAGGTAGACGGACAAAATTAGAACCTGATCGTGCCAAGCTTCGTTGAGGTAGTTTAGACTTTAGATAACATATATATCAGAAAGAAGTGTGATAGTAGGATACTGTATAATGTCGATGATCCGACCTTCAATTTATACTTTGCATTTGTTTAAGGAACCATAGTCATTGCTTATTCCCATCATCTCATATATTTTCAATTCTTATACTGAAATAGTGAAATTCACAATGGCCTTTGCAGGTTTGGGATATTTCCCTCATGGGGTCTTTCTCAAAAGCTCTCACGCGTTATAGGCTCAAATAGGGCTCGCGAAGTGTCACTAACAGCAAGGCCAGTAAATGCGGAAATGGCAGAAAAGTGGGGCTTGGTGAATCATGTTGTCGATGGAGATGAGTTATTGAAGAAAGCTCGAGATGTTGCAGTAGCCATTGTGAGAAACAATGAGGACTTGGTGTTGAGGTACAAGTCTGTTATAAATGACGGCCTTAGATTGGACTTAGGTCATGCTCTCGCACTGGAAAAGGTGAGCATTCATTCTCATTTTCTTCTAAAGATTATTAATTACTACATTATTATCTATCTCTTCCTACATTCACAATGCACCAATACTTTGCTTGAAAAACACTAATATAATATGTACCAAACACTGTTTGGTATTTTGCCCTTGTCATTGTTTGTGTGATAGAAGTTAGCCTCGGTAGGTCAGTATAGTCTATCAGGCTGGCTTCGTAGTGCAGACATTGAAATGGAGAGTATACTTCGTGGCAATGTTGGAATGACTAGATCTCTGGTTTTATTCTAGTCAAATTGTCAAAAACGTAAAATGTTCTATGCTGTTGGAGAATAATGACTTAACATCATTGGGAAAAAGAAGAGACGAGAAAAAGAAAAGGGAAGGGGGTGGGGGGGGGGGGGGGGGGGTACAGAGCTGAGATCCCATTTCCGGCTGGATCTTTCTGGGGACAGTTTGATTATTCTGTTATGTTAATAAGGATACTTAAACACAAGTGATGACCCCAGAAGATTGCTTGATCATCATTTGATGTATTTCTTATTTCTAATGCCCATGTTGCAGATAGGTGTGGCAAACTTTGCTGCAATTAAAAAAGGAAACAGATTCAACAGTGTCACACACTCACACCCAAAGAGCATGAATTTGTAGATACAAGGCCCTGGGTTAAAGGCAGTCAAAGTTCTTACAATTTATTCAAGGCACATCCATTTGGCTTGTACAAATCATTAAAGGCACATTCACAATTTACGTTGTTACAAAAAGTGGGCTCAGCTGGCTTCGAAGTTTGAGATTTTCATATTGAACAACTGAAAAAAAATGTTCAATGGGTAGTTTCATTCAGTTTGGGAAAATGGAAAGCATATATTACCAGGCACACTAGTTTCAGCATGAAATATGTGATCGAAATTTTTGTAGTTGGATATCACACCATATTTAAAATTGCCTTTTATTATACCTGTGGTCCTTTGGTATACATTTTGTGGCTCTCTATTCCCCCTGGGTTTTTAGATTAAAGTGGATTACTATTGATATCAGAGAAGTCAGTCGTAACGGCCTTCAGGCTTTAGATCGTAATGCGACAAGTGTTCTGGTGTTCGCTTTACCCTTTGTTTGTCCAGTCTCTTTGATATGCATTATTGTGCAACTTGGGCTTTTGTTTGGAAGTGGTTCTTAACACTAAAGAACAGCACAAGTGTTTTTGTTGCTACTTTACAGTTAATCGTCTGTATTATTGACGTCATTAATGCAGAAACTACAACTCCTAATTTTTATTTCCTCGTTTATATTCTTGGTATCAACTTGTAGCTTCAATTATCAACTTGATGTTTCTAGTGTAGGTATCTGCACTTTATTTTTGACTTCCAGATGAGTTCAGTTTCTTTATAAACAAATTTACTTTTATAATTTTCAGGATAGAGCTCACAGTTATTATGATGGGATGACGAAGGAGCAGTTTGAGAAAATGCAGATATTTATAGCAGGTCGGAGCTCAAACAAGCCTTCTTCAAAGATGTGAACCTTTGTTGTAATTTGTAAAATAAATTTCGCAGATGCTTGGTTACGAATAAAGGAAAAAGCTAGTCTTTTTGCTCAAATAACAAAATGTAGACAAAACTTGTCTATATGAACGTGTAGCTGCTATGATCAAACATGAATGTCATCATAATTGTATGCTTAGAAAACAACAAAGGGTCCACAATGAAGAGAACCTTGGGCTGAATCCTGTTATGCTGTTGGTGCAAACAATAATGCACTGCAAGAACCCAAGAGTGGCATATTAAACTACTACTCCCACATATACAGATTATTTGGTTTTTTTTTTTTTTTTAAAGATTATGCTTTAGTGATAAATGGATTGTGATGTGCAGAAAGCTTTCTAGAACCTTTAAGAAGTTGTAATTATATTGTATACAGCTACTAGGCTTGTGTAGAGGAATTAAGATGAACCAACTCTTAAAAGAGGGTCATCCTTTATCAACATGCGTGTGTTGATGTTACAGGGTCGTCTCCGATGGTTGGGCTGGGTGCTGGGATTTTTGAGGTGGGGTTAGCAGCTAGCAATGCAGCAGCAGCAGCAAAAGTGGAGAAACATGACGGAGCTTGTAGGGCTAATCACCATAGTTTCATCCCCTTTGCATTTGACACATTTGGATTGCTAGGCTCAGAAGCAGTTGAGCTCCTTACAAGAGTGCAGAATGTAATAGATAACAACGTGATGACTGCGGGTTCGAACGAATATGTATTTAGCAGAATCGGGTTTGCTATCCAGAAAGGACTTGCCGCGCAGTTTGTAGCGCGTTTGTCCTCTACTTTTGTGTAATTCGTTTAGCTTATCAACAAAAATTGGTAAATTGGAAAATAAAAAAAATAAAAAAAAAAATAAAAAATAAAAATAAAAAATAAAAAATAAAAAATAAAAAATAAAAAATAAAAAATAAAAAATAAAAAATAAAAACTAAATCATAAAGAGGGTCATTTAATGTTCTACATACCCTCAGGTAGAAATTATAAAATAATAAGGTCTGGAGAGAACCATGTAGATGTAATCCATTTTTCTCTTTTTGTATGGAAGTGAAGAAAATATCACAAGTGCCTACCATTTTATAGTCATATAATATTGTTATAGTATATGAATGAAAATTTGACATGGAACACCATCACCATCTTGAAATCTTCAAGAAAGCTCGATGAGTTAAGACCATCTCCAACGGGTTGCTATTTTCTCAAAAAGTTGTCAATTTAGTCTCCAACGGGTTGCTATTTTGTCATATTTTTTTGCTATTTTCTCAAATCTGTTTTCAAATTTGAAAAAACTTTTGAGAAAATGAAAGCAATATTAATATAATATGCATCAACCGCCATTTTCCAATGATTAGAAAAGCAGATAAGTATCATCAGCCTTCATAAATAAGTGGCGGATGAGATATGGGTCACCAATCTTTTGGTGGTAAAATAGAATGGCTGGTGAGAATTTCAACTTTCTACAATCTCTTTTATACCCTTTCACTTATATGCAAATACAAAGCAATAATATATGTTTAAAAGGTATTTTTGGAAATGAGTTGTATACGTGGTTTCCAATTAGTATACAATGAGTACTAAAATTTTGTTTTTTACATATTTCTTATCAGCCATTTAAGTACGAAGGCTGGTGAGGTAAATATAACGAAAACCGGTTAAAGTTGATTTTGGGGTTTTTTCATAATTATAGAAATAGAAATAGCAAAAAAAAGACTGTAGCGGTTGAGATGGTCTAAGGGTAGTTGTCTTGCTGATCCTCCATTGGAGTCATCAATAAGCCTAAATATATATTTTTTTCTGTACAGATTTAGAAATTATATCTAGTTGGTCCACCCAAAACTAGCACATAAAGCAATCTTACCGACAAACCCACTGCACTGCCATTTTTAATAAATCCAATCTACAGTTTTGTACATCATGATATTTATATTTTGAAATCGTTTGACCCTGAAAAATTCATACAGTGAACAATATCCAAAAGTAAGAAAAGAAAAATGCACTTAAGAAAGCACACATGGACGTAATTATGCATACTGAGTAACTTTCTAGTCATTATTAGCAAGTTAGCAACTACTAATTTGTTTAATTAGATTGTCGGTCCTAAAGTTATAACCATCTCTAAACCAGTCACCTCATTTTCCTTCTCTGTATTTTATAACTATGTACCAGTTCCCACTCACTATGTAGTATGTACCAATCTCCTCATTGTTTATATAAACTTCATATGCTACCCCTTGCTTTCTATGCTACTTATCTTTCATTGATTGAATATTTTTTTCTATTCAGCTTCTCAAAGTTCATCTATTCTAGTCTTGGGTATAATTGGTTCTTGATTTCATCTTTCTTTCATCATATCTTGGAAGCGTTTTAGCAGAAACATGAGCAACTATTTTGAGTTATCAGATGGGAAACTTAATGTTAAAGGAGTTCCATTGCTTTCTGAAATTCCCAATAAGGTTTCTTTCGCTAGTTATTCTTCAATCTGTCAATCTTCAGATGCTCCAGTCTCTTTGTTTCAAAAAGCCAAGTCCTTATCATACAAGGGTGGGTTTCTTGGCTTCAGTCAAGAGGCTCCATCTGATAGGTTGATGATCTCATTAGGTAAATTCATAGATAGGAATTTTCTGAGCATATTCAGATTCAAGACATGGTGGTCTACTATGTGGGTGGGAAGTAGTGGATCAGACTTGCAAATGGAATCCCAATGGTTACTCTTAGATGTTCCTGAGTTAAGTTCGTATGTTTTAATCCTGCCCTCGATAGAAGGGAAGTTCCGCTCAGCTCTGTATCCCGGAGTTGATGGGCATGTCATGATTTGTGCTGAAAGTGGGTCTAGAAACGTAAAAGCCTCATCTTTCAATGCAATTGCATATGTTCATATGTCTGATAACCCTTACAATCTGATGAAAGAAGCATATAGTGCACTAAGAGTTCATCTCGATACATTTAGACTCTTAGAAGAAAAATTATTCCCACCTCTAGTAAACAGATTTGGTTGGTGTACTTGGGATGCATTTTATTTGACTGTAGAGCCTATTGGTGTCTGGCATGGTGTGAACAACTTTGCCGAAAATGGTGTTCCACCAAGATTCCTCATAATTGATGATGGTTGGCAGAGCATCAGCTTAGATAGTGAAGAGCCTCTTGAGGACGCAAAGAACCTAGTCTTGGGTGGGACTCAGATGAAAGCCAGGTTATACAGGTTCACTGAGTGTGAGAAGTTCAGGAAGTACAAGTCTGGAACTATGCTGACAAAAAATGCTCCATCATTCGATTCCAACAGACCAAAAATGCTGATTAAGAAAGCAATTGAAATTGAACATGCAGAGAAGGCTCACGACAAGGCAATTCAATCTGGGATCATTGATTTGTTGGAGTTTAAATCAAAGATTGAGATGCTGAAGAGAGAGTTGAGTGAGATGTTTGACGGAGAGCAAGATGGAAGTACTGTTTCGAATGGTGGAAATGAAAGCTGTCTTAGCGAATCTGATAATGGTGGGATGAAGGCTTTTACGAAAGACTTGAGAACCAAGTTTAAAAACTTGGATGATGTGTATGTTTGGCATGCTCTCTGTGGTGCATGGGGTGGTGTAAGGCCTGGAGCAACACATCTTGATTCAACAGTAGTACCTGTCAAGGTTTCTCCAGGACTTGATGGAACAATGAATGATCTTGCTGTGGTGAAGATTGTTGAAGGCGGTATTGGGCTCGTCCACCCTGACAAAGCAATTGATTATTTTGAGGTGATGCACTCTTATCTTGCTGGAATTGGAATAACAGGAATAAAAGTTGATGTCATACATGTAAGTTGCTAAATTCTACCATTTCTGCTATTTTTTATGATGTCTACTTATAGGTACATGAGGCATTGTTTTAGTTCCTGGCAGTTCATACGACAGTTAATACCCCATCAGTCATAGTATAGTATCGCATCGATTGAAAAATACACATTGAACATCAAAGTCAACCTACATTAAATTTGTTCTGCATTGGATGTCGTTAGTGTAGTTATTCATAATGTAGGATGCATGATTTCACTATTGCTCTGTTTCTGAACTTTAGGCATTTACAAACTTTAAGATTTTTCATAAACTTAGAGCTCGACAAACCTTATCTAATTATTTGAAATCTGAACTTTGTTACTGTGGTTCTTAGAACCTTGTTTCAGTTTTATTTCAAAAGTTGTAATTTTTACAAAAGCATTACAAATGGAGAACGACAATGAAGCAAATTCCATAGATCTAACTATTATCATATGAACAGAAGCTATTGAATAAGACTGAGAATTAACTAATTTGTTACTTGTAATACTGCATTACTATCTTTGAAATAATCAATTTTTATTGGAAGTAAAAGTTCTTCGTTTACCCATACCCAATCACTGCATATTCAAACACAAGAAGTCCTGTAGACTTGTAGAGTGGCATAGATGAGCTAAATAAGTAATTAAATGCACTATCATAATTAATATCTTCACTGGGATGCAGACACTTGAGTACATTGGTGAAGAATATGGAGGCCGAGTCGACCTTGCAAAAGCTTACTACAATGGGCTCACAAAGTCCCTGGTAAAAAACTTCAATGGAACAGGACTAATTGCAAGCATGCAACAATGCAATGACTTCTTTTTCCTTGGAACAAAGCAAATATCTTTAGGGAGAGTGGGTGAGATTTTGAATAATCTTTTTCTTTTTCTTTGATGCAATGTTAGCTTGCAAGCCATTTAGCACCGCGATATATGCAGGCGACGACTTCTGGTTTCAAGATCCAAATGGAGATCCAATGGGAGTGTACTGGTTGCAAGGTGTTCATATGGTTCATTGTGCCTATAACAGCATGTGGATGGGTCAAATTATACAACCAGATTGGGACATGTTTCAATCTGACCACCCATCTGCTAAGTTTCATGCAGGGTCTAGGGCCATCTGCGGAGGACCTGTATATGTGAGTGATTCTGTTGGTAATCATGACTACGATCTCATAAAAAAACTGGTGTTTCCCGATGGAACCATTCCCAGGTGCCAACATTTTGCTCTCCCCACAAGAGATTGTATTTTTAAGAATCCACTTTTTGACGACAAAACAATCCTCAAGATTTGGAACTTAAACAAGGTATTCTGACTTGGATCCTTGGCAAGTTCACCAAGTATATCTGTTTATGTCAAGTTAAATTTTTTTCACTGTTTGCAGTTCGGAGGCGTGGTTGGAGCATTTAACTGTCAAGGAGCGGGATGGGATCCGAAAGAACGGAGGATCAAAGGCTACTCAGAATGTTACAAGCCAGTTTCTGGCTTAGTGCACATTAGCGATATAGAGTGGGACCAAAAAACAGAAACAGTTGAAATGGGCAGTGCCGAAAAATATGCAGTATACCTCACTGAATCTGAAAGACTATCTGTTGTGGCTACTACGTCTAAGGCCATTGAAATCACCATTCAACCATCTTCGTTTGAGATTTTCAGTTTCGTACCAATCCAAAAATTAAGTCCCAAGGTTAAATTTGCTCCCATTGGATTGACCAACGTGTTTAATTGTGGAGGGACAATACAGAGGCTGGAATATGGTCTTGGGAATGAATTGGAGATTAGTGTGAACATTAAAGTTAAAGGTGGAGGTAAGTTCCTAGCTTATTCAAGTGGTTCACCAAAGAAGTGCTATTTAAATAGTGTTGAAGTAGATTTCAACTGGTTAGAGGATGGGAAGCTGACCTTAATTCTTTCATGGACTGAAGAATGTGGTGGAATATCTGATGTTTGTTTCCTGTTTTGATGTAATCAATATTTTTTTTCCGTATTATTCTTCTTGATTGATGTTTATTCTAGATGCAGTTTTCTACAACTATAGTGTGCGTTAACACCAATCACACCATATTAATATGGAAAAGAGAACAATCCTGATCAGTCCGAATTAACAAGCACCCTGAGATAGAAGACATTCGAACCCAAAACAGAAGGTAGAAGACACTACACGGACTACAAATATACCCAGACAGTAGGACTCCGTCTTCAGCAGCACAAGGTTGCTCGGTCTTGTTCTGTCCTGCTCCTTTCAAGCTGTAGAGTACTGTTTCAGGCATGCACCAGGACTGCTAACACTCAATACCAGCCAAACAACCGAAGTGTCAGACTACCCAGTTCAGTTAATGCCTTCAATGCCTGCAGCTGAAACAGCCCAGCAGCTTGCTTTAAGACAACATTAGAGCCGGATGCTTACCACAACTATATTACTCATCGTAAACTAAGCAAAAATAGCAAACAATGGCCCTGCTTGGTTACCCGCAAAAATTTGCATGAAATTTAGCCTAATTTAATATGCTTGAAACTCTTGATAATTAGTTTTATGAACAAAATTTATGCAAAAGTTTGGTGCTATTTCAAAAGTGCAAAAATTTTACACCTTTCTCTAATAAACTTAGTAGGGGACCATTTATGATTATCTCATATTTATGCAAGGTTTAAGTGGGGTACCAATAGGGTTTAAGCTAAAATAGGTGGGGGTCCATTCAAATTAAAGAGTAAACTTGGGAGGGACCACTCTAACTATAGATGGGTAAAAATTTGCCTTTTTTGCAGCCCAAACAAGCAAGGCCAATATAAGAATCTTTTAAAATGTACTTGCAAAATGGGGCATATAGATTATAGTTGACACAGCGTCCATGGCCAAATTATCTAAGTTGATGAATAATGTTGGCTTTGATATATCATTTGTATGCATGAATTGGGTAGCGAACAATATAAGCATTGTATGAAGATGGTAAAGTGAACTTAGGCACAAACTATACACCTGCTATTACAGTCGTCTATATCCTACTAACCGAGAAGCCTTCTTTCAATGATCCAGTTTATTGGCAATGGGCAGGTTGGCCATCCTGGGAGAAGAAAGCTTCAGCTTATAATGAACAATTTTTCTTGATGTCCTGTGAGACAATGTTGTGTGTGCTGAATAAACAACTCTACACTTCAAGAAATTTGTTGCTTGTCATTTTCGCTACCGTGGTGCCAGTATTTTACTAGTTTGCAAAGAAAATATGGATGGTAAATTTGCAGAGAAAATTAACAGGGCAAAATTGGGATGTTCTATACAAAGCAGTTGACAGTGTTCCACTACTGCAAAAAAGGACATTTGCAACTGTAAAATGCCGTTGCAAAGGTAATTTGCAATGCCATTATACCATTGCAAATTTGGGGTTTCAAAAACCGTTACAAACATTTGCAACACCTAGATGGCGTTCCATATATTTGCAACTGTTTCGTTTGTAACGCATTTTCAACAGCATTTCAACATTACAATTTTTTGTTTTGTAAGGGCTCCCACCATTACTGTTTTGTTGGAAATTATTTAATAAAATTGAGTTGTAACTGTAACATGGCGTTGCAAAGTATGAAACATTGTTGGTTTGCAACGACACTTTGGCATTGCAAATGTTAGAATATTTAAATAAAAAAAAAAATTGGCCACATTTTGCACTCTGCAGATGAAACTGCTACTATATGCTCCTTGCAACAACCCAAAATTTTATAAATTAATATTATTAAAAAAATATTTAGCACTACAAGAAAATTAAACTCGTCTACATCCCCAAACACTAGAATTTATTAGAAACTCATTATGTGCATGAATATACAAGTCTGGTCAATACAAGTAAGCATATCGAAGAGTGAAAATAAAAACACATGATCAGTTTCACTGAGGGTACGTTATTCCATGGAGTGTGAAATGGATGCACGAACTTATAGCCTACAACCAACTACCATGACCTGCAACAATAAATATAATAAGGGATAAAATTACAAGTTTGTCCAGATTTTCAATTCAAAACAATTTTCAAACATTTAAGTACTCATGAGATTACTGATATTGAAGAAAACATAAGCAATAATAAGGGATAAAATAAGTATACCTCATATGATCCCATCAGTTATGGATCCTTCATTCATGTCGTGATACTTGAAATTCCCAACCAAAAGAGGTATCAAAGATCTCTTCTTCCCTGCAAAACAAATATCAGGTAGTTCTATATAGTTCTGCCCGGCAAGGTATCCTCAGATTGCATGTTTGAAAAAAAAAAAAAAAAAACACATATACAAAATCATGTAATTGGTAACTCAAAGATCACCTCCAACCTTCATGCCAACCGAGACTTCCTTAAGGCCCTTTATGATCTGTTAATATAAACACCTGATGTGAGTACTAATATATATTATCGCACACTTCAACGAACTAATAATTTCTAAAAATAAGTTTATCAGCTTGCTTTCATTTCTTGAGATGAACACCGTTTCTAACCTGTGGAGGTGTGACTATTGCATATTCAGAACAAAATGTTATGAACTAAGACTAACCTACTTGTCAACAAGAGGAAGTATATATGGTGTGCTTTCACCACTGAATTAATCCACAGTGCTATAATAACATACAACCATACACAATTAGTATAAATCATTGCTACTGGCTTCATAGAAACTACTGAAACATAAGACATAACATGAGACTTGTGTGAGTAAAGAAAATTATTTTTGAAGCATGCAAAGTATAAACAAATTTAAGAAGTTGATATCTAAAGGAATCCATGGGAAATTACTTGGTATCATTGATAAATTGTGAGGACAGTTTCAGCAAAGTGAAGCTTCACTATGTAACTTCCTTTTCCTAAGCAGAGGTTGTACTTTTGTGAGAACAGAGCAAGTCGAGCTGTCAAAGTAATGAACATGAGATTTACACACCATATCAGAAAAATACACATACTAAACCTAACAAAATCTGCAGATGTGACTGAAGGATTAATCAGACACTGTCAAGTTCTCTTCTCCCCTGTGTCACAAGATGACATTTATTAATTCATGAGTTAGCAACAATCATACTTTCATACAATGGACTAAGCAATACTAACTCTAGCAATTTCAATACTATACTAGTCCAAACCCAATTTTAGTTGACATATACCAGAATAAAAATAATCAAGAAACAAACTATTTTATGGTCAGCCCAATTCCAGTCCAGATAAGTTCGACAGAAAATCTATCTAGATGAGCAATGACAATTAATATTCAGGTCTGACAAACTGTGGGAAATAACTTCATGCAAGGTCAAAGATCCAACAATCTATGCATCATGGATCCTACTTGAACCATGATAGATCATGGTACAAGCTGATGCTGCAAATAATGCTACAAGGTGTAGCATAGGGGTATTATCAAGGATTATCATGGTGAGGATAATAGGGCGACCTTTTCTAATACTTATAAAGATAGTACCGTCTTGGAACTGAAAATGCTAGCAATTTTAAGAAGTACTCGAACAGTGTTGTCAACAGTTTGCCTTCTTCCTTATCAAGCATGATTTATAGGCGGGGATCTTATTGAACTAAACCTGGCTAAACTAAGTATGATAGATGGGTATTGTGGGTCATTCCAATTCTTTTTAAACTATGTCTGGCTGACTCTGTATGGGCTTGCACAAGGGTGCTCCTTTATTTTCCTTAGAGGTACAAGCCTGGTCCTTACTAACAATGAGTCTAGTTAAACAAGACTTATGGCAGGAATCTTAAGGGGTTCAATTTCTTAAATATGGCAATCAAGATACAGTCATAAAGTTGTAGGAGTAATACCTATTCTATTACAAAGCCACATTGAGCCAGTTTTGCTAAAGTTTTGATGCTTATGTGAATAAATTATAATACAATAGATAACGCTAGTGCTTAGAAAACCTAGACACACCTTTATTACCTGGATGGCCGTCAGGGGATGTTTGAAGACTTAGCTTAAAAAACAGGGAATAGTACAATCTAATTTATGTGTTCTCTGCTGGCAGGAAGTGGAAACTGGGGAGCACTTATTCTTTGAATGTAATTTTGCTAGAAGTACATGGGGATTATTATTAAGTGCAGCAGAATATAGAAGACAACAGTCAGGTTTTTGGCAACAAGAACTTCACTGGATATGTAATTTAACAAAGGGAGAAAAGGCATAACACAAGAATACAAGATGGCTTGAGACTTATGTTTAATGGCTTCATTTACTGGGTATGGAAGGAAAAAAAAGGTAGGATATTCAGGGGGGAAGCATCAGCATACACCTTTACTATGTAGTTTGTCTAACTGATGTGAGATTAAACTATGCTCCTTACAGCATACTATGGTAGAAGGTCCTGAGAGAAAAAGGCTAAACGAGATATGGAACATAGGTATTCAAGTGGCACACAATGCAACCAAGACCTGTACTTGGAAGAAACAACTAGGTATATGCGTTTTAAATACAGACGCCACACTACAAGATCAAACTGGAGGATAGGGAGCAGTAATTCGAGATCACACTGGACAAGTTCATATGCAGCTAAGGGGAAGTCAGATTACAACATGATTGCAGACATGAGTTGGAAGGGCTGAAGCAAGGCATCAAGCTGGCAGTACAACAAGGAATCGAGAAACTGTATTCTCGGACGGATTCAGTAAATGGGGTGGCAATTGTACAAGTCAAACAGAAACATCCCTGGAAGCTGAACTATATGCAGTTGGAAGTTGAACTATTTCCTATATTAGGTTTATTGCTATTGTACCTAGCTCATTCTCTGAGGACATTAGGAAAATTGTGTTTAGTGATGCTAATAGCACAACCTATGTGAGAATGTAACAAGCTTTTTCTATTAATGTAACAGGGTGGGGGTCCGAGTTAACAACACCACTTTTCTACCAAAAAAAAAAAAAAACACTAGTGATAAGAAATTAATATATACTGTTAAATTTCAATATGGATGGTTAAGATAGCGATTGCAGGCACATCTAAGTTCCTCAACAAACACTTGTGCGATACCAATATTTGACATTGAAACAATAATTACAGAACCAATACCTATCTTCATAAGAAAGACAACCTATAATCACATTCAAACATCGCCAAAGTATATTAAAGGAACTCAAATTTTTGAAAGTCCGGAAAAAATAAAATAAAAAACAAACAAACTTAATAAAAACATAAACTCAGTAATGGCTCAATTCTAGGAGTGCAATTTAAATGAAGTTAGATGATTCCAGACTCTAATAGAATGCAACAATTCCTAGAACATTGATGCGGAGACTCCAGAGAGAGTAGAACAAAGTCTACTTTGAATATTTGCTATCGAAATTTACTAGATGATGCATGACTAGAATATATATTGCAAAGATTTAATATGGTAGTGAGATAAATGTCCTTTTGATAACTTTGATCATCAGTAAGAACCAAACAAGCAAACCGATGTACAAAAACCCTCAATTTGGTACTTTGTTTACACAACAATTTCTTCCAAATAAAAACAAATTCTCATACCAATGTTGCCCTTAACATGAAAAGGCAAAGACTCAAAAGGAAGAGAAAGCAAATGATCAAGCAAAAGGGAATTTCGAAATAGAAAGAGACCACTTACCTGAACATGGAATTTCAATCAGAGTAGCGGCGTTCCAGAATGACTAGATGAGAAGGAAATGACGAAGACTAAAAAGAGGTGGTAGGAGTTTTGATCGAAGTGGAAGAAGAGTTTTGCTCCCGATAAAACGTGTCCCACTTTCAAAAAATTTGTTAGTTATGTAATTTTTTTAAACGGTACTCAGCATTACAAATATACTTTTGAAAAGATTTAAGAGGTGGTAGCATTACAAATATACTTGTGAATTCATGAAAACTGAGGGTCTGTTTGATAACCGGTGAATAAGGGCTTTCACCCGGGTGAATGGGTTTTGCTCGGTTTGACCAGACAATCGCCGGTGTTTGATAATCAAAATTTGCTCCAGATGTTTTTTGCCGAAAACAAGCACGTGACCCCATTTACCCGGATTCATCCAGGTGAATTGGTTCCGGGAGGGGGTTGGGTAAAATTCTCCAAAGCTATTTACCCGGTTTGATTTGTATAGGTATAAAAGCTAACAATTTTTTTTTTCCTTTAACAAATTTCGACCAAATCTGAAAAAAAAAAAAACGAGATAGAAGAATGGCGATGGCGACAGCAGCGATGGCAACATCTTAAAGCTTGATTTCACCACCATTTCCAACAGGTAATCTCCTACTTTCACTTCTTTTCTATTTCTCTATAACTTCTTTTCTATTTCTCTTCTATATATTCTACAAATTTCGATTTTCGATTTCTGTTTTTCGATTTCTCTTTTGATGTATACAAATTTCGAAATTTTTTGTTGCTTTAAACCATTTTTGATGAAATTATACTTAACTAAGCATGACTACTACTCCAATTTCATGGAATTGTGAAATTTAGGGTTAGGGTATTACTGTTGATGAAATTAGAAAATTGGGGGTTTTTTGTAATTGGGGGTTTTTGTATAATTGAAGGGCCAAACATTGGGGTTTTTGTTTGATCTGCACTGACTGCAGCTCATGCTCTAATTCTGTTTGGGGTTGCTTTCTTTCTTATGGGTATTTGAAGAGAGTTTGCCAATTCAAAGTTTCCTCTGACTTCATGATCTCATGATCAATTTCTGGTAAAACTTTGAGGAACTGTGTTTTTGACTAAGTTTGGTCAGTGGTGTTGTGTTCCTGTCTGTCATATATGGAATTTCCTTCAGCTTAAAAGGTAACAGGTATCTTCCCCAAATCTATTTCTGTCTTGAGATCTTTGCTGAACTTATGAGGTGGTAATGTTAATGTAGTTTAGTCCAACGTAAGTAGCACATTTCACCAAAAGTGCCTGTAAAGTTCTGCTTGTTCATAATCTAGAACTCTTGTCTTTCTACATTTCATAATTTTCACTGATAAGATAACAATGTTGATAACCTATTAGTCCTAATCAGTCTTAATCAGGAAATCTTCGTGACCATATTTTGTGGATTAGGAATTCAGTCTTGTATTACTTTTCACCCACATTTTTGTGTTCCACATTTTTTGTATTCCACATTTCTGTGGGAGGATGATTTTTTTTTTTGCTTGGTATTTATATTATGCGTGCGAGACTTAGCCAATTCAGTTCCCAATTGTCTCTTTTCCCGCAAGCCATAAAAACTTGCATTCATGGTGGTCATGTTTTCTTCTGTTCCCTATTCACTAGTAATTGAACGTACCCACCAGCCACCGCGTCGTGAACCATTAGTCTCTGCATGCTTTCTTAGTTCACATAGCTTTATTAAAAGATTGCAAAAGCATTCAAGCAATACATTCTTTATTTATAACCTTCAACTTATCTAGATGGAAGGCTGGGGTAAGATGTTTTCTGTGCTTGGTCCACTGTTTTCCATTGTAGCCTGCCTGCAACTTAAGAGTTGCAGGCAAACCCTAGGTCTTAACTATCCATTAATCATGGTTTTTTTTCTAGCACAGGAAACGACAATGTGTATGCCCAGAGCACACTAAATTTTAGATTAGTCTTCTTCCTCCATTTAAATAGCATGTTGTCGAAATGGCTATTGGTGTCTTGAATTTGTGGGTTTTTTTTGAACTGATTTATGTTTTAATTTTTTGGTATGTTTCTCGTTATGCGCAACGGTGGTTTGAACTATGTGGTAGGGATAATTTCTGTAACTGTTTGTTATTGTGACATTTACAGGTAATTCATTCTTTTGTTCGTTTGATCTATTCGACATATTTTTGTTTCTATTTTTATAACGCAAGGATCGTTTTACTGTTGTAGTTTCCTATGCTCCGTGGTCCGCGTCGATTGAAAGCTTGTGTGTCGGGTTGTTGTTGTTGTGCTTAAGGTACGCCAATGTTGACCTCTCCTTCACTTTATAATGGATTTTGACATTGTATAGTGATGAATGTTATACTAAAATACGTAGTGATGAATGTATATTCAAATGAGAATGCATATAATGTTCGTGACACACTTGTCAAGCATAAAGACGAACCTGGTTTCCCTTTCCAAGAACACACGCACGTAGAAGTGGTCTTCCAGGTTTTGGAAGCAACGTCTATGCCGGTGTCGGTGGAAGATGTACGCGATAGGGTGAAGTATTTTTTCTATGCCTATTTACAAATGCGTGGATTATTAAATATAAAGGGTTTTCAATGGGATGCACATCGTGAAAGGGTGATTGCGACAAATGAGACATGGGAGGAAAATGCTCCTTGCAGTAGATTCCGTGGTGAATGGCTCCCTTACATGAACAAGCTTCTTGCCTTGTTCCCAAAATAAATTGTATTTTATATTATGTAACAAGACTATGTATGAACAATGTTTCTTATGTTTATGAATATTTGTGAATTGTTTGTGTTTTAATTATCCCTTACACAGATGCCTGGGTCAAACCACCCCCCCCCCCGGCGGTATAATGCCTGGGAAAACTACCATCTGGGAATTCACTTTGCACCTGGGCCAGAACGCATAAGGTGCCCTAGGTGGTCTTTTGATATGGATAACTACATTTGTAGTAAATATTTTGAGGCTATCATCGTTGGGTTGCGTAGAGAAGATGGTAGTTTTCCACGTGATGTTAACCGAGGAATTGCAACCGACTTGACCACTAACTTTCATGTTGAGGTTGACGACGAAGACGTGCGGAGGCGTTGCAAGTATTTGAAGCAACGTGTTAGGAAGATAAATGATTTGTGTGCGAGGCTGGGATTCAATTTTGACCTGGTGGAATGCAAGGTTGTAGCTAGCGAAGAAGCGTGGGCACAACTTGAAGTGCCTAATTATTGGAAGGAGTTGAAAGATAGGCCGTTCAAGATTTACCTAAACGCATCTCAAGTATTTCTTCCACTACCCCCACATAATTTTAACATGGTGGGCTTTCTTCCAACTTGAAGTGCGTAATTAATCTTTGAACGCAATTTGTAGCCATGTTAATTTCATGGTGTAATAATGGTTTGTAATAAGAACAAGACAATATATATGATGGGCTTTGTTTATGAATGTTATTAAATGTTTTCGTATTTTTGTGGGCGTGGATATGCATGTTGATATAATATTCAATGGTTATCTTCCAAGTTGTATAATGTACAGAATTCTCTATGGATATTCAATGGTCATTCTTTGTGGATTTGTTTTTGATCCCACGACAAACATGGTTATTTCTGATGATGTTGCATGGAATGATGTCATTGAAACAAAGTGGTGGGTGGCAAGCATGAGGACCAAGGGCTTGTTTACTTGGGGAAAACTGTTTTCAGTTTTCCATTTCCATTTTTCTTTTCTATCTCTAGTTTTCTTTTTCTAATGAAAATTTTAGAAAATTAGAAAACGTGTTCACTTGATTTTAAAAATTAGAAAACTGTTTTATGTTTTCTATTTTTTTTAAATAAAATTCACATTAGACGTACGTACGTCGAAACGGCGTACGTATGTCCCCACACGTATAGAGTCTGCTGCCTGCTTGGACGTACGAACGTCCTAACTGCATACGTACGTCCTGACCAAAACATGTTTGCTGCCTCAATGGACGTACGTACGCCCTAACTAGGTACGTACGTAGTGAGTTCTTTTGTTCTTCTTTGTTCGTGTTTTTGGTTTCGCGATGGTGTTTTCCAAATGGAAAACGCTAAATTGGTGTTTTCTCTTTTTAAGTTAAAATAAGAAAACAAAAAATTATTGGAAATCAGAAAACTGTTTTCTAAAACTATAAAAACATCTCAAGTAAACACGTTTTCTAATTTTCATTTTCTTTGGAGATAGTTTTTCGGAAAACTAGAAAAGTTTCCCACAAATAAACAGGGCCCAAATGTTACTATATCTTCAACAATTTTCTGTTTTATATATCTTGGGATGATGTTCGAAGAACGAACCCCCAACTTCATCTATGTAATCAACTTTTTATATCGTTTTATGTAATGACACTCTTTTTAATTAAATATATGTTATTTTTTTGTTATCTAACTTCGTTTATGTAATGATCCCTTTTTTAATTAAATATATGTTATGAAATTTGTTATCTAACCACATGCATGTAATGACCCCCTTTTTAATTAAAAATACGACAATGACAACCCCCACCCCCAACCACACAACACACCAACTTTATTTCTATGTATGTAATGTCCCACTTTTCAATTAATAATTCTATATCTATTTCACCTTTGTTATAATAGCATTTCACAACACATAACATTCGTTTAATTTATAATGTAGACAATGGAACAAGGTGGCCCAAGCAACACCATTGACTACTATGTTTTGAAACCATGGAACGTTGGTAAAAACGGGAAGGGTTCTTGGAGGATGGTAAGTACTTTACCATTATTTTTTTAATATATGACATGGGACCACATGTTGTGCTTTTGAATTATTATCATGGCCTACATATTGAAGCTTTTGTTGTGATGGCCGTACAATATTCTACTTTTGATGGACTATTCTTGTTTTAATGGACCATACAGTATGTATAACAAAAAATTCATTCTATGTTGGGTTTTTTGTGAAAAAATGAGGACAAGGGAAGTTTTTTGTGCTATATGGGCCCTGTTTAAGCCCAATTCGTGATCTATTGTAAGGTTATGTTATAAAGCCAAGTAGAAGTGGAAAAACCTTACGTTTTTATGAGAGAGAGATTGTGAGAAGCCATTAGAGAGTTTGAGAACTTTTGTGAGGAAGAAGAATTCGGTTTTTCTTCGTGAGGGCTTGTACAATTGTCTCTATAAGAAAAGCATCACGTTGTTGACAATAAAAATGACTATGTTTGTTAATTACATGCAGCCGATTCCGGCCGCTCTTACCAGTGGCCTCCGACAAGACCAACCTGTCGAGCTTCGTGTTGGGTTGCGGGTGTACAACGATCTGGAGATAAATGTGGACCCGTATGGTCACTTTTCTTTCAAGACTGCAGGGTGGAGAGTTGTAGTTCAAGGGGAGCACTTGGACGTGGGTGACCGGGTGTTGTTGAGGATTCAACATCTCGGTAAGGGGAGACACTCTGGTGTTACCCTCGACATGCTTGTGAGGAGGAAACAAGCTTGCAGGCAGCAACGCACTTCATCAGCAGCACCCAGGTCTTCAGCAGCAGCAGCAGGTCCCTCATCAGCAGTTCGTCGCACCACCAATCGGAAGAATTCAGCACCACCTGCACCTCCAGCCTCCTCAGATTCAGACTCCTCAAATTCAGACTCTTCAGATTCGGACTCCTCCTCTACCGGTGGTGGTCTCCCAGCTCAGGAATCGGCCAATACCGATGAGAACGTCTTTATGGATATGAATGGCAACTTCATCGACTACGATGACAGTGACTATGAGCCGGTTGAGACACAGGTAGCAAGGACTGCATCCGATCCAATCATTATTTCGGATACGGACTGAAGATGTGAGGGTAGGAAGTCGTTTCATGACTTTGACAATTTGATCACTACTTGAACTTGAAACTGTTTGTGTGTATTGATATTTTTAGGATTCTATAGTTTAGGTGGATTTTTTTTTCAAGTATGGATAATATGATATATTATAACAGGTTATGACAGGTTGTTTATTAATATGGATATATTATGATAATTTCGTCACTACTGAAATTTATGTTGCTTGTTATAACAGTTATTACGTTTGATACTTGTTAAGGTATATTATGACATATTATAACTGCCCATGTTAAGGTATATTGTGAATGTTTAAGATGTGTATTATGGCTACCCATGTTTACAAGGGATATTTTTCAATTTTATCATGCTAAAATTGTTTTAAAATGTAGACAATGTGATAAATATTGTAAGAGCTATGATTGTTTTGGAAAAAAATAAAACAACATGTATGGAAGTTTGTAATTGTTTATTGAACAATTCTTTTTAATGTAATATGGATTGTTCGTTTAAACGAAATATTGGACAAGTCTTTTTAATGTTATATCTTGGTCACATATTTACTTTCATAAAATTATATCTTTACTTTCATAAAAAAAAATTTATCAAATAAAATCAAATAATAATAATAATAATAAAATAAGATATTTGTTGAAGTGTGGATAATATATTAACTATCTTTATTATCAAATACTAAAAATGAGACACTTGTTCAATATTTTTATTATCGAAAAATTAAATATTAATATATTTGTTGAGGTGTGGATAATATACATTTGTAATGACCCATATCAAATTCAAAGAGTCCATGGCCCATAGTTATGCTTCATATGTTACAAGAATAGCTCTTTATCGTACTTGGGCCGTAGCCCAATATGGGCGGATAATGCCCATAATCACAATCAAAGAGTCCATGGCCCATAGTTATTTGTGATTCACCAGGTATGCAAAAAGTTATCAAACACCGGTTAATTCTGCAAATTCTGTTACCTAACATTTACCCAAGTTGTTAACAAACACAGGTGAATTCAGCAAATTATTTTCTACCTGGTTGACCATTCCCCAAACCTTGGTTTTACCTGGTTGACCAAATTTACCGGTAAATCGTCCCATTTTATTCACCGGTTATCAAACAGACCCTCGCGAGCTTCTTTGGGGAATTATGGGGACATGTAGGGAAATTGGAGACATTTTTACTCCAATCCATAGTTTAAATTTCGTCACATTTCGCGAAATTTTGACGGCATATACTGATATATGAATTCGGTGTCACAAAATCTCGCGAGACTAAATTCTGGGATGTTTTCATGGACACACAAACGGTTTCCAAAAAGAAACATGCAAGAAAACTCATCCACCATAACAAGTCCATGAACATAGCAATGTCCCAACGACTTTCAACATTCCCCAAAGGATGAAAACAATAAATTTAACAATTTACGCACAATAATGAATCATTCCGCAAGATATTCAAATATGCATATCAATGATTCATTCACACACATTATAATATAGGAATGAAACCAAAATATAATATTAATTCATCAAATGCATAATAAGTACCATAATGTGCTCATAAGCATGATAACCCAAATACCAAATAAGATGTTTAAACATAAACATAAGCAAAATGAAAAAAATAAAAATAAAAATGTATGAACCTAACACCTAGGACATACTTAAAACTATGTCTATCATCATCGACCAACACAATAATAAAACTAGTCATCATCTGTGCCCTCCTCATCAGAACTTGTATCATCACGAACCTGCTGCAGAGACTGAATCATGCCACGAACTCCTCCAACTGTGTAGAATCATGTTCATAGTAGTTTGAAACTAAATCAACACACATATGAATAGAAATCACAATAACACCATATATACCAAGACAAAAATAACATAAAATCATGTATGCAAAAACACAATAGAACTTAAACCCATAACCAGCATTAGAAGAATTATTATCATAAAGACTAACATCCATGAGATAAGAAGCAAGAGAACAAGATTCAACACTATCACAATTATCAATTATGGTGGTATTAATTCCTTTAATTAACAAGATAATCATGTTGTTCCACCAGATTTAGTGATTACTGTTGATTATATATGATAATCATTATAATATGTACTAGCAAGATCAGTATTAATACTGTATTACTGTTTTACGTCATTAATCATATATGATACCAAAATTAATATCAGATAATTAATACATATATGATACCAAAATTATATTATCATTAATATATCATAGTGGTTATCATTAATCATTGATATATGATAGTGTTATATTAATGTTATATCCTATTAATGATATGGACATATATGATTAATGTTATCATACAATATTAATTTATCATTGATATCAGTTATGATTAATGTAGTACTATTGTTAGTTATGATATCATATATTATTAATAGTATAATACCATTATATGTATAATAGTATCCATATCATTAATAATATGGATATAACAATTAATATATCAATATATGGATCATATTATATGATTAATTAATATTAACTGTATGATTATCAATGGTATCATAATGGCGCCATTATATCAATTAATGGTATTAATATATGATATTTATATATTGTTATATAAATATACCATGATACCATTAATATCATATATTAATACCATGATATAATATACCATGATATAAAGATATCATGGCGCCATGGGGTATAATACCATTAACATGATACCATGGTATAATGGTATATATTTGTATTAACAAATATACTATTAATGGTATAATAGTATTAATAGTATTAATGGTACCATTAATGATAAGGAGGCATGGGGTATAATACCATATGGTATATGATACCATATATATTAATCATATATGTCCATATCATTTACCATATATGGTATATTAATGGTATAATATATACATATGGGGTATACCATTAAATACATATGGTATCATTAATACCATAATGGTATATATATGGTATATATATGGTATATATTATATATGGTATATATTAATATAATGGTACCATATGGTATATATATGGTATATCAATATAATGGTACCATATGGTATATTATCAATGATATAATGATATAATGGTACCATATGGTATATATCAATATAATGGTACCATTATATTATATCATTAATATTGATATACCATATGGTACCATTATATTGATATGGTATATATATGGTACCATTATATTGATATGGTACCATTATATTGATATGGTATATATATGGTACCATTATATATATCAATAATGGTACAATTATATATGGTACCATTATATAATGGTATATATATGGTACCATTATATATATCAATAATGGCCCCATATGGTACCATATCAATATGGCCCCATATGGTACCATATCATTAATATTAATATTGATATATATACCATTGATATGGTACCTCCATATCAATATAATGGTACCATATGGTACCATATGGCGCCATATGGTACCATTATATAATGGTATATATATCAATAATGGCCCCATATGGTACCATATCAATATGGCCCCATATGGTACCATATCATTAATATTAATATTGATATATATACCATTGATATGGTACCTCCATATCAATATAATGGTACCATATGGTACCATATACTATTATATCATTAATACCCCATGCCTCCATGATACCATAATTGTTAATGGTATCATATATTGTTAATACAAACATGTTAATAGTATCATGGTATTAATGGTATCATGGTATTAATGGTATCATGGTATTATATTTGTTATACATGGTATCATGGTATAATACCATTATACCATATATATTATATCATAAATATAATGATATCATGGCGCCATATATACCATGATACCATTAATATCATATATTAATACCATATCATGGTATCATACAATATTAATACCATTGATTGATATCAATATATTTATAAATACCATGATATCAATAACATATAGGGGTATTGATATCAATATATGGTATCATATATTGATATATTAATATATGGTATCATGGTATTTATAATGGTATCAATATATGATATAATGGCGCCAATATATTGATATACATATAGGGGTCTGTTTATGATTAATATATAGTATAACTGATATATTAATGTCATATACGATGTTATAATGGAGGCATTATACTATCAATACCAAAATCAAATTGATAATGTATCATGTATCCATATCATAAATAATTTATCAATGATATCAATCATATCAATAGTACCATTAATGGCGCCATTATAAATTATGATACCATTATAATTTATCAATGTATCATGTCCAATTATATGACATTAATATATCGACTATTTATAATGAAATGACATATATGATATATAGTATCATTATAGCGCATATGATATACCAATTATATGTCCATATAATATTTCTGTAATTGGTATATTATGATCTGATATGATATATGATACCATATATGTTAATTAATGTCATATATGATATCATATATGATAGTTTTACGTCACTTCATTATAATCAGATATGTCAGATATTAATACTGACAGTAATTATGATACCATGATTTATGTCAGGATTACTGTCACTACATGTTTACCAGCGCCATGTCAGCGTAAATTACTGTTGGGGAACATGTAGTGACGTAATCAACAGTAATTATTCGAGATGAGAACGATGATACTGTACTAGTTCTTCGTTGAGAAATGGAGAAATATGTACTAAGGGGGAATGAAAGCAACTCCTTTGGAGTACTGCAACCCGTTTATACGGGGAATGGATTGTCAAGCTGCTATTGGTAGCCTCTGACAACGGCAGTAATGAGGGTCTGAACACTCACGTGTAAATCGACCTCTATTGCTTAAGACCTTGTTAGTAGTATTATCTATACTCTTGATGAGATTTATGATTAGTCGTTTGACATTGTCGCGTTGGACTACTTGTAGTCTCCGACTAATAATTGTTTTATGTTTTATTCATGATTAATCTTGATTCTGTCGCGTTGGACTACTTGTAGTCTCTGGCCATAATAGTTAAGTGTTCTGGTCTATGATGAATGAAGATTTAGTTACGTGGTGACTACCCGTTTAGCCGCAGGCAGGTGGCCGTTAGGCGTTAGGGACATTTGTCCGTAATTCGTAATATTTGGAGTTCATCATAGACCTGGATATGAAACCATTATTGGCCATGACATAAATCGTTGACTGTTAAAATTAATCTTGGATTAAGATATAAAATAGTTGCTAGTTGTGACATAAATCGTTGACTGTCAGTATTAATCATGGATACTGATCTAGAACATGTAATTTTACTGTTCTCCTTTCTGGATAATTATCTTTGTATTAAGAACTGCATGATCCCTAACTCTTTATTGACACTTTATCTTTCGTGTTATTCACTTTTATTTCAAATTTCCCTATTTAGATAATTTTAAAATGTTTCAAACGGATAGATTTTTTAATTGTTTGGAAACCTCCAATATGGAAAGAATAAATAAAACTACTTTTGGTAGGAGTTCAGAATCTATCAATGAATTTAAAATTGATAAAGTGGCCATTAATAATGAATTTAAAAGTTCGAAAAATGATGCTTTTCGAAAATGGTATTGGGAACATTATAATAAAGCCCAACATGAATTTATTAAAGAAAAATATTATGAATATTTAGATGAGACTAGAAGTATTATTCCTTTCGCACAATATGCGCTAATATGGAGTAAAACTATAGAATCATCTGTATTAAAAGATTATTTTAATAATCAGACCAATACTGCTGATAAGGTCCTAAATCTGGTGACCTTCCTACTCAGTCTCCTAAATTAATAGATGAATCTATTATTCTGAAATCGACTGTTCCTAAACAACCGATCTCAGAAGAGACAAAGTTAACTAGGGTTATTTCAGATTTACAACCAATCAACAGTCAATTTATCAATATTGATAATACGGTTAATAAACCTGAATGGGAAAAAATTTATTCTTGTTCGGCAAAACAATTTGATTTACAAAATAATGATTTAAGTCGATCAACCAAGACTTTGACTGATAATAATGTTATCAAATTATCACAAGATATTAATACTATATCTGATAAGATTGATAATACTGTCACTATTGGGGATAAGCATAATAATGCTATTTTGATTTCTTCTAGTAATAAGAATAATATCAACATTAACCTTAAGGATGAGTATGATGTCATTCTCGGTTCTTCTGGAAGTATTGACAGTAATATTGACGTCAGACATGATGTCACTCATAACGTCACTATCAATTCATCTAGAAAGATTGACAATAATATCGATACTAGTCTAGATGATAGGCATGACGATGTTATTTTTGTTTCTCCTAGAAAAGAAATTATTATTTCAAAATTCTACTTTAGTAATAAAGTAATTTTACAAAATAAGTTTTACACTCAGGAATTGACTGAGAATTATGATACAGGACAATATCCTAGTCAATTCAATAAGACTAAACTTGTTTTGACTCCTGGTATTAAAAAGATTATTTCCCAAAGGAAAATCTCCAAAAAACCTTTCCGTCAGAAATCTGTTTATAATAGATTTAATCAAATCCCTTTCAAACAACAATTTATTTTTGATCGACTTCCTAAAAGGAAAATTTTCAAAAAACCTTTTAAATATGGTATTATGGATATCACTAATAGTGAATCAAAATTAGCTAATTGGTTTTATCAAAACCCTTTTATAAATTATGACATGTTTATTGATGAAATAAACAGGCCTAGTATAAATGTCTTAACTAAGGATCAGAACTTAATTTTGGATGTTATTAATAAAATACCTAATTCTGTTGAGAGAAAACAAGCTTTTCAAAACTATTTAGAAAATATTTCTAATAAAAACTCTTCTTCCTTTGATAATGCTTTTCATAATATGGAATCTATGGTTAATAAATCTACCATTTCTGACCTTAAAGGTGAAATTAGTAATCTTAAATCAGACATTAAAAATATAAATGGGAAAATTGCCTTACTCCAGAATCAAACTAATTCTAAGTCTTTACCAAATTTAGAGACTATTGGTGATTTACTATCCTTACATAACCCTACCAATCAGAAGTGGCATATTAAGGTAAAACTGGTTATTAATCAAGATTTTACTTTAGAAACCATTGCTTTGGTTGATAGTGGTTCTGATCTTAATTGTATAAGAGAAGGATTAATTCCTACTAAGTATTTCGAGAAAACCAAGTATGAATTAAATACTGCTAATGGTTCTCCTATGAGGATAAACTATAAATTATCTGATGTTTTTGTCTGCAATGATGGTATTTGTATTAATACACCTTTTGTCTTATCTGATAATTTATCTCAAATGGTAATCTTAGGAAGACCCTTTTTAAGCCTTATTTGGCCTATTGAAAGAATCGATAATGATGGTATTCATACTACTATAAAGGGGAAAAAGATAATTTTTGAATTCATCATTAAACCTAAGATAAATTATATCAATCAATTACAAGAAACTTTGAATTTGAAAGAAAAACAAATCAATTTTTTGTCTCAAGAAATAGGCTATGCTTCTATTGACAAACAATTAGAACAATTTGCTACTAAGGAAAAAATTATTGCCTTAGAAAAACAATTTCAGAAGGATATATGTAGCGATGTTCCTAATGCCTTTTGGGACAGGAAGCAACACATAGTACAGTTGCCCTATATAGAAGGTTTTAATGAAAACATGATACCTACTAAGGCTAGACCAATCCAGATGAATAAAGTTTATATGGAATTATGTAAGACTGAAATTCAAGGTCTTTTAGATAAACAACTTATTAGGAAAAGCTCTTCTTGTTGGAGTTGTGCAGCCTTTTATGTAAATAAAAATGCTGAACAAGAGAGAGGGATTCCTAGATTAGTTATTAATTACAAACCCCTTAATAAGGTTCTTCAATGGATTCGTTATCCTATTCCTAATAAAAAGGATTTATTAAAACGATTAAATGATGCTCGTATATTTTCTAAATTTGATCTAAAGTCAGGTTACTGGCAAGTTCAGATTGCTGAACATGATAAATATAAAACTGCTTTTACTGTTCCGTTTGGACATTATGAATGGAATGTTATGGCTTTTGGGTTAAAAAATGCTCCTTCAGAATTTATGAATATTATGAATGAAATTTTTAATGCTTATACTGAATTTTGTATTGTGTATATTGATGATATACTAATCTTTTCCAAAACTATTGATCAACATTTTAAACATCTAAATATATTTTCTCATCTTATTAAGAAAAATGGTTTAGTTGTTTCTGCCCCTAAAATGAAGATTTTTAAAACCGAAATTCGGTTTTTAGGACATAATATTTGTCAAGGAAAAATTATCCCTATTGATAGGTCTATAGAATTTGCATCAAAATTTCCTGATGAAAATAAGAGATAAAAAACAATTACAAAGGTTTTTAGGAAGCCTTAATTATATTTCTGATTATTATAACGATATAGCTTTTGACACTAATCAGAAATATAATTAAGGCTTCCTAAAAACCTTTGTAATTGTTTTTTATCTCTTATTTCATCAGGAAATTTTGATGCAAATTCTATAGACCTATCAATAGGGATAATTTTTCCTTGACAAATATTATGTCCTAAAAACCGAATTTCGGTTTTAAAAATCTTCATTTTAGGGGCAGAAACAACTAAACCATTTTTCTTAATAAGATGAGAAAATATATTTAGATGTTTAAAATGTTGATCAATAGTTTTGGAAAAGATTAGTATATCATCAATATACACAATACAAAATTCAGTATAAGCATTAAAAATTTCATTCATAATATTCATAAATTCTGAAGGAGCATTTTTTAACCCAAAAGCCATAACATTCCATTCATAATGTCCAAACGGAACAGTAAAAGCAGTTTTATATTTATCATGTTCAGCAATCTGAACTTGCCAGTAACCTGACTTTAGATCAAATTTAGAAAATATACGAGCATCATTTAATCGTTTTAATAAATCCTTTTTATTAGGAATAGGATAACGAATCCATTGAAGAACCTTATTAAGGGGTTTGTAATTAATAACTAATCTAGGAATCCCTCTCTCTTGTTCAGCATTTTTATTTACATAAAAGGTTGCACAACTCCAACAAGAAGAGCTTTTCCTAATAAGTTGTTTATCTAAAAGACCTTGAATTTCAGTCTTACATAATTCCATATAAACTTTATTCATCTGGATTGGTCTAGCCTTAGTAGGTATCATGTTTTCATTAAAACCTTCTATATAGGGCAACTGTACTATGTGTTGCTTCCTGTCCCAAAAGGCATTAGGAACATCGCTACATATATCCTTCTGAAATTGTTTTTCTAAGGCAATAATTTTTTCCTTAGTAGCAAATTGTTCTAATTGTTTGTCAATAGAAGCATAGCCTATTTCTTGAGACAAAAAATTGATTTGTTTTTCTTTCAAAATCAAAGTTTCTTGTAATTGATTGATATAATTTATCTTAGGTTTAATGATGAATTCAAAAATTATCTTTTTCCCCTTTATAGTAGTATGAATACCATCATTATCGATTCTTTCAATAGGCCAAATAAGGCTTAAAAAGGGTCTTCCTAAGATTACCATTTGAGATAAATTATCAGATAAGACAAAAGGTGTATTAATACAAATACCATCATTGCAGACAAAAACATCAGATAATTTATAGTTTATCCTCATAGGAGAACCATTAGCAGTATTTAATTCATACTTGGTTTTCTCGAAATACTTAGTAGGAATTAATCCTTCTCTTATACAATTAAGATCAGAACCACTATCAACCAAAGCAATGGTTTCTAAAGTAAAATCTTGATTAATAACCAGTTTTACCTTAATATGCCACTTCTGATTGGTAGGGTTATGTAAGGATAGTAAATCACCAATAGTCTCTAAATTTGGTAAAGACTTAGAATTAGTTTGATTCTGGAGTAAGGCAATTTTCCCATTTATATTTTTAATGTCTGATTTAAGATTACTAATTTCACCTTTAAGGTCAGAAATGGTAGATTTATTAACCATAGATTCCATATTATGAAAAGCATTATCAAAGGAAGAAGAGTTTTTATTAGAAATATTTTCTAAATAGTTTTGAAAAGCTTGTTTTCTCTCAACAGAATTAGGTATTTTATTAATAACATCCAAAATTAAGTTCTGATCCTTAGTTAAGACATTTATACTAGGCCTGTTTATTTCATCAATAAACATGTCATAATTTATAAAAGGGTTTTGATAAAACCAATTAGCTAATTTTGATTCACTATTAGTGATATCCATAATACCATATTTAAAAGGTTTTTTGAAAATTTTCCTTTTAGGAAGTCGATCAAAAATAAATTGTTGTTTGAAAGGGATTTGATTAAATCTATTATAAACAGATTTCTGACGGAAAGGTTTTTTGGAGATTTTCCTTTGGGAAATAATCTTTTTAATACCAGGAGTCAAAACAAGTTTAGTCTTATTGAATTGACTAGGATATTGTCCTGTATCATAATTCTCAGTCAATTCCTGAGTGTAAAAATTATTTTGTAAAATTACTTTATTACTAAAGTAGAATTTTGAAATAATAATTTCTTTTCTAGGAGAAACAAAAATAACATCGTCATGCCTATCATCTAGACTAGTATCGATATTATTGTCAATCTTTCTAGATGAATTGATAGTGACGTTATGAGTGACATCATGTCTGACGTCAATATTACTGTCAATACTTCCAGAAGAACCGAGAATGACATCATACTCATCCTTAAGGTTAATGTTGATATTATTCTTATTACTAGAAGAAATCAAAATAGCATTATTATGCTTATCCCCAATAGTGACAGTATTATCAATCTTATCAGATATAGTATTAATATCTTGTGATAATTTGATAACATTATTATCAGTCAAAGTCTTGGTTGATCGACTTAAATCATTATTTTGTAAATCAAATTGTTTTGCCGAACAAGAATAAATTTTTTCCCATTCAGGTTTATTAACCGTATTATCAATATTGATAAATTGACTGTTGATTGGTTGTAAATCTGAAATAACCCTAGTTAACTTTGTCTCTTCTGAGATCGGTTGTTTAGGAACAGTCGATTTCAGAATAATAGATTCATCTATTAATTTAGGAGACTGAGTAGGAAGGTCACCAGATTTAGGACACTTATCAGCAGTATTGGTCTGATTATTAAAATAATCTTTTAATACAGATGATTCTATAGTTTTACTCCATATTAGCGCATATTGTGCGAAAGGAATAATACTTCTAGTCTCATCTAAATATTCATAATATTTTTCTTTAATAAATTCATGTTGGGCTTTATTATAATGTTCCCAATACCATTTTCGAAAAGCATCATTTTTCGAACTTTTAAATTCATTATTAATGGCCACTTTATCAATTTTAAATTCATTGATAGATTATGAACTCCTACCAAAAGTAGTTTTATTTATTCTTTCCATATTGGAGGTTTCCAAACAATTAAAAAATCTATCCGTTTGAAACATTTTAAAATTATCTAAATAGGGAAATTTGAAATAAAAGTGAATAACACGAAAGATAAAGTGTCAATAAGGAGTTAGGGATCATGCAGTTCTTAATACAAAGATAATTATCCAGAAAGGAGAACAGTAAAATTACATGTTCTAGATCAGTATCCATGATTAATACTGACAGTCAACGATTTATGTCACAACTAGCAACTATTTTATATCTTAATCCAAGATTAATTTTAACAGTCAACGATTTATGTCATGGCCAATAATGGTTTCATATCCAGGTCTATGATGAACTCCAAATATTACGAATTACGGACAAATGTCCCTAACGCCTAACGGCCACCTGCCTGCGGCTAAACGGGTAGTCACCACGTAACTAAATCTTCATTCATCATAGACCAGAACACTTAACTATTATGGCCAGAGACTACAAGTAGTCCAACGCGACAGAATCAAGATTAATCATGAATAAAACATAAAACAATTATTAGTCGGAGACTACAAGTAGTCCAACGCGACAATGTCAAACGACTAATCATAAATCTCATCAAGAGTATAGATAATACTACTAACAAGGTCTTAAGCAATAGAGGTCGATTTACACGTGAGTGTTCAGACCCTCATTACTGCCGTTGTCAGAGGCTACCAATAGCAGCTTGTACAAATAGAGAAGAGGGAGAAGAAGAGAGAAAGGGGTCTGTTTATGATTAATCATATATGATAATTTTGGTATCATGTAGTGACGTATATGTCATTAATGATATATGATACCATATATGACAGCGCTATGTATTTACTAAATGATATTAATTGATATACTGACATCAGTATATTACAACAGTAATATATGTAACATTAAATCATATACTAGTGATTAATGTTATAACGCCATTAATCATATCTGATACTAGTCGATATACTAGTCGATATACTAGTGGTATCATATCAATGATAATATCTGATAGTATCATATACGCTGATTAAATCATGGCGCCAGTTATGTATCATGTCAATATGATTAACCACTATGATATGGACATGATTATACTATTATCAATTATCATAGTAAGTTATCATATATATTAATCATACAATATTAATATTAATTATACGATATCATTAATGGTATATTAATTTATCACATATAATGGTATTATACTATTAATAATTGATACTATTATACTATGATCATATATCAATGGCGCCATATATGATCCATATGGTATCAATAGGATACATATATTAATACCATATATATAATTAATATGATTAATATTAATTATACCATTGATATATCTTGGATATATGATATTAATATATCAATATATGGTATCATATATGGTATCATATATTAATACTATTATAATTATAATAGTATATTGATATAATAATATATTGATAGTATATTAATACTATAATGGTATCATGGTATATTTATTAATACCATATGATAATGGCGCCATATTTGTTAATGGTATCATGGTATCATGGTATATTTGTTAATGGTATCATGGCGCCATAACAAATATACCATGATAATGGTATTAATACCATATATTTGTTAATGGTATCATGGTATTAATAGTATTAATATATATGGTATTAATGGTATTAATGGTACCATATGGTATATGATATTTGTTAATGGATACATATATATACCATATGGTACTATTAATGGTATCATATGGAGGCATGGGGTATTAATGATACCATATGGTATTAATACTATATGGTATTAATGGTATTAATAGTATTAATGTTAATATACATAATGGTATATATATTATGATACCATAATGGTATATCATATATGTATTAATAGTAATACCATGATAATGGTATATTTGTTAATGATATATTATATCATGGGGTATAATACCATTATCATGGTATAATTAATTTATAATGGATATAATGGTATCAATATGATATCAATCAATGGTATTTATACGCCATTATATTGATACCATTATAAATACCATATATTGTTATATCGATTAATCATGGTATCATATATTACCATTATCAAGTATATCAATATTATATATGGTATCCATTATGGATTATACCATATAATGGCGCCATTAACATGATATATTAATGTTAATATACTATCATTAATTGTATAATTTATCAATTATAAATGGTATAATAACAATTAATATATCAATATACTATCAATTGATAATATATTATCATTATACTATGATAATAGTATAATTTATCATACATATAATTGATAATCATACATATAATGGTATCATTAATCGATATAACAATTAATGTGTATGCGCCATTGATATGATACTATGATATATGTCCAATTATATCATTAATCATATATACCAATTATATCATATCAATGATACTATCATATAACATTTACGCTGACATGGATATACCATTTTGATATTACGCTATTTACTAAATGATGTTATATGATTACGTCACTTCATTATAAATGACATATACCAATTAATAACTGCATATATGATAATCATGTTTATCTTTCAACATGATTTATGTCGGTATCCAAACGATGTTGCATAGTCTATTTCTCCACTGTTGACATAGGGACTTTTATCAATTAACAAGCTCTTTTGGGTATTGGGTTTTTGGCTTATCTCCTCTCTTTTAATTTGATCTCTCATTGTTAAAATTAGGTGATTAAATTGAACCTGTGATGGCAGTTAAATTGAATAGAAGCTTTTTATATTTTGTTGGAAACCACTTGTTTAATATCAAGTCAACAAGAAGACGGAAGATTCTAACGTGGATTTTGAAAAACCCATATATATGTGCTGCAATCAATGTACTTCAATTTCCTGTTATTCACAAGGAAAACATTAATTCATGGTTTCTACAAGTGGGTTTCTTAAAAAAATTCCTAACTTTAATCTATAATTCTATGGAGAAAGCATACAGTGTATTACTGCCTTTCACCCAGTTCTTAAATAAATAACAATGGGTTCTTAAACCTCAAGAATGAGATGACTTTTATTCTCTCTCTCTTTCGGTTTGATTTTTTGGGAGTTTTAGTATAAGTATAAACCATGAAATTGACCTCACGATTTCATAGAGAAAGGTGTTTGATAAGATTGGATACTAAAAATTAAATTTTTTTTATTGTCAGTCATTTATTTGTTGCTGTAGAAAAAGAGACGTAAAGAGAGATACAGAGAAATCGAGAGAGACGGATCAACTGGGTCCGAATTGGGTTTAATTAGACCCAAGACAAACAGACACCATATTAGCGATAACTTTTTATTCAAAGCGCGTGACTTTTACTTGTTTTTTCCAATTTTCTCCCTGGTCCGTATACGGACGGACCGCACGAGAGCCTCTCCGTATATATATATACCGGGCCGGGCCTTAGGGCTCTTTGGGTCTCTTGAAAAAAAAAAACTTTCTACTTTTCTTTTTTATTTTCAAATTTCGAATATGTGCCCTAGCATTTTAATTGTTTAAAACCTGTTGATTTGACTAGTCTTCCTCCACTAGCCATTTTTTACTATTATGGCTTGATCTTAGGAGAGATTTCCTCCACCATTAACAACTCTTTTTGAACTATAAAATAACTAATGGAGAAGAGAGAAAAATATACAAGAAAAATGGTTTTTCTCTTTGTTTTCTTGAGCAAGAAAGAGTGCTAAGTGAGATCGAATTTTTTCCTTGTGCAAAAGGAATTTGACATAGATTTGGGTTGTTTTATCCTGGGGACGGCGTGACTACTACTGCTTGCACAACAGAGGCAGGGCCGCAAAACATCTTAAAGAGAGCGACCTAGTCCACGACTCAGCCACTAATTTAATTCGATTTGTTCATTTTGATTTGCAGCTACCCAAAGTAATATTAGTTTAATTTTGTTTCTAACAATATGTGATTCAAAACAATCTCACACCTTTCTTTAGAGAACAAGACTTTATAACAATCATCACAAAATTGACCAATACTAAAGAGATTTGTTTTTAAACCTTCAACATAGTAAACCCTTTCTACACAAGGTAATTCTTTTACATGAAGAGTCCCAATACCTCTAATGATTCATTTATTCTCATCTCAAAAAAAGGATGGTCATGTCGGTCAAAGATACATAGTTTAAGAGATTATCCTTCTTACCGGTCATGTGAGGAGAGCAACCACTATCAAGATACAAAGTATCATCATTAAAAAAATTTCCTTGCAGGGTATGGTTGGTTTTCCAGGGTCTTTGTATTTTATCACACCGTTGTGTTGGACAAGTGCAGAGAATTCTTCCACAACAAACACGTTTTTGGACACATTTGTCTTCCTCTTTGCGGTGCACAAGTCCTTCAAGACCTTAGCTTAGGAAGGTATCTGTTTGATAGCCGTGAGGATAGGTATGTTAATGTTTATGTGTTTGAACACGTCAATACCTCCTCTGTTTATACTTCCTTTAGAAACATTGTGAGTCTTTGGGGGTAAGGCACAGGTAGATCCGTGTAAGCATTGTTGTTCGTGTAAGACAGATTTGAACGGTCCATGTATGGGTACGTAGCAATGCCTTTAGTTAAGTTTGTTTTCCCGGTGTAGTTGAACACACAGGCTTCCTCAATTTTTGGTCAAGTGTAAAGGAGAGGGCAAACTTCGGCAATATGGGATGAGCCTTGACAAACATCACATTGGAGAGTGGAAGTACTCATGACCGGTAATGTGGGTTTTAAGGACACCTCAAGTGCTTCTACCTTTTTGACTAAACCATGGAGCAACGTTTTAACCTCGAGGTCAGGTTTGACCTCATACATGCCTCTAGGTTTATCGTATGTGTGTGGTAGTGTTGCTCGGGGGTGGTCTAGGTAAATCCCATTGTTGGCTATTGTCAGGTAGTTTTTCAAAGAATGCAATAGCCTTGGTGGTTGATAGATCAAGAAAACCGCCACCGTTCATACCTTCAACCATGTTTCTAGTTGTATGATTGAGGCCTCTATACATGATCCTGACTTTTTCTATGTCATCAACTTTGTGGTGTGGACACCGAATAAATAGGTCTTGATACCTCTCTCATGCATCAAAGAAAACCTCACCCTTTTTGCCGAAAATTTCTTGATGGTATCAACAAGCTCATTGGTTTTGGGGATAGGAAAAAATTTGTTCAAAAATATTTTGCTTAGTTGAGTCCAGGTTTCAATAGAATTAGAAGGAAGGCTATGTAACCAGTGAGATGCACGATCTTCAAGAGAAAAGGGGAACAACCTCAAGCTAACTTCTTCTTCAGACAAATGTTTCTCCTTGAAAGTGTTAAGCATGGTCCGAAACTTGTTCAGGTGTTGATATGGATCCTCTCGTGGAAGTCCATGGAACTTAGGCAACATGCCTACAATATGAAGGCGAATGCCATAGCTATCTGCAGTCATCTCGGGTAAGATTATGCAGGTAGGTGGCCCAGTGGACAAAGGTGAAAAGTAATCCCGAAGGGTAGCTTCGTGAGCCATAGGTGCAGGATTTACTTCAGTAAGTGAGGTTGAATCGTTGAACTCTTCCTCAGAAGAAGGTATGGAGGTTGAGTCGTTGAACTCTTCCTCAGAAGGAGTGTGGTTCGTGATTGTGCGCCTTGTGTAAACTTGAAGAGGATTGGACAAGATTTTACGGGATCTAAGACGCATGCATGATGCACATTACATATGTTATAGAATTCCTAACCATTCAAAAGCATCTAACAAGGGGCTCAAGATTTTGTGTCCACCCAAGTCAATGAGTTCTTTCCAAGTTTTCGTTGTGAATTCTCCTTATATTTTGTGAGTCAAGTAGCGAATAACCAGTTTGGGAGGTTTTTCGTGCATAAGTGATGTTCCTTAATTAAAAACCACAGTGATTCTACAGACGTAATCTGTAGGGGTTCCAGACCCAATTCCTAGCTTGTGCTTCAATCAAAGAATGGTTCTCGCAGTACTAGTTAAAATATCTGCCCAAGGCCTCAAATGAACATCGTGATAGCATGGCTTAGTTGATTCAATTTTAAGCTTAAGATTTTGCAATCAATTAATATTAAGTTTCACTTTCCGTAGGCCAGGTCTGCCGTCAGTCCCAGTTTAGCAAAAAGTAAAAACTGAATTAAAATCAAGCAACATTCAAGGTCATGCTAATCGTTACAGAAACTCCTCTTGCAGGGGATTCAAGGAGGGTTAGGAGTATACTTACCTCCCACTTTGTGCTAAAATAAATAAAAATGCCAAACAAGCGCACAAAAGTGGGGAGAAGACGAGTTGAAGTCGACTAAGGGGTAACCGCTCCTTGGGTTTCAATCGTCCTTAGAAGTCGTTCCTTTGTAGACTCAAGGCTAGCTCCACAACCTTCCTCTACTATCCTTCGCAAACACACAAATAAATAAGTCCTAACAACACCTACTTTAAAAATATTACAACCGCGACCCCTTCGTGGATTGAAAAATTAAATATCTTACAAGTCCGACCCCACAAACACGTGTCAATTTCTGGTTTAGAACTCGACTCGAGATCAGTTTGTGTTGTTAAGAACTCCCTCGAGATCGAGTACAATAAGCACCAGTAACTTTTCTGAAAAATTCTTGTTTGCGCGATCTTTTTCAAATTAAGATATTGGCTTTGTTCCTTAAGCTTTTTTCGATCCATCTTCGCTGTGAGATCATTAAGAGGACTAGGTAACAAAACACTTCAAGAAAATTATTGAAATAAATATAATAGAAGGGTGGGAGGGATAGAAGTGGGATGATGTCCCAAAACTACTATTCTCCCTTGTGTTTGAATGAACTCCGTTCCTTAAAGCGACAACGACGCCATTTTGATAGAAGCTATTTGTGTAACCTCTAATCAAAAGATAGATTTATATTGATTTTCCTTCTTGTGCCTGTAAATATTGGTTATCAATGTAGACAAGTAACAAGCAAGGGTCGTACCCACCTCAAAGGTGAAGTTCTTAGCTCAAATACAATAGAAAACAATGGTTAGAGAACACCAAGTGAATCAACAAATAAGATGGAGATTGATTCTACTTCCTACAGGCAATAAATAAATAAACTAATAATTAAACTAAGTTAAGAAGATGGATAGAGATGTAAAGAAAATCTTATAATGAATAGGGAGAAGAGTTGGTATCCACAAACTAAATCTTGCAAACATACATGTCATTCATTCATGTTCAATCTATAACAATTAATTAGTCACCTCTCAGCTATTCCAATTAATCATCAATACCTATAACAATTAATTAAACCGTCACCTCTCAGGTATTCAATTTAATTAAATCAACATATTAATTCATAATGAAACTGTCACCTCTCGGTTATTCAATTCAATTATAAAAGGGGTCCACTAAAGAGATTGATTCTACACATGGAGGCTCTCCTGCGGACCGTCTGTATGCAGACTTGTATTATTAATAGAAATTCACGTGTCCTCATACAAAATTATCGTGAATATCCAGGTCCAACTAAACCCATATTAGACCCATCTTCTCTCTCAAATGCCTATCTATATGATGCTCGGTAACTCGTTTTCTTTGTATTACTCTCTCTTTCTCCAACCATAAAGCAACAAGTTTCTACACAAAATTCTAATGGGGTCTTGTGTTTGTATCATTTTCTATGTATTATTAGAATTCTTTGAGATGTGCCCAAACAGTCTAGATTATTGATTCGAGTTTGTTCACAGTGAGGAGAAATATTTACTCTCTCGTCTCTCTCAACTACTCCCCGTATATATCTGTTTGTTTCTATCATAGAAGACAAAGAAAACACATTCTCTAATTCATCTCTCATCCCTGACTGCCTTAAACAAGCCAATTGATTTTGTAATATTTAAGGAAGCAATATGTAATTACAATTGAGATTATCTCCTTTGTTTAATTCTATATCTTAAAATTGAAACTTAATTCAACTGAGATGCCAAAGAAGAAATCAACATAAATACAAAATTAGATTGGAATAGAAAAATCTATTAGAATTGTTGATTCAAGTTCAGAGTTTAGGAACCTTTTATATACTTCCAATGGATATTGTAAAAGACCGAAAAAAAAAACCCTTGATTTAGAACTTGCTTTCAAGCTTTTCTAATTTCATTGTTTTTCAATCTGTAATCAAATATCTAAGAGAAGTTTTGTCTTAAACGAGGGAGAAAGAAAGCAAAAAGGTCAATGGGTCCAACTGGTTATTATTAGATCCGAGAGGATAACCCACATTACCGATAAATACTAAATAGTGTAGATAGAAACACATGACTTTGTTTCTATAATTGGAAGTCCGCATACGGACGGTCCGCAGGAGCCTGCCTGCGATTCTAGATATATGATAGTCACCTCTCAACTATTCCATCACATATCACTAATCAATCTAATACAACCAATATCATCTCAGTTAAGAACAAACATACTTATTTCAACAATAGTATACAAACATTAAGTGCTTTGAATAATAATGAACATTAAGAACAAACATGGTGCTTTTGCATTATCTAGAGTGCTTCAACCATTCCCCCTAAAGGGAATTTAACTACTCATCCTTGATAATGACACCATAGAATAAGTAAATAAACAACACAACATCATAAAGAAAAAGTAATTGGATTAATATTGAGAATAAGAAGATTGAGTTCAATACAAAAGAAGAACTTTTCTTATGAAAACATGAACTAGCCTAAACCCTAGCTACTATTTCTCTTTATATAGAGAATACAAAGAATATTACTTGCTTACAAAGTCTACCAAGTTAGGTCAAATTCGTGGCTGCTGCTGTTGGCCTTCTAGAAGCATTAAGGCTTCAGCAAAACCTAATTGTCTTGGGCTTAAGTTGTAGCTTAGACCAAGACCTTCAGATAGACAGCTCATGGGCCCAAAACAGACTTCTGGATCTTTATATAGAGTTTTTTTAAGATTAGGCTTTAATAAAGGTTTTAATAGATTTTCTGACTTGTGGGCTTCATTATAACTCGACTAGTTGATCCCGTGCTATGCACTGGGACATGTGTGATTCCTATACATTGAGAATAACTTCTCTATATGTTTGTTTCATAAACGTAATAGAAATAAAACATTTTGAATTATTCTAAACAAAATGAAATAAAATATAACTTCTCTATGATAGCATATACGTATTATATCCAACTACTACCATTGATCGCACTCTCATCACAAAACTAATTCTCTCATCACAAAACTAATTCCCCAGACTCAATTTAATTATAGTTATTGTTTATTTTATGTAAAAATATTTATATTATTTTAAAAAATATTTTTAATAAAACATCCTATAACTCCCGAATATTCCCCAGACAAATAACATTATTCCAATCTCGGTCCTACACCGAGATGGCACCCAAAAACGATTTATCTGCCCAGGTATGAAATGAGACTAAGGGTCTAAATGTTGATAAAAACGGGATCACAGAACCTGAACCAATCTGAATGTTTAAGCAACCAAAACAAGGTGTCTAAGAGTATGCCTTTAATAGATTGTCATTTCGATTTAAACGATTACGATATAGATGAGAATAAGTGTGCAATATATCATTAATCAGCTACCTTGGTCATCTACTTTTAATCTTCGTATTCATTTAGTGTTAATCCCTTTAAGAGAATAACATCCAAACTGCTGGTAGAATAAGGAAACACCTATTTGAAGGAGATATTAGTACCACAACAATAAATAATGAGGCAAAAAGTGATGGATAGACATGAATTTTGGAGCAAAGTGATATAACTTGGTTTAGATTTAAGGACCAATAAACAATGAATAAAAATATCTAAACTACTATACAAGGCCCCTCCTTCCCGAGGCGCCTACGAGGCCTTACATGTCCCTTATGTACAGTTCCGATTATACCCCTATCTCTTATAAATAGTTTCGATTATACCCCTATCTCTTATAAACAGTTCTGATTATACCCCTATATCTTATAAACAGTTTCGATTATACCCCTATCTCTTATAATCAGTTCTGATTATACCCCTATCTCTTATAAACAGTTCCGATTATACCTCTAAGTTTTGATTTTATCCCTAAGTTTTAATTTTATTTTCACAGTTCTGATTTTACCCCTAAATTCTGATTTTATTTCCACGGTTCCAATTTTATTTCCACATTTCCGATTTTATCCCTAAGTTTATTTCCACAGATCCGATTTTACCCCTAAATTCTGATTTTATTTCCACAGTTTTGTTTTTACCCCTAAGTTTCAATTTTATCCCTAAGTTTATTTTCACAGATCCGATTTTACCCCTAAGTTCCGATTTTATTTCCATAGTTCCGATTTTATTTCATATTTCCGATTTTATCCCTAAGTTTATTTCTACAGATCCGATTTTACCCCTAAGTTCCGATTTATCCTTAATGTATTAAGGGTTGTATACTACAATGAAAAAGGTAAAAAAATAATTTCAAAAAAAGTGACCTACTATAATTTATATAAGATAACGTGTTTATTTCCACAGTTTCGATTTTACCCCTAATGTATTAAGGTTTATATACTACAATGAAAATGGTAAAAAAATAATTTCAAAAAAAATAGGACCTATTATAATTTATATAAGATAATTTCAAAAAAAAAGTGGGACCTACTATAATTTATAAATATTAAAAACCTACCGAGTTTTGTTAAAAAAAAAAAAACTTACAGGAAAAAAAAATATTTTTTATAAAATAGTTTTAAACCCAAATAAACATTTAAACAGGTTTTTTTTTTTTTTTAATTAAAATTTTTATTGATAAGCTCAACGAATTACACAAAAGTAGAGGACAAACGCTACAAACTGCGCGGCAAGTCCTTTCTGGATAGCAAACCCGATTCTCATAAATACATATTCGTTCAAACCCGCAGTCATCACGTTGCTATCTATTACCTTCTGCACTCTCCTGAGGAGCTCAACTGCTTCTGAGGCTAGCAATCCAAATGTGTCAAATGCAAAGGGGATGAAACTATGTTGGTTAGCCCTACAAGCTCTGTCATGTTTCTCCACTTTTGTTGCTGCTGCAGCTACCCCACTTCAAAAATCCCAGCACCCAGCCCAACCATCAGAGACGCCCCTGTAACATCAACACACGCATGTTTACCTTCAGACCAGTTGTAGACCAGAATATCAGCAGGACGTAATGTCGATCTTCCTTAGGATCAGTAAGAAAGTTAACAGGAGCCTCCTTCTTAACCTGTACCCCAGCCCGCCAGAACACTTCACACAAGATATCTCTAACGTGGTCATGCCTGTACTTGAAGCCGTGGTAATGCTTACAATGGGCCGCATGGTCCCCGAAAGCATCAAGTCTGCTCTTCTTGCACACTGGACAAAGCTCACCATCTGAATATAGAGGGATCATCAATCGATAACGAAGAATGGCACAATATTCTACAGGCGTCATGCGTTGTCCAAGCCCTTCCATCGGGATAGCAAGGAGAAAATCTTTGGCATGTTCTGACTGCACACATCTAATCACGGTTTTTTGTCTAGCTGACAACTCAAATTCTCTCTCAAGACAAGAATTAATCTTGTTGTAGTATGCTTCCGCCAAGACATGTTGGGGTCTGAAGGGGACGGTAGCAGTTGGACATAAATAAGTCTATTATTTTTTTAATTATTAGCTATTTTTTGTTCACATGCATAATGCGTGCACATTCACATAGTATATTTAGAAGACTACAATGTGAGATACATGAGCAATATAATCTTTATTACATTGTACTACTGCAATCTAAGAAGATTAGAATTAAGGACCATCACAGTGGTTGTTAAGAATAACACATTGCTTCTCATGTAAGTGGGTGTTTATTCGCCATCAACACTGGTCCATCCAACTTATAATATCATTGTTCATTAGTGGCAAACATTCACAAAAGTAGAATAAGTTATACCTCTATTTCCAAATTCATTGAGTTGCTGCAAGGGATTTTGCAAGATCAACATTTGGTATTTGCAACACCAAACTATCCTAATGATGAAAGCTACACTTAAATAAGCATTGTGGTAGTCTATATTTTATATATAGATGCTTCTACAAACAATAAAGATCAAACCTATGACAGATACACAATAATCTAGCTATAAGTGAAAGGACATGTATATTGAAGGAACTCAATTTTAGTAAACCCAACAAATGCTTCCATCCTAGTGTCATTATGTTTCTACTTCTCCAATTTAACAACATCCATAGTTTCCATCATACTCATCTGCAACTCTGTAGCTTGATTCCAAACAGAGGGAAGACGTGAACATATAAAGAGTGGCCAAAGATTAAACATGGAAATGAATGCAGGCCCCCATTAAGAGCCCAAAAAGCAACATTTTCCTATCTAAGGAACAAAATGTAAAAAAGGCCCCAAAATTGTGTTGAAACAAAGCATTGAGTTCTTGGCATAGTAAGCATTCATCTCTTGGCATAGTAAGCATTCCTCTTGGCATAATAAGCATTCACCTCTTGGACTTTAAAATGGGGCCTTTTTTACATTTTGTTCCTTAGATAGGAAAATGTTGCTTTTTGGGCTCTTATGGGGGTCCATTTTTTTTTTCCCTGAAGATTAAAAGACATTTGATCACCAACTACTAAAAATTATAAAATAGAGTGTAAAAACCAAAACCAAAAATAGGATTGGAAATTTCAAAAAGAAGATTATTTCTAAAAATTTCTGATCCATGTTGTACTATTTATTTAAATAGGATTAGGGAAAGTTCAGGAGAAGACAAAGATTAATTATAATTAAAATAACTAAATCATAAATTAGTAGAGCAAATACCAAAAAATAATACATCATCATCAACAGTAGACACATTAAGTGTATAATATAACCTATTGTGCTTGTTGTTTTCCTCGTTCTTCAAACATCTTGTCTAAGCTTTGCTTTTTGCCCTCGAACCTGGCAACAATGTTCGCTTGTTCTTTCATAACTTCAATTACTTTAGAAGTTTTTTTTTTCCAGCGAAAATCTGTTCTCTTCTCCTTGCCCATTCAGCCTTCCTTTCATGCTCTTTTTCATAGCCAGATGTCGAACTTGAATCGGTGTCTGAAGCATATGATCCATCACTTGACAAAACAGATTGAAGGAATAGCTGGTTCTAATAGCTGCCTCCGACTTATCAACTTTGACTACTCATCTCACCATCTACTTGTTTCTTTGTTTCGGCAATTCCATCAACATTAACAGACACTGGTGTAATTTCAAGATTTGGGGTCAGATCCTTGTTTCCTATACCTAGCTCTTCTTTTTCCCCAATTTCTACAATGCCATTTTTTTTTCCTGGAAGGTTATGAGTTGGGGCAGACCTGAACTTGCATTATGAAATCGTTGTCTAACATAGATTTTGCCTTCCATATCCTCTCTTTCAATGTTATGTACTTATGTAGCATTTTAATTAGTGGAGAAGTGAAGGATACAAAGTTGTGCTCAAAAGAATGCTCCAGCTAAGCAAATATTCATTACTCTTCAAAATCAATCTACTAACTATTCATTCAAACATGTCAGAAAAATTTTCAGATACAACCCAAAAGAAAAAGCGTAGGGCCAACCGAAGGCGGAATTCCCTACTATTGTTTTTCATTTAACCAAGAACAAATATTTCACATTTCACATCACTCAATTAACAAAATCACGACAAGACTACAGCTGTGAAAGTTGCTCATCCATCACCACATCGTCATGATGTTCGGAAGGAGTATCGACATCAGTACCCTTCACTGGCTCATTAGCGCCTTCGGCAGCAACCCCAACCGAGCTCGTGTGGCCTGACTCACTGCTCACATCTCTCTCATAGCTTTCAAGCGCAGAAATCTTGATTGCCTCCTGATCTGAGCTTGTATCAAAACCCTCAACCAAGGTGAAACCGGCACGAAGTGGTTTGACATCAATTTTGTGACATTGGTCGTCATTGGTTATTTCGCTTTGAGTTCATTGTTAAGAAAACCTTGTTGTACGCGCGTCGTCCCGTGTCCTTGTCTTCGCGTCGTGTGTCTCAAGTATCTTGTTTGAGTCAGGACGTACGTACCTCTTCAGGACGTACGTACGCTTGGTATGTCAGCAAAGCTAGTTTGGTCTGGACGTACGTACCTCTTCAGGACGTACGTACGTATGGTATGTCAGCAGAGCTAGTTTGGTTTGGACGTACGTACCTCTTCAGGACGTACGTACGTATGGTATGTCAGCAGACTTATTTCGGTTTGAGACGTACGAACGTCATATCGACGTACGTACGTCCAATGTTGGTTTTCACAAATTCGGCCCATTTTCCTTGGTTTTCAACCCTAAGTATAAATAGGGTTTCTCTTCCAAAGAACAAGTCAGTTCTTTGGCCGTCCATTGTTCTTCTAGTTCTGGAGTTTTGGTTTAGGTTTTGGTATTGAAAGTGTTTGTGGCTATTGAACTCAATTCCCTTCTTCCCCCTTCTCTCAATTCATAAATCTGTGATCTTCTAAGTGTTATTGTGAATTCGGCTTCGAGTCTTCTTGTGTGTTCATCAAGAAGTCGAGTGTCTTGTGCGTACATCAAGGTGCTCTGGTGAAGTCAAGGTGTTAGAGATAACCTGGAGTATCAACTCGCAGTGAGTGCAGGTAGTTGGTAGGTTTGTAAATCTCTTTCATCTAGTGGATTATTTGTTGTCATCAAGACAACCGTGGACGTTTCTCATATTGGGTTTTACCACGTTAAAAACTCCTGCGTGTTATTTACTTTCTGCGTATTGTTTGATTTGTTTGAATATTCAGTTGTTAAGTTAGCACTATTTATAGTTTCTCAATTGGTATCAGTCGCAGGGGGCTGGTTAAGGAGCGTAAAGGCTCACGCTAACGATCAATAGTGCTTTATGGAACCTCATAAGTTTGCTACTTCAAGTCTTCCTCCACAATTCAGTGGAAAAGATTTTGGTCATTGGAAAGTACGGATGCGAGCTTATCTCCAAGCATTAGGAGAAGAAGTCTGGCTTTCTGTTGTTACAGGGTGGAAAGAACCTTTGACTATCACAGGTACTGATGATACTGCCGTTACATCACTGACACCACGTGAAAAGTGGACGCCTGAACAGAAGTTGTTGGCAAATTATAACAACAAGGCACTCAATGCGATTTTCATCGCATTAAATGCCAGTGAATTTCGTCGTGTGCAAGGCTGTGAAGAGGCTAAAGATGCATGGAACAGGCTTATCTGTACACATGAAGGTGACGAAACTGTCAAAGAAAGCAAGCTGGAACTGTTAACATCTCAGTTTGAGAATCTACGGATGGATAATTCTGAGACTTTTGATGATTTCTTTATTCGTCTCCAAGATATCATAAACTGCAGTGCTGCTATTGGTCATGCATATACTGACACACAAGTGGTACGTAAGATATTGCGTGCTTTGCCTCCTCGGTTTCGTTCTCGTAAGGATGCCATCACTGAGAGTAATGTGATTAAGAACATGTCCATTGAGACACTTGCTGGGAAACTAAGGACATGTGAGATGGAACAGGCCTTGGAAGAACCCTTGAAGAACAAGTCTGTGGCATTCAAAGCTACATCGTCTAAAGAAACTTCCACAGGACCTTCTGATGATGAAGAACAGGATGTGGATGATAACTATGCGTTTCTGTCACGTAGCTTTCAGAAGATTCTGAAATATCAAAAGAATCGAGACCCTCGGAAGCGCTTTCCTGACTCCTCAAATGCTCCTAGGAGTCGTGGGTTTGAGCGATTCTCTGTGGATGGGAGAAGAGCTCGAGTTGATCGTAAAGATGTCCAATGTTACAAGTGTCGTGAATATGGACACTTTGCAAATGAATGTGACAAGAAGGTGGATCGCAAACCTGGTGATAATTCCAAAGCGAACCTCACAGTGACATGGGATGATTCAGATGAAGATGATGATGGCAATCCCTCAAATGTTGTCTCCAACTATGTGGTCTTCAGTGCATCCCTGGATGAGCATCCAGGAGGTATTGTATCCTCTACTGATGATATTAATGTTTCTGATTCTGGTGTTCATGCTACTACTAGTGAATTATGTGATATGTATAAGTTTTCCATGCAACAAGTAAAGTTGCTTGAAAAAACTAACACTGTCTTGCAGGATCAGGTAGACAGTCTTGGGCAGGATATCTGTAGTCTTGCAGGTGACTCCAACATGTTGAAGGAGGAATTTGAAAAAGAAAAGGAGGACTTCCAAGCACGTATTGCCTCTCTGGAAAACCTGAATAATAATCTGGAGACACGGTATCGTACTCTTGTACTGGAACATGAAAAAGTGAAAGCTGAGTTGTATGCAGCCAACAAACAATTGGTTGGCTTTGGTAAAGCTAGTGATAGTCTTAACTCTCTGCTGGGAATTGGTAAATCCCATTCAGACAAATCTGGCTTAGGTTATGACACATCTGTTCCTCTTTCTACTGCTAGCACCTCCTGTACTACTTTTGTCAGACCAACAGGTGTCGCTTCTCCTGCTTCTGTGCAGGTGTCTGGTGTGGTTTCCCCACCCAAGGTCACTCGTGTAAAGCATGTCCGGAAAAAGAATTTTAGACACAAAGGCTTTAAATGTCTAACCTGTGGTCGCATGGGTCACACTTCTGCTTTTTGTTGGAATAATTTGTATCCTGCTCACCATCCTTCTTTTGCAGGTAATTCATATTGGAACAAGTCTTCCACTTTCTCTATGCAGGCTCCATACATGTGGAATGGCCATGCTCCATGGGGCTTACCCAGAACTTCTCCTTATGGAAATCGTCCTCAAGCAACACCCATGCCTACTCCACCTCCACATTTCTGGGATAGGAGTATGGATGCATCCAGGAAAATGGTATCTCACATGGCTCGTTTGGTTGAACCGATGCCTTCATCATGGTATCTTGACAGCGGTTGTTCGCGTCATATGACAGGTGATAAGACTCTAATTGATAATCTGAATCTTGGTTATGGAGGTAAGGTTAGTTTTGGAAATGGTAAAATGCTTCCGGTTGAAGGTAAAGGTAACTTTTCTGAGGTTGGATCGCTCAATAGTCATGAGCTTCTTTTTGTTAAGGGTCTTAAGTCCAATCTATTGAGTATTAGTCAGCTATGTGATGCTAAGTTTAAAGTTGTGTTTGAGGATGATAGGTGTGATGTCTTTGATTCCAATCATGTCTTGGTGCTAACTGGTAGTCGCTCATCTGATAACTGTTTCATTGTCACTACATCCCTTCCGCATCTATATACCTAAGTTGTTCACTGTACTGTCTGTGTTTAGGATGTTTAGGTTTGGTTAATTTTGTTATTGTTGTTGGTATTGAGGACATACTACTTTCTCTATTGTGTGGATTCCTTTTACAGGTGTTTCTAGTTTGGCGTCCTCAACTGTTTTTTTTTTTATGTCATGCATAGTTGTAGGGTTACATCATACTCTCTTTGTCTTGGTAGTTTCTTACATGATGCATTTACATGTAGTTGGACTGTCATTTTGAAATACCTGTATATCTCCAGTCTTATATGATTTTCTTTCATGGTCATCTTCTTCTTTTATATTTCTACACCTCTTGTAAGTGGTCAATGACTCACAAAATCCCCAGCCATTTGACTGTCTTGAGAGCATGCTCATTTGGCTAAGAACCCGTTGGGGCTGTGAGGGTCATGCTCTGACGGATGCACTCAGGAGATGTTAGTTCTTGTGTTGCACGTTACCATGGTATTGCACTTCTTGAGTGTGTTTTGCCGAAAAGATGTAGGCTACACCCTACCCTCGTGTTCTGGTAAAAGATGGAGATATTATATACTCCCACACGGGAATGGCATTTGTCTCCAATGTTTTTTTTTTTTTAAAAAAAAAAAAAAAAAAAAAAAAAAGGGGGGGGTGACAGGTGACTCTCACATTTGTCTAGTTCAAAGGAAAAGAAGAAAAACAATGCTCTGTGTTTCCTTGGTGTTGTTGTGATCCGGTTCACTTCACATTGGCCTTGTAGCAAGTGACTTTCAATATACTCAATGATCATGTTTTTCGTTTGTTTCCGGAGGTTGGTATTGGTCTGTCAGTTTCTTCTACATGCTTGCATCATTCTAGTAAGTACCATGGCTTGGTGTATGATGTCGTTCTTCGATTTTGCATGTTCTTGTGGTTGAGGTTTGTTTAAACTATATTCGGTTGTAATTGGAATTCTTGTGATAAGTAGAAAAGTTTTGTTGTGATGTCTCTCAATATGTGGTTGGGTTGTTAGTCGGTCTGCTGTCTGGTCTTTAGGTTGCTCTCTCATTTAAAAAAAAAAAAAAAAAAAAAAAAAGGGGTTCGTACGTACGCCTTCAAGACATTCGTATGTGGAGGGGGACAGATCTTTTTGCAACGTACGAACGCTCCTAGGACGTACGAATGTGTTGTTTGACAGAAGTTTTTTTTTCGGGGGCTCGACGTACGAACGTTCTTAGAACGTACGAACGTCCTCAATACAGTTCGGCCCATTTGCTGTTTAAATTCAAATTTTTGTTAAACCAAAGGCCAACTGTTACATCAATCGTGTTCCCTCTTCTTTGGCACACTACAAGCAGTTACCATTTTGGTCCCCTTGCTCGTTTTAGGAGATTTTCCTCTTCTCTCTTGCTTGCTGTTTGTTCGTCTTCTTTGGTGGTTGTTTCTTGCTCATCTCAAACATTTTCTCTTTTTGGTGTATACTTTGTTCTTACTCAAGTAAGTGAATTCGGATTTTTCCTCTATTCTTCTTCTTCTTCTTCTTCTTCTTCTATTTCTTCTCTTAGTATTGTTGGATTATATGGCTGTTTTCTACAGGTTTTTTTAGTTTTTGTTTTGTTCTTTCTCTTGTTTGTTTTGGTTGGTGTTCCATTTCATTACTTGAAATTGGTGGATGGTTTGTTTATATTAATGTGTTGTTGCTTCCTCTCTTATTGGTTATGGTTTGCTTGGTGTTTGGGGTGTTTGCCTTTGCTACAATGTTGTCAATAGCATATATCAAATTTTTGCACATCAAGTGTTTGTTAAAATGTCTGAATGAACTTGCTATTGGTTTTTGTGTCGATTTTCTTACATTTTTTGTTGTTTCCTGTTGTGCTTGTGTAGACAATGGCTTCAAAGCGCGCACGCACCACTCCCACCACCACGACATCCTCTTCTCGCGCTCCAAGGGGTCGAGTTCCACTCCGGCATTGTCGTCTCATCCCACATCCCTTGGTGCTCATCCTCGAGCCAAGGCTATTGTTCCCGAGCGGTTCTTCGACTTGGGTGACATTGCTGCCACCCCCTTAGGGGCTTCCCAACTTGGCAACATAGCTCTATTCTTTGAGACTCGGAATTGGCTAAGGGTGGCTCAACCAATCACCAAGTATTCGGTTGAGCATACGATTGCTTTTTATGAGACATAGACACCCTCCCAGAATCGATCGAGTTTCTCGGTTTTGATTGAAGGTCGGAGATATACCGTCTCTCCGAAGGTGATTCGAGAGGCATTGGGGATTGATGATGATCTTCTCCCTGAGGAGGTTATTCATGTTAGGTGGCCCATTACGGAGGCAATTCAAATCGATTTTGTCGATCAAGTACAAAAAATGTTCATCGACGGTGTCACGGAGAGATACCACGCCAAGTTCTACAGCGCCATCCTTCTGCATATGGTTGCCCATTCCAACATCTACCCCACCAAAGGCAACAAGATCATCATGACCGACGACATGGTCAAATTGGTAGTTTGTATGTCGGTGCACCATCTCCATCTCTCTGAAGTCATCTACACACGGATGCTTCAAATCGATGCAGCCAAGGGTACTCTTCCTTTCCCTAGCTTTATAATGACAATACTCAAGCACTTGGGTTTTCAGGGACAATATATGGAGGTGAGCCCTCCGAGGTTTGTTGGTCATGACTGGGTCAATGCCATCAAGAAGGGCTGCCAGTCTAGGAAGGCTGCTTTTGAGTCCGTGGGTGCGCGTCTGACGCATCATCTAATTTGGGGAGGCCGGGCTCTTGTTCGTGATGATGATTTTGATCGGGCACTGACTTCTAGACGCCCCGTCTCAGCCTCAGCTAGGGGCAATCGGGCAGTTGCGGCTGTTGACGCTCGGGTTTCTTCAATTCGCCGTCATCAAGATCATATGGATGCTCGGTTAGATCGTTTTGGAGTCATCCTATCTCAGCATGATGTTATGCTCCGTGATCTTCATAGGATGAACGTAGCTCAGATGCGTCATCTTCAGCTAGACTTTACTCCCATCGACCTGCCTCCATTTCCGGAGGACGTACCTCCCGTTCCAGGTAACATTGATGGTGATGACTCTGATGGAGAGAGTGAGGACGAGGGTGTTGGTTAACACAGTGATGGTGACTCAGAGTCCGAATAGTTCTTGTTCTGGTTTACTCTCTACATTTTTGTACTTAACATTGCTCTTTTGTTATATCGTTTTGTTTCTATACTTAGATGTTGTGGATGTTATTGGATATTGCTATGTTTCTATTAGTGATAAATTTTTTTTGTTTTGGTATGAATTTCTGCTGCTTAGGTCATGGACCTTTCTAATTGGGCCAAGTTAGGTTTTATTTTATGTTCTCTATATATATAGGAGTCCTCTCTTATTTTTCTCATCTTGTGTCTTCTTATCTCCTTCTAGTTCTGTCTTTGTTTTTCAGAATTTTCAATGGCAGAGTATGAACTTCATGGGGTTTTTGTTCCGGCTGTTGGTTATGTGTCGTTTATGGTAATGGAGTACAAAAACAATGCAAAGGTTTGTCGTTTATGTCGTGTTCCCCATGGGTTTGACTATATTCATCGACCTTTTCTTAATCCATGCGTGGCTCATGTCAATCATTGGGAGAGACTACCGGGACATCTTCAAAATCACATCTTGGAGTTGGTTGGATATCCGAAGGTTCCAGGACTTTCTGCTCCTCTTACCGACTGTGGCTTGGACAGCAGAATTGAGAAGTTATTTTGTACGAGTACATGTCTGGAGGAATATGATGATCATGTGATAGCTCGGTGGAATAGATTTTCGGCTCGTGCGAGAGCTTTATGTCCCTTCTTAAGCTTCATGTTCATGTGATAGTTCGGTGGAGTAGATCTTCTGGTTAACTTAAGCTTTATATTATGTCTTTTCTGTTTCTTATGTCTATGGATTCCTTTGTTTGGTTCGTAGTTGGTTTCATGAGACTTTAAGAGTTCGATTAGGTTTTATTTTTTTTATCATTAATTGTTTGGTATTGAATTCTTTTCTTGGTTATTTGTCTATTACTGTTATTTATTGTTCTTCTTGTTGATTGGTTAGTTTGTTCACTTGTTGTGACAAAAAGGGGGAGATTTATGACTCTAATACTAACAATCGTTTCTTTGTTGTTAGGTTATTTTTGGGTCATGTTTCTGGTATTCTACACGTATGGGGGAGTGAACGTGTTAATGTTTTAGAGGTTGTACAGTTATGGGGGAGCTTGAGTGTCAAAATTTTGGAGCTCATGAAGTATGGGGGAGTTCCTTTGTTGATTCCTTGATTGATTCGAAAATTCTTAGTTGCTTCTGTGCTTCTGTGCGGTCTCTGATGTTTAAAGCGTCTTGTTCAAGCGTCTTGTTCAAGCTGGATAACAAGAATTGGTGACTCGGTACGTGTTCTACCTTGAGTGATTTTGTAGGCATGATTTATAAATGCCATGGTTTGGGTTTGTAAGCACGTTTTATAAGTGCTATTAGAGTCATAGGTTTTTGTCACAAAATCAATGTCAAAGGGGGAGATTGAAACCGGCACGAAGTGGTTTGACATCAATTTTGTGACATTGGTCGTCATTGGTTATTTCGCTTTGAGTTCATTGTTAAGAAAACCTTGTTGTACGCGCGTCGTCCCGTGTCCTTGTCTTCGCGTCGTGTGTCTCAAGTATCTTGTTTGAGTCAGGACGTACGTACCTCTTCAGGACGTACGTACGCTTGGTATGTCAGCAAAGCTAGTTTGGTCTGGACGTACGTACCTCTTCAGGACGTACGTACGTATGGTATGTCAGCAGAGCTAGTTTGGTTTGGACGTACGTACCTCTTCAGGACGTACGTACGTATGGTATGTCAGCAGACTTATTTCGGTTTGAGACGTACGAACGTCATATCGACGTACGTACGTCCAATGTTGGTTTTCACAAATTCGGCCCATTTTCCTTGGTTTTCAACCCTAAGTATAAATAGGGTTTCTCTTCCAAAGAACAAGTCAGTTCTTTGGCCGTCCATTGTTCTTCTAGTTCTGGAGTTTTGGTTTAGGTTTTGGTATTGAAAGTGTTTGTGGCTATTGAACTCAATTCCCTTCTTCCCCCTTCTCTCAATTCATAAATCTGTGATCTTCTAAGTGTTATTGTGAATTCGGCTTCGAGTCTTCTTGTGTGTTCATCAAGAAGTCGAGTGTCTTGTGCGTACATCAAGGTGCTCTGGTGAAGTCAAGGTGTTAGAGATAACCTGGAGTATCAACTCGCAGTGAGTGCAGGTAGTTGGTAGGTTTGTAAATCTCTTTCATCTAGTGGATTATTTGTTGTCATCAAGACAACCGTGGACGTTTTCCATATTGGGTTTTACCACGTTAAAAACTCCTGCGTGTTATTTACTTTCTGCGTATTGTTTGGTTTGTTTGAATATTCAGTTGTTAAGTTAGCACTATTTATAGTTTCTCACAAGGAAGCGATATGAGCTTCGTGTTGTGCGCAGCGGAAACTTATGCACCAATACCCAAGATTGAAATAATGTATGAATTAAACAAAACAAAATAGAGAAGATGAAACTCCTACTACTATCAAACAAACCCACATAAAACACAAGATTTACGTGGTTCGGCTAATATTGCCTACGTCCACGGACAAACAAATAATCTTTCTTATAGAGATGATTATACAAGCCCTCACGAAGAAACCAAAGTGTTCTTCCTCACAAAAGTTCTCTCAAACTCTCTAATGGCTTCTCACAATCTCTCTCACATCAAGATTAGGTTTTTTCTTCTTCTAATTGGCTTTATAACATAGCCTTACAATAGAAACCGAATTGGGCTTAAACAAGGCCCATATGCAGCAAACACAATGAGGACGTACGTACGCCCTAACTACGTATGTACGTTCTATCTCCTGAAAGTTATCTGTGATACAGGACGTACGTACGCCCTAACTACGTACGTACGTTCTTGAAAGAAAAACTTCCCTCTGTCCTCTTTTTCCACAAAAAACCCAACACTTCGCGCCTAAGGCACCTCTCCTCCCAGGCGTAAACAATCTTGCGCCATTACGATACAACTTCAATGGACTTCTGAGCATCAGAATCTCAGCTTGAGGTCACAGAAGCAACTTGACCCTCGAGCTTCAAAAAAGCCTGGTGGGCCTCATCAATGTCTTTATTCAGCTGAACATTTTCCTAGCTTCTTCGAAGCCTCGAGCTTGGTTTTCACATCTCTTAGGTGAGCTCGGAGTGTGTTGTTGTCAGCATTTGCTTTTTGCAAGCTTTCGGCCTTCTTCCGAGCATTTTTGAGCTTACAAATCCATTTGTTTTGAATCAAATTCATCTATGAAAATTACAACAATTCAGTCAAACAATACAAAGTATGGAAAAAGGATTCAGAAATAAAAGATCTAGCACAGACACACCTCGTAACCACAAGCAGCAAAGTCCTTGGAGTCATCGATAAGGACTGAGGTCGAATTTTCTTCGCATCCCCAAACAAAATGGTGTTCTCCATCAGGGATAAACACAAATCTTTGTCATCTAGGGCAAAGTCGTCAGACTTTATGTAAATCACATGGCAAGGGAATACAGGTGCAAAACGACGAGCCTCTTCAGTAGCTGCACTACACCACAACACTAATGGCTCTGCTTGGTTGGATGCAAAAAATTGTTAATGCATCTAATTGTTAGTAACCACCCATAAATACGTGATTGGGAGCATCCTTGCAAAAATTAGTTATTGCAACCCATTCCCCACTACTCCCACCTATAAATACTTCATGTGCAAGTTGTTTGCAGCCGAAATTTCATCGCATCCACTTGCAATTAGAGGTGGGATACGAAATCCAAGGAAAATAACTACTTTAGAGCTCGTCTTCTCCCTTAAAGCTCGTCGTCTTCTCTCTTAGAGCTCGTCTTCTCCAATTGGAATACATTTTTCTGCTTGAAAAGAGTTCACCATCTCAATCTAAAGCTTCTCATACATCTGTTGTCTCTTGATTTTGCTAAGGTAAGCTTTTTTTACTATGCTTTTTTGTGTATCTCTCATGGTTTTTGTTACTTTTTTTTACTACACTTTATCATAAATCAAGTCTTGATTTTGAAAATATTGTTTGAAATCTTGAATGGGGTATAGGTTTTCTCAATTCTCTATTCAAAATTCTGTTTATTAGAAATATAATTACAAGTATGAACTGATTTGGTGACTTAACCTTAATACTTGAATCTGCATGATAAAATTATCTTAGGTTTTGAATGAAAATTGGCTTGTAGAACATAGATTTTTATCTTATTACCTTGAATTTTAATTATAGAATAATCAATTTATTTTGTAACAATATTTTTTTATTATCAATTCTACTAGTATGGCTAACTCCACTGAGGAAGAACGGATACGGGAAGTTGTAGTTGTTGGGGCTGCCAATGCCGCGCGTTAGGCAATGAATCTGCATGATAAAATTATCTTAGGTTTTGAATGAAAATTGGCTTGTAGAACATAGATTTTTAGCTTATTACCTTGAATTTTAATTATAGAATAATCAATTTATTTTGTAACAATATTTTTTTATTATCAATTCTACTAGTATGGCTAACTCCACTGAGGAAGAACGGATACGGGAAGTTGTAGTTGTTGGGGCTGCCAATGCCGCGCGTTTGGCAATGACAATTACAACCCAATTTTTATTTCAGATACCAAAAGAACCTTGTGTGAATTATGTTAGCGAGAGGAACACGTACATGGACTCTGTTTTGAAAAGAGATCGAAAATGTAAATCTAACTTGCGAATGAGAGCAGATGCTTTTCGTCGCTTATGTTCATTGATTAGGGGAAAAAAACTTTTGGAAGATACTAGAAACTGTGAAGTGGAAGAAATGGTGATGAGGTTCTTACATCTAATTGGGCATAATGTCAGACATAGAGTTAAGGCTCTGCTTGGTTCGCTACAACTGATTTGTAACTAAGTGTTGCAAACAAAACCTTTAAAATTGAATTTTTTTTCTACTCTAACTGTTCCTTTCGTCTGCCTGCCATACTCCATTGTTGTTTGCTGCCTCTTGTGGAGACGAATCCATTACTGCCTCAACTTGTTAGTAAGATGATTCCATTATTGTTTCCATGTATACTTCTTCCTATTCTTCTAATTTGTTTTCTAGGGTTTAATAAAATTCGATTCTTCGTTTGAAAACTAGTTTGATTAAATTTTGATCAATTGGTTGATTTAATTTGAGAAGTGGGGAACAAATAATATCATCGACCGTTCTTATTTTCAGTCGTAATTTTGATTGATTATTACAAGGTGGGAAAGGACTTGAGAACTAGAGGATAATTGTTTCTATTTTCTACTCAGTTGCAAGCTTAATCTCTCACACTAGAAAGGTGAGTGAATCGGTATAAAACCCCTCAATTTTTTGCTTTGTTTTCTTCTTGTAGTTCGCTTTGATGAAGTTTTTTTTCATTGAAATCGGTTAATTCTATTTGTTTTGACATGTTGATTTACTTTGTAGTGAGTGTTTCCTGGTTATAATGTCAGTTATGAGATAAAAAAAATAAAAAATTATTTTTTACTTAACTATTGTAATTGTTCCTTGTTGAATTTCTTGATGTACATGATAGGATTGTAATGTTATTAAAGAGGAAAATTATTTGAATTCCAGGATGTACATGATGAACTGTTGCAACAGCTTGTGTTATGACACTTCTTGTTTCAAATATGAGCACCCAGCTGAGTCTTTTTCTTGGTTGGTCATCCACACCTAGAACAACACGTAGGAATTGTATATACTTTTGGAAACCAGAATCAAACACTTGTCGGGATGGTTAATTTAAATTTACAGAAATTAATTGTGCTGCTAGTATTTCTTTCACATTACTGTTTTTTTTTCTAACAAAAAAACAAGCTGGGATTAGGCAGACAACTACCAGTTAAATTAATAAAGAAAATATTTACATCCTACGATAGAAAATACCTTATGCATTCTGAGACACAAATGTCATCAGTTGCCTAGGTAAAAGACATAAGAAAATACATAGTGAATATCCCTCCAACTGATTTGTACACCTGTATGTTGGGCAACAAGTCCGTTGGGGGTATTGACTTGTACTACTTTCCTCCTCATAGCATATCTGAGCTTGACTGCTTCAATGAGGTATTCAAGTGGAGTTCTTATTGGGCACATATCACCCTTTCACTCTTGCCAGTTTTGTTTCATCTTTCTTGAGATTGTGATTAAGGGACAAACATTCAAATTTTTCTTGATTAATTAATAATCTTCAAATAGTTTGTTTAGCATTCTAAGAATAAGACTTTCCTCCATTGTTGACCACATTTTAAATTTAAACTTTGGAGGCATAGGAGGACGAGAGAAATACATAGCCAATCTTTTTAAGGTGGGTAGGTAGCTCAGTCAGCAGAATAATGTATATGGTTTCAAGATCTACTTGTATTCATTTCTTATGTTAGTTATATGATTGAGCGGAAACTATTTAGTTGATTTGATGTTTACTGTGAATGGAACATTTTTTTTTTCGGTTTTTAGTAATATATATTGACAAAATGATTGTAGTTTAGTGATACTTATGTTGTATACTTTGCCTTTGTTTGTAGTTTCTAAGATTAGTTTTTCATGTTCTTGTAGCTTCTGGTTGTACTGTAAAGTAAGAAATCTCCCCTATCTGTTATTGTTATTGGAAGTGGTTTTGTTGGCATTGCAGCTATGAATGCTCATCATGATGCATTCTTTCAGGTAGGAATTCACTTCTGCAATATTGTGTACATATGTTTAAGTTACTTGTTGCACGTACAACTGTAGATAACTAGATACACACTAATTTTGTTTAGTGGAATTTAATCAAAAAAAATAAAATATATATATATAGAGGGGCTCTGGTGCGGACTGTCCGCATACGGACTGAGGGTAAAAGAGGAAACAGTGTAGTGTTTTCAATTTTCATTAGACATTAGCGCTAAAGTGGTTATTCCTACCGGGTCCATTTAAACCTAGTTCGGACCCGGTATATATTGTTATCATCGTCTTCCTTCTCTCTTTCTCGTGTTCGTTGTATCCAAATCGCATATCAGAAAATAGATATTACTCATTTAGTTCAATCATACAAGTTCAAACTTAAGATTTCAATGAACAACTGACCAAAGTATTGGTTGAGATTTAATTAATTATAGGATTGTGGAATTGAAGTGTTAATGGTTTATGCAAACTGTGTTTGTTTCTTGAAGCAGAGATTATAGGAAAGAAGAAGAATTTATGGGAAGTTTATGGGTGTTTGTTTATGATTGGGATTTCTGATATATTTAACTAAATGAGAGAGAAAGCAACAAAGATGAAAAAATTTGGGTTCTTCACCATTCCTGAATTCTGTTTGATAGCATTTTGGACGAATAAGATTAATAATCAAAAATGAAATTTCTGAATCAACACGAATTAAAATTAGACAAATCTATAGATAGAAGAACCAATTAAAAATGCGAACCAGATGTTATCTTAACGATGATATGCTAAATAATAAAAAATCAGATCTCGAAGTTTTATGAGACTTATAGCTTCAATGGTGCATAACCACAATAACTTAATCCACTTTGGTTTGATTTCTGATTGGTTCATCTTCGTAAGATGAAGAAAAACAAAGAGAAAGAACACGAAGAGAGAATCAGAGAAAGAACTAATATCCACCCGGATAAAAAATGGGTTACAGTTGACCCGACAGGAGAACCACAATAGCGATGGTGAAACTAAATTTTTTTATGTTTTCTAAAATTTTCCAATAAATGCCCTCCGTCTGCATGCGGACAGACCGTACCTGAGCCCCTCCGTGTGTATATATATATATATATATATATGAGTATGTGACAGATGGAAACCGTGGGTGGTTTGTGACAGATTGAAAATGAGTATGTGCTAGCAGGCAGATGTTCCTGATGCAATAGTTAGTTCATTCTGCTCTTCTTGTTTAATTGCATAATCTATTTAAAAGAAAGTTAAATCTAGCATATTTCTTTTTATTGGTTTCCTTCGAATTGCTTACAGATCAACACATGCAATCGAATTTACTGCGACCAGTTTTCTCTGAATTCTAACAAGAAACCTAAGATGTGGACTGAAAAGTGGAGTATTTGGTTAGATGTTTGTCTTTGATATTTATGGTTATATCCTATTACTTTCTATAATTTGTACATTGTCGTTTGTTTCTCTGTTTTTTGAAATCTAAAGGTAATAAAGCATTTCCATTATTTTATTATATGACAACAATAAGCTCATGTCCTTTGGCTACTAGAGGACCTTAAATTTGTCGTTACACGCTTCTTTCGTAGAGGAGGAACCTTTTTAAACTACTACATGTTTTGCATCTGTTTCTCATATAGGGCCAGTAGAGAATCTTTTATCTTGGAACTGAGGCTAAATTATTATGCTTATAGTATCATGGCAGGACCAACTTTGGTTGGAGTACAGGTACACCCTTAACTGGCACTAGCTGTTATTAGAATGCACCAAATTGATGAACATAGTAGTCTAATGGTTATATGACTGTTGCAGAGTAGGTCATATTGTTATTTCTTAGGTAATGGTAGTCCTAGAATTATATTGTTTTGGTCCCTAAAAGAATTTTGTATTTGTGTAGGACTTGTTAGACAGCCTAAAGGGTTCATTTAAAAAATTTGTAGAAGGCCATAAAGTTTTGTGAAGAAGTATTGATAGCCACTGACCCAACATCCAGCTTTATTGATTAAAATTTGGAGGTAATAGCTAGTCTGATTGATTTTCTATTCAATATTTTTTTTACAGGTATATAACTCCCATACATGTCTTAATTTTTTTGTAGGGCACTGTCTCAGTATTTTGGACTGTTGACTGATAAGTAAAATTGCACGAGAATGCACTATGAAAACCTTCGAGTCTTGGGTTATTGTGATCCACCTTCATACATGGTAATTACGCTCATCATTGTACTTATGAAATACGTCTCTTTATCTTTAGTACTTGTTATCAAGATACATGCAAACTACTAAGATAGGGTCACTACATTACTGGTATATTAGTTTTTACTATTTAAGATTGGCATGGAAGTATGAATAATTGTTTTTTAATTGGTTGAAAAAATATTAGGAGAGCGATTCATCTGATGATGTGCTTTTACTTTTGGGTGATTATGCACTTGGTTTTTAGGTTGATATCCGATTTATGGGAATGCGTGCTATTACTTTGAAAGACCCATTGTTTCACCAGTCCTAGTGCTGCAGCGCAGGTGTAATTCTGACGACCCTTCTAATATTATAGAAGCTGCTATATTTGTTGAAGCTGCTCAAGTTATCTAAGTGTACAGTACATGTACGGATTTTTATATTATATTCTAAGTAGTGCATTTTTGTTGGAAAAATTCAAATTATCTAGATGTACACGAGTTTCAAAATATACCCAAGATGCAACTTTCATTAGGTATTTATATGAGGAATTTAAAGTCAGTGCCTTTGTTTATGGTGAATGTTAATGTTGAGGATGAGTTTGTTTGGGTGATTGAGATGCAAAGGAAATCATACTTCTATGTGGATTAATGGCAATATGGAGACAATATTCTTGGAGATGTAGATTTAATTGCATGAAAAATAGCCAAAATATTTTTTATTTAATATTTTTTCTTATAATTGGAATTTCATTTGCAACGGCAAACAAACGTTACAAATAACAGTTGCAAAACAACATCAGTCCATTTGCAGGTGCCAGTTGGGCTCAACTGGTAAAACCTTTGGGTGATGATACTAGAGGTATGGGGTTCAAATCCCGCCAGCATTACCGAGTTACTGATCTCATTAAAAACAGGCTTACCACAATATTTTTTGCAGGTGCCAGTTGGGCTCAACTGGTAAAACCTTTGGGTGATGATACTAGAGGTCTGGGGTTCAAATCCCGCCAGCATTACCGAGTTACTGATCTCATTAAAAACAGGCTTACCACAACATTTTTTTTCTTCTGCGAATGAGCTTGTGGCTCAATGGTAGTACCCCTCTCATAAAGTGGAGAGGTCGTGGGTTCGAAAACGTCAACAGCTGATTTTTGATATAAGTTTCCACACGTAATTTAATGGGGTAAGGGTCCCCACAACCTTGCCCAAAAAAAAAAAAAATCAGTCCATTTGTAATGCAAATATGATGTTACTAACAATAATGCAATTACAGGGAATATTAATTTGTAACGCCTAATAAGCGTTACATCCTACAGAGATGTTGTTGGCAAAAACCAATTGTAACGCATTTTAACCGTTTTAAACAAATCTAATTGCAATGCTAACGGAGAGTTGCAAAATTTTGCAACGACATTTGCAACCCCGTACAAATGAGGGTAAATTACCGTTGCAAAGGATGAAGAGTCATTACAAATGTCCAGTTATGGTGTGGCGTCGTCAACAAACTCAACATCTTTCAACTTTTGTTCTTTCGAGAATTGGGATGGAGCTTGTTCCTTCCCCTTCCCCTTCTCACTGACCCCGACAGATTTCTCAGAATAAGTAGAAACTGTTGCAACCACAGCCTTGGCAGCAACCTTTCTCTTCTTTTGAGCACCCTCGGGCTCAATAGATCGAGACCCAAAGACATCGCTCAAGCTAGGAGCATTGGGAATCTTACTAACTGGCGCCACGATGTCACCAATGAGTGGAAAACTCAAAACACTCTTCTTGGGGGCCATTGGCAATGCAGCTTGTACTTCGATGGGAATATCACCTGGACGAGCAACAACTATGCTAGCAACAGGGGTGGCAACTGCGAGAACTTTCTTTCTCTTCCTCGACCTGACAGTCTTCGACTTCCCAACCTCCGACGTAGACTGCTTGGCAAACTTAACTTTTGGGTCCTGGAAAAAACGAGCTAGATGAGGCAAAAACTCTCTTTTCTCAGCCCAAGTTTTCTCAGCAAACTCGATGATATTACTAGTGCAGTCGATCGTCGATTGGCTCGTTGTACTTCTTCGTTTGACCTGCACAATACATATACATTTAAAAAGAAGCTCGATCATCAAGCATAACAGTCAAATTCTAATGTATAAGTGTACCTATACTTGGGATAGCATATCGATTCAGACATGCACTAGCTTGTACAAATTGACCCCGAATTCTGTACACAGGGGAATATTTCCAACCATCATTCGAGGTGGGAGGGTTAAAAAGCTTGGCCCTACCACAACTTCTTTTCCTACTTAGAGAACACACATAATCTCGACTCCGACCAGTGACGCAACAAAAGTAAGCCACTACGTTAGCCTTACAGATATCGTAAGCATGCAATCTGTTCAATTCCTCGAATATTAACATCGACGTCCAGAAACTGCTAGGCATCATAATTGGTGCCACGTCATAATGATTAAGGATGTCGTATACAAACATACTAAAAGGAAGACGCATCCCAGCCTTTAACTAACCAAGGCATATCAAAGAAGAAGTCAAATCCCTACATAAGTCAAAAAGCCTATCGCTCACCCTATACATCTCGAGGTCAGAGATTCTAATATTGTATTCCTCTCGAATCTCAGGAAACGACCTTCTAGCCTCTTCTACTGTGAACGACCTACTACTGGAAACATCATTATTGTCCCTCTGCCTTCGAGTAGCGCTAATACTGACCTCGACCCCTTGTTCGAGATCAACTTCCCCCTCCATTCTCATTTATACTTTCAGACTCAGTATCAGTCATTTTATCAATAAAAAACAACTACACCTACCGAAATCAAGATAATTTTGTTAAACCCTACAATATCCTCCACCGGAAAATATCTTAAACTCCACCGAAGAATGAAGATTGCAGTTCTGAACAACTACTAATGGAAGAAAACTGAACTTACAGAAACTAAAGAACCAAGAAAATCGAAGATAGTAAATAGCAAAGATGCAGAACAAAAGATAGAAAATTCAAACGCATAAACCAAGGATTCAAAATCAAGATGCGGAAATGAAGAAAAAGATGAACATAACTTACACAAGAGCGGAGAAGAAAGTACTTTCACAAATGAGAGAAGAAGCTTTAAAAACCACGGTGCAACAAACCCTTGGTTTTCCAACCCCACGGTTAGGTCTTATAAATAAATTATTCATTTCATCTCAGCCGTTGAAATCAACGTCCAAATTTTGCAAGATGGATCTAACCGCCTAAACGATTCATCCCCCCCCCCTTTCAGTTTTATTTCGAAAAAGAAATTTCAAATAAAAATCCACGTGGCTATTTACAGCACATTTACCATAACTGCAATCATTACTTTTCTCTTGAAAACCTATCCACATTCAATGCAGCACGCAAAGGAATCTTTGCTTGTCTCAAATCAATCAAATAAACTACCTACATTCAAGGCAACAATTCCAAGAGAGCACCTTTATTTTCATTCAAATCAAACTCACCTCCTCCGATTTCATTTCAACTCGTCCAGTTCAATTCGAATGAAAAAGGGCTATGTATATACCCTTATATTCAAGCTCCTTAACCTCGCCAATCAACAACTTAAATCAACCTAACTCGACGTGAGCCTTTTTTTACTCGAGCTCACTCGAGCTCATCATTTTCAAATGTCATTCGACCTAAATTCTTTTCAATATCGACTTAACTCGACGTGAGCCTATTCTCACTCGACCTTCATCGACCTCATTCAAACTTCATACGTTTTAATATCCTTCAGTTACAATATCTTTAAGATCCCTGAATATCCGCTCATTAATTGACCACACCGTTGTACAATTAAGGAGGTATATGTTGTTCCAATCACCTATAAATATGAACTACGTAAGCTTGATTCTGGGACTTGGTCAATCTCAAATACGTAGACAAGTATCTCTCTAGATAGCTCAGCCACTCCTCCTTCTAAATCTTTCTTCCCTCTACTTTCCGATCATCTTCTCCGACTTCCATTTTACTAACATTTACAACAGTAAGTGAATCTGATGCCTCTTCAACTTCTATCATCCCTTGATCTACACAAAGTCTGAGTCCTGTGTCCAATGCTTTGAGTTCTTGAAACAATATAGATCTCCTGCCCACTGTTCCATGAAAACATAACTGAAAAATCCCGCTGCTCTAACAATCCCACCATAGCCACATGTCACATGTGGAGTCACTGAGAGCCCCATCCCAATCCAGTTTGACTGAACTGCTAATGGGTGAAGTCCATTTACAATTAATGGTCATTCTAGGCTTATATTGTACTTGTAACCCAAAACATTGTTTAGGTTTCTCATTCCTGGTGTATCTATCACTTCATTGAGTTGGACCTGTAGGTAAGCTTTAAATATTATCTTTTATCTTCCCATAATCACTTGAACCACTCCTCTTCTTCACTACTATGTTTGATGTTCACAGTCTCACCATTGACTTTATTGTCTTAATCACAGTGATTTCTCATTGTGATTGATTCACGAATTGAATGCCCTTCTACTGCATAGATATCAATTCATAAGGTGGAATAAGAATTATAGATATGAACTTTGAGAGGATATATACAAAGTACACAAATTAATAAGATAGTTTTCCTTAAATCAAAGAGAATTCAACAATACATCCAAACAACTAAAAATAAATATGATGCCATCTTTATATGGCTTCTACAATTAACAATGGAGCATCCAAGCATGTAATTTTTTTATCAGTGTATGCAAGTGTTCACAAAAATTAGTCATGAATGCATAACTAAATATAACTTATCATAAATTAAAAAAAAAAAACTTATTCGAACATGGTTTGTGAACGAAAAAAATAAATGTAGGAAAACTTAAGTGAGTTTCGAGAAACAAACATAAATTTAATACAATAAAATCTCAAAGAAATCATAAAAGCTAAATGGATTATACCATGAGTTGTGGATGCAACAATTTTGTTTGACTCCCACTTCTCTTTTGACTACATATTGACCTCCAATTAGTAGTAATTCCCTTATTGATCATCTATTCAAAGAAGGAAGATATTAGGTTTGTGCAACAAACATATATAAATCTGAAATCTAATCAATGTAATTGATGGTTTTATTTATATGGTGGTCAAAATCTAATACAATGACTATAACAGTATTTGAGATAACCATAACCTGTATTTCAAAGCAGATAGGTTTCAAAGATTTTGGTTATGAGCTTAACTGAGAAGAGATCAGGATTCAAAAGAAGAAAAAATTTTGGTTTTAGAATTCGGTGAGTTTAGAACTCTTAAAAGTGATTATTAAGGTTGGGTGACGAAGGACTCTTTTACAAACTCGGCGATTAAGGTTTCTTTAAAAAAATTGGGCTTATAATGGGGCTTTAACTTGGACTTGAGTTTTATCCTTAAGTTGCTGAGAACATGCCACGTGGCACTTGTTAGGCTCCACTATTATATAGTATATAGATATAGATAGGGCTGAGATTTGGGCCACCCATCTTGGACATAAAGTTAAGTCCATAGGAACAGTCCACGGGGTGCCTTTAACAACTCTGCGGGTGCAAGTATCAATTCTTCATCCTTGTGCAAATAACATCATTTTGGTGTTTTTTCTTGGCTTTTGACGGGCTTTAACACAATATTCGCATTTCGGCTGATGAAACCTACACAAATGACAAGAAAACACTAATCAATAGATATAACACAATAATATAACCTAAGTGTGTTATGCAAACAAGGTATTATTTGGGGGATAAACATACACTTGTGAGGACTTATCAATCAGCACAGAATCGATGTTAGAACCGGTTGAATCGGCCAATTTTTATATAGAATCAGAAAACTCGCAGAGTCAAACTAATAATTTCAAAAAATTTACCATTTTTCACATCAAAAATGTTAAAAACTAATATTAAATTAATTTTAAATATATTTTAATATTAAGCATAACATGTCATCCTGTATCGATTAGAAATATTAAGATATGGTTGGTATAAACACTATTTCAGCTGCCTTGTCTCCCGTATCGATTAGAAATATAAGCATAACATGTCATCATCAACTCTGTTCAATTCCGAAAGCCATAAATATGTGCAAGATTTCATTAAACAATTTGAGAGCTTGGTTTTAGCTTCAACGTAAGAGGTGGTAGAATGTAACACCCCGGGTCGGCAGGTGGTTTGCCGAGGGGGTGGATCCTCAACATCTGAAAGGGGGATGTCCTGACATTAGAATATAGGTATAGATCCGTCAAATATTATCACGGAGGCCTTTTGGGCTCACTTGGCTCCAGAGTTCGAAAGAACTTCAGAGTTAAATGTGCTCGGGTGGGAGTAGTCTTAGGATGGGTGACCTCCTGGGAAGCAGGCTGCTGCCCAATAAAACCCCACACTGTCGGATGTCCGCAGTGGCTAAGTGGGGACAATATCGGTGGTGATATAGGTCGGGTTGTTACAAATGGTATCAGAGCCGACGAAGGTTCTCCTGTCGAGGGTGGGAGAGTATGCTGGAAAGGCGCCCAGCCCAGGAAGGGGTGACGGTTGCGCCGGGTACTCGTCTCGCTAGGGGCAGGGAACGTCGGAGATCTGGGGCTGTATATTCCAGAGCCGAGGACGGCTCTCCTCTAAAGTGGTGGGATTGTAACACCCCGGGTCGGCAGGTGGTTTGTCGAGGGGGTGGATCCTCAACATCTGAAAGGGGGATGTCCTGACATTGGAATATAGGTATAGATCCATCAAATATTATCACCGAGGCCTTTTGGGCTCACTTGGCTCTAGAGTTTGAAAGAACTCCAGAGTTAAGCGTGCTTGGGTGGGAGTAGTCTCAGGATGGGTGACCTCCTGGGAAGTAGGCTGCTGCGCAATAAAACCCCACACTGTCGGATGTTCGCAGTGGCTAAGTGGGGACAATATCGGTGGTGATATAGGTCGGGTCGTTACATAGAACATGTGGATGAAGAGCGTTCAAGTACTCTGGTTGGATATAGGTTCAAGTTAATAAGACTTCTTGCATCCTTATATGAAATTTTGTTTGTAACCGTAAAAAAAACGCATTTCATATTATCATTGGGCAATTGCCTTTTGCAAAGTATTGCCATCTTTTGCAAAAATCAATTCATTTGAATTATTGTGCTCATTTTATCTTGTTTGGAGAAAAAGATTTTTTATGGGCATTTTCTTGTATAATGTTGAAATTATACAAAAATGTAATTGATTTTGTATAAAAAAGAATAAATTTTGAAGAATAAAATTGAATTACTAATCTTGTGAATTATGTTATCAATTTATGCTCTTTTAAAAAGAAAACCCTTTTGATTGGTTTTTTTTTTTTTTTTTTTATAGACGCCCGTCATGAAAATGTTTGGTAAGTAAAAAAATAGAGACGCTTTTTTGAGGGAGAGGTTTTTATGTATTATTTTTAAGGTCCGTCACAAATTTTTTGTTGTTGTTTTTTTACAAAAAAATTGGTTATTAATTATTATGATCACTTTATCTTATTTTGGAGAAATATTTTTTTTATAGGCAATTGTTTTTATTATTTTGAGATCTTGTCAACAAAAATGTAAGTGATTTGTACGAAAGGATTTAAGACTTGTTAAACAATTATCCAAATCAGATAACAATGCTTTCAAATTCGACTATCAATTTATATTATTTTGGAGAAAGACAAATCAAATTACAATTTTTGTGAAATGAGCTATATTATGCATGTGGAGAGAGCAAATCAAATTGAAGTTTTTATGGATTATGCAAAGATTTGAGACCCGCTTGGGAGAGATAAGAATTATACTCCAAATTTATGCTATTTCGAAAAGAAAGATTTGTAACCTATCGTTTAAGCCTCGTTATAACAATTATCAAACTTGAATTGCAATACATGTAAGTTAGGTTTTCAACCTATGCCACTTTGGAGAGAGAAAAATTGAACTGCAATTCTTGTGATCTAACAATTTATGTTATTATGGATATAATATTTGAATTATATTTCTAGTGGGTTACAATATTCATTTTTATTATTTGAATGAGAGAGTTTTTCTTAAGTGTGCTTCAATATATAGTAAAGATGAAGGATTTGAGACCCGTTTAAAATTATTGCGGTGCTACCAATTATGCTATTTTGAATTGTTATTCTTTCGAATTATAATATTAATTTATGTTATTTTGGAGAAAGACTTTTTAAGGATCTTTTCTTGTATAGGTAAAGAAAAAATAGTTGACACCTACTATAAAACTTTTGAGACACGTTATAAAAAATTTAGTTGATTTTTGCGAAAATAATAATTTAGGAAAATGATGTGTGATGAAACATTACAAATGATGTGTATTTTATTTTATTTTTATTTATGAGTTGTTTTAATTTTACCAATAACCAAACCAAAGTATTTAATTATATAGAAATAAATATTGTTAAGTAGGATAATTATGTTAGGGTGTGAAATTACATTGAAGGCGCACTTAAAATGAACTTGTAAAATTACTGATCTATTTAAATTGGATTGAAATACTTGTCAATTAGGCTATCAATTTTAGTCAATTAGATGAGAAAATATATTTTTATAGGTAGGTTCTTGTATAGTATAGAATAAAGATTTAAATGGGTCACAACCTAAAGGCCCATAGATTACATGGACTAAATGGCTATTTTAAACCAATACGAAGGATTGATTAATCTGATTAATTGTATGTGGGTATAACATTTAGATCCTACTTTAGCATTTAAACAAGTTTGATAGTTGGTTAGTTTAATTAATGATTGGTTTTAATTCAGGTGAAGGGTACTTTTTTACCATTTAAAAAAAATATCAACCCAATTAGGGGTGCTGATTGGGGCGGGGCAGGACGGGGCGGGGGAACAGTGTGCGGGGTTGGGGCGGGTTCAAATAATTCCCGTTCTTAGGTGGGGCGGGGCGGGGCGGGGAACGGTTGGCTTAAGAAAGTTCACCCCCATCCCTGCCCTGTACAGGTCGGGGGGCAGGGCGGGGAAAACTAAAATAAAAAAAGTATAAAATAATAAATGTATAAAACTATTTCAATTAATAAATTGTTAGCAGCAGCAAAAGATTGGGGAAGATTAATAAATTGTTAGCAGCAGCAACAATAAATTGGTAGCAACAAATTGGAGAAGATTAATCAACAAATTGGTAGCAACAGCAACAACAATAAATTGTTGGTAATTAGTAGAGATTGGTAGTAGAGAAAGATTGGGGAAGATGATGAAATTAGAAGATTGGTAGTAGAGATTGATGAAAGAATCGATTTAATTTATAGATTGATGAAAATAGAGAGCCGTTGTGAGTTGAGGCAGCAACAGAGAGCCGTTGTGAGAGAGAGATGTAGGAGGCAGCAATGTACAGAGAGCCGTTGTGAGTGTGAGAGAGAGAGGCCTGATGTTGTTAGGGATTTAGACAGGGGACTGGGCAGGGGCACGGGGTGGGGAACGGGGCGGGGTTTCAATCTATATAATGAAACCCATCCCTGCCCTGCTACCCATGGGGGCGGGGAGATAAAAAAACGGGGCGGGTCTGGGTCACGGGGCAAGTTGAGCACCCCTAAACCCAACTCTGAGTCTCTGACTCATAAATCAATACCACAGTCGAAATGTCTAATAATTGAGGACCAAAGCCTAATTAGACCTTAGAATGAGGGCTGAAAATTGGGTTGGACTTTGGAGGCCTAATCCAGTTCTCTCTTTACTGCCCAAAACCAACTTAGGTTTTTATTTTATTTTTAGTTTTACAAGTTTTCCATCACTAATTCGCCTACTACAATACCTAGTTTCCAGACTGAGCTTTTTATCATCGAAGAAGAAGAAGAACAACAACAACAACTAAAGCTGTTAATCCTCCTTCTTACAGGTTTGTGCTTCCAACCCCCACAAAAACCCCATTCTTTTTTTTGTGCAATTTTCTAAGCATATTATTACTATTTTTTTTTTTTTTTCTATAAAACTTTTCATCTATAGAAGAATTTCTGTATTCAGTCAGTGTGTAGTGTTGTTTACATGAATTATTGATTGATTACTTGATTTATTCGATTAATGATTCTCAAATGTCTTCCCGTAAAAACCAAAACCCGCCATTATAATCATTACTTGTCATACTTATTAGACAACAAATCCATTATCTCAATCCTCAAAAACGACTTGAAGCATTTCAATCAACTTCTTTCTCATTCAATCACTTCTGGATTGTTCCGTATACCCTTTATATCAAGTAAGCTTCTTTTTTCTTCTGACCCCTCTTTTGCTCCTTTACTTTTTTCCCAAATCCCAAATCCTAACATATATGCTTGGAACTTCATGTCCAGAATCTACGCGCATAGCTCTTCTCCTTACAATTCTATTTCCCTTTACAATCAAATGCGTAGAAATGCTATATCCCCTGATAATTATACTTACCCTTTTGTTTTTAAAGCTTGTACTAGGCTTTTACTTTGTAATAAAGGCCAAGAGCTTCATACAACCACTCTCAAATTTGGGTTTGAATTTGATGTCTTTGTGCAAAATTGTCTTATTTCCATGTATTCCGTGTGTGGCATTGTTCAATATGCTCGTAGAGTTTTTGATTTTGTTTCGGATTGGGATCGGGATGTGGTTACTTGGAATAGTATGATATCTGGGTATCTGCAGTGTGAACTTTGTGAACAAGCATTGAAAGTTTTTGGGAATATGTGGGTGGGGAATGTTGTGAGGCCCAATGATGTGACTTTGGTCAGTGTCTTGACTGCTTGTGGAAGGACTGGAGATCTCATTTTGGGTAGGAAGATTCATGGGCTTGCTGTTGGCAGTGGGTTTAAATTGGATGTCTTTATTGGTTCGTCCTTAATTGGTATGTATGCTAAATGTGGGCACGTAGTAGATGCTCGGCAGGTTTTTGATACAATGCCTGAGAGGAATGTAGTGTGTTGGACTTCTATAATTGCTGGTTTTGTCCAGTCAAGCTTGTTTAAGGAAGCGATTGAGTTGTTTAGGGAGATGCAGGTTCAAGGTGTCAAAGCAGACGAAGCTACTGTTGCCTCTGTTGTCTCTGCATGTGGGCATTTGGGTGCACTGGATCAAGGGCATTGGGTTCATGCTTACTGCGAGCGGAATGCAATTCAAATGAATCTATCTGTGAGCAATGCTTTTATTGATATGTACGCGAAGTGTGGAGATATTGTCAAAGCTCTTGAGATATTCCATGGATTAGTTCAAAAAGATGTCTTTTCATGGACTGTGATGATTTCTGGGCTTGCGATGAATGGGAAATCTGATGAAGCATTGGACTTGTTTACCCTAATGGAAATCTCAAGTGAGGTTAGACCAAACGAAATCACATATTTAGGGGTGTTAACTGCTTGCAGTCATGGTGGATTGGTAGATGAGGGATTTCATTATTTTGGCTCTATGACCAAAACCTATAACCTTATCCCACACATTGAACACTATGGTTGTATGGTTGATCTTCTTGGGCGGGCCAACCTTTTAATTAAAGCAGAGAGGTTTGTTAGGGCCATGCCTATTGAACCTGATGTTGTTATTTGGAGATCATTACTCTTTTGTTCTAGGACTAATGGTAATGTTGAACTAGCAGAGTTTGCGGCTAGAAAGATATTGGAGTTTGAGCCAAGAAAATGTGGGGCCCATGTATTGCTTTCCAATGTGTATGCTGCTGCATCAAGGTGGAGTGATGTCAAGAATGTGAGGAAAGGCATGGATGTTCATAAAATTCGGAAGCAGCCTGGATGCTCTTTTGTCGAAGTAAATGGTGTTGTTCATGAATTTTTTGTTGCTGATACTTCACATCCCCATATTGATAGAATACATGAGACAATTTGCGGGATTAATTGTCTATTACGGCTGAGAGGATACAACTGTGAGATTCGTTTTTTGAAAGAGATTAATTTATGCTGATTCTGTAGCAGGGGATGAAATTTGCCAGTTGATGTACTTCCTTGGTTTGATGCTGCAGCTCTAGCTGTAACACTCCACGAGAATCTTGATTTTTCAATCCTCATGGTCTCACTTTCTATATTTTATAGTCTCAAACATTGATCACCCAATTTTAAGTTACAGTGCTCTTAATGTTCTTGGACAAGACTTTTGCTTCTAGAATGTGTAGTTTGTCTTTCTTTTGAAGCAGCGAGCAGCAAAAGATCCTGTTAGCAGCGAATTATCCACTGTCTTAGTAAGCCCAGTGTTTTAACAATGATATGTATGCTTCTAGTTAATTTTCAGATGTGTCTGACAATAAAAAAAGGAATAAACAATTATTGTTTGATGTGTATGTATATATATTACATCGTTTTCTACTCAAGATCTAAACCTTTTCACCACATCAAATGTAATGGTTCTCTTTGGCCTCCCATTAAATTAAAACCCTATATATGGCCCGGCTGATGCCAATAAAGTTTGTTTACCGAAAATCTATCTCAATTCCTTAAAACATTGTTGGTTAACACGTGTCTTTGCTCTCCTAAAGTCTCTCTGTTCATTTCCAAACTCTCTCCCATCTCTGGTATCTGATGTACTGAATGAACATTAACAACCAAAATTGCTCTGAACCAAAATACATAATATGTTTTATTTTTTTCGAATTTACAGTGTCATATAATTCCCAATCTGAAGATTTATTATTTCATAACCAAACCGTGTCGAATGCTTTTTAAGAGATCTTGATTCATTAACAGTTTTCTTCAATTTCGAATGCTTTTGAAAACCTATAATTTGTTAAAATTTATACCCATCAACAACAGAATGAATCTAGGTGTCCATCAAATGGTTGCAGTTATTGTTATCAATGGTAGTTACCCTGTAGAAAGTCCTTGAAGGTAAAGACCTTGCTGAACTAATGGAATTGTGAATTGAGGGGAAATATGGCTCAAGTATTTTGCCTTTTCAAGTTCATATGAAAGGGATATTAGTGAAACAAAGGTCTCAATAGATAATCAGAAAGAAATATGACAAACTACATCATCCGAGAGAGAGGATGTGGCAAGTATATAGATAAAGAGATCGATTTGGCTTGGAGCCGTATATCCGACTGCTTTAATTAAGGAAAAAGAAGTTGTACATTTCTCAAAAGCCGTTGGATCCAATAGGATGGACGTCTAAGATCTTGAGTAAAAATATTGTGTAAAAGGAACCCCCCCCCCCCTCCCCCCCCTATATATATATATATATATATATATATATATATATATATATATTATTCTTCAATTGAATTAAGTCCCGTAGATGAGTTCCTTTGTGTGTGAGATGGATAATGGAATTTAAAGATGTGGGGACATGAGAGAAGAGTTAGGAAAGAGTTCAATGTCATTTATATAGCATGGATCCTAGCATCGACGAGCATTAAGTTGTGCGCCATGCCTCTATCAGTTGCAAGATATTTTGTTATATTTCAGTATACCTGTCTCCTTTCTTGAGTTTTCCTTCTTAGGAAAGATAATATTAAACATACTGTTGAAACGTCCAATACATTTTTGAAAGGTTGTCTCTTCCACCCTTTTTCTTCTTTTCAAAGATGCAGGATGGTTTTTGTGGATTGGCATCTGGTGATTGACAAAGGACCAGAAGTTTCTGCTTGACCATAAATCCTTGCAGAGTTTTTTCTTATGGTGTCAAACTTGGCACATTATTCAGCATATAAATAGGATCCAATTTATTTTAGTTGGACTGGTTTTTCGGGCCTCGACTAAGGTGTGACTGTCCTTACTTAAAACCAATATCTGGTTTTGGCTTATGAGATACTGATGGCTGGGAGATTTGTACCAAATAGGAAAACAAAGTAGATTGTTAATTCGTGCTTGAATGTAAAGGTCTGAGCTTCACCGATGATGGGCTGAATGTATTTTTGTTTTCAAATTTCAACAAAGATACTAATTGTTGGATCATTTTTGGAAATAGATTATATCTTTACAATCCTAGGTCAAATAACCTAATACATTACATATTTACCCTTGACCATAGTTTACAATGTTGATAGTTTCGGAAATATCAATGCCAAAAGACCTGACAGTTGTTGTTATGTCTCAACATTTGCATTTTCAACACTAATTGTAGAAAACTCAACATTATCTTTATGTGGTCGATCTCTAGATTTACACTGTTTGGGTAGTTACAAAACTTCAAAAAGGTTGTGCAGTTAGTTAGAACGGGGGTTATATCAGGAAATTCCTGGACATATCTTGATATTTTCCACAAATAATTGGCTTGATGTTGCAAAAGCAAATGAACTTTTACTATATGATGCTTGAACTTTCCTCAGACATAAATTCTGTTGGTCCACCTAAAACTTCTTTCCTCTCAGGGTACAAATTTGATTTCCTGAAAGAATTCATTGTGGAACTTGGTTAGTATAGACAAGAGAGATTAGCAGAGAAGCAATATACGAATTATGTGTGCATTATTGTAGACATAACGCTTGTTTCTATTGATTGTAGCTTGTGGGGTTGCATATAATTCTACTTAGGTTTTCTTATAGCCATTTCTATGTTTGCAGGTGCTAGTTACATTTAGCTGTTTCACATGGCAAATATACCTTCACCAGATGTGGATGATGATTTTAGTGACATTTACAAGGAATATACCGGACCCCCTGCGGCATCTGTCACTATTGCACCAGAGAAACCAAAGGGAAGTAAAAGATCTCATGCTAGTTCTGATGAAGAAGAGGAGCATCGTGATCCAAATGCTGTCCCAACTGATTTTACTAGCCGAGAAGCTAAAGTATGGGAGGCTAAGTCTAAGGCTACCGAGAGAAATTGGAAGAAAAGAAAAGAGGAAGAAATGATCTGCAAAATATGTGGAGAATCAGGTCACTTTACTCAGGTATGGTCATTTTCTTTGTAGGTACATTATCCACCCTTTCAATTTTTTATTTCATCGTAACAATGTTATTGATTGATATGTTTTTTTTTCCTGCAAAATTGTGTTCATTTCATGCATAATTTTGCATTTCAGTAAAGTGGTGTTCTCTTGAACAATAATGCATAAAACAATTCACCATAACAATGGTATTCTTTTGGATAATTCTGGTGTCTGTAATGTGTTACCCATGAAATAATGTTGTAGATTAGCAATGATTCTGAAAAGAAAAGATGTTTAAGTTGGTATTGTCTTGAACAGATGTTTTGTGGAAATGTGGTCAATTTTACTTTTCTAGTCTTTCAGGTTATTGAGATTCTATTAAGGAGGAAAAGCCCAGGAAAAATTCTTTATTGGTTAACGTGCCAAATTTATTAGAAAATGTCATCTTTACATGGTTAATTTTTTGTTCAAGATAGCTCAAAATTTGAATCTCTTTAAACTGGTGTGACTTGTAAGCCTCTTGTGCATGCTTCATATTTTATGCTCTGGACTAGCTTTTCTCAAGTTTTATGTGGCGTCTGACACAATTATAGGGATGTCCTAGCACACTTGGAGCAAATCGCAAGTCCCAAGATTTCTTTGAAAGGGTAGCCGCTAGGGAGAAGCATGTAAAAGATCTTTTCACAGAAAAAGTGATAAAAAATATTGAAACCGATATTGGTTGCAAAATTAAAATGGAGGAAAAGTTTATCATTGTCAGTGGCAAGGATAGGCTATGTTTGGCAAAAGGTGTAGACGCTGTGCATAAAGTAATTAAGGAAGTGGAAAAGGGTAACAAAGGAGGTTCTAGTTCTCAAACGAGTAGATCAAGATCGCCTGATGGAAACCATATCAGTTCAAGGATGGGGCGTTCTGAATCTCAGAGGTCCAATCTCAGTCCACGAAATTCAGCACAGTTTCAGCACAGGTTTGGTCGCCAGGAAAAGGTTGTAGAAGATCATGTTCGTGAGGATCTCCAGCAGTTGACAAGGGGTGCTTCACAAGGTAGGGATCTATAGATTTTTTTTTATCCTTGTTGCTGATGTGAGTGTGACTAATTGTGTGACTGAAACTCTTAAATTTGGATGCATCTGATGTTATTATCTGCATTGTATACAATTTGACAACGAACGTTGTTGTCATCGTTTTGTTTTGCAGCAAGAGGTAGAGGTAAGTTCAAGAATTATGTGTACGATTGTGAAGTTATTTGTATGACTGGGTTTGAATCAGTTGGACAGTCTCCAAAAACGATTTTTTTAAGCAAGCATACCTGGACTTGTTTGGTTGGATGGGTCCGCATTTGAACATAGAATATTATGTATAATTGAGCTTCCATCTATGTTAGACACATGGAATAAAGTGGGATTTCGCTTAACATCCTCTTCGTTTCGTGAAGCTTATGTTAATGACGGAGCTAGAGGCCGTTCAAGTCTTTCAAAATCTCCAGCACGTCCCAGTTTCTCCCAAAATAGATTTAATTCATATGAAGATCGTTCTCAGAGCATTGGTTCTCAGAAAACTGATGGATGGAATATGGATAGACGTGGGGTTGATCTTCGTTCTGGCCGTAAGTATGATTACCCTGCGCATGTGCAAAGCCTGGAAGAATTAGAACTGGAATATAAGAAAGAGGCAATGGAACTTGGTAAGATTCGCGATAAAGAAGAAGATGAAGAAAATTACAAGCATCGTGAGGTATTGATTTCTTGACATCCTTTCCTTTTGCTCTTTGAAAGTGTTTTCCCGTCCGCAGGGTGGGTGGGTGGGTGGGGGGGGGGGGGGGGGGTTGACTTATGCCGTCTTTATAGCTTGTTAATTTTTATTTCATTTTAAGATGATCAATTTCCTGGGATGTTTGGATGATTTAGGAATTGTGTTAGTTACTGCAATATACATGTGCAAACTCAAATTTATATTATGGTTGCCTTGCCTTTAAAAATGTTTATTGGATTTTACAAGATACGTGGGACTAAAATATTAGTTAGAAATTCTGAATTTTTTTGGGGTATGTGCAAATATCATCAAATATTCTCCTTTCGAATGTCTTCCAAAAATCTTGTTTCCATTCATTTGTTGAGATCTTTTTTCAATAATGATTTTATCAATACAAGAAAAGATCATGAGTGGGCACATGTATTATACTAAACGTGATCCACATATCTTATGATTTTAAAAAGATAGTAAAATGGGGCTACCTCGTTCAGAAGAAAAATTAATGCACCATGGACAAACACAAACACAAACACAAACACAAACACAAAGCCTTGACATCCTCAATACCATGTTGTCTTGTCTTAATACAAAATCTCAATAGGTGCATACTCTGTTGATAGCAATGTCTATGCAAGCTTTCTAGATCATACTGAAATGCCTCACTTTTCTCTTTTAAATTCTATTCTTCAAACCAAGGTGGACTTACTTTCCACTAGTTATGCCAGATAGGGTATTTTTCGTTAAACAATCATTTTTGTCTTGTTGATTTGTATAGCATACCGTAAAGTTTAACCCCTATACCACCTTCCTAGGTAAAGGTGGGAATTGATTCCAAGACCTTGAGATCAACCCCCTATTTCTTGACCAGTGAGCCACTGGAACACTCTTGGTTACCGTAAGTGGTTGCCTACGTTCAGTGAGAAGTTAATAGGCTTGTCTTGTTGAAGTTTCAATTGACAAATGTTGTGTGTTTTCCATGTGAGAAGGTAGCCAGGGGCCATCTCAGACGAAATAGATGTGGGCCACACTTTAAGGACAAAAAAAGAAATAGTATAAAGGAAGGCCTTTCTTTTTAAAGAAACGAATTCCAGGAATGTTGTATGCGTGAGAGTATAGGAATCCTTAGTTTTTGGGGTGTGTCTGTGTGTGTGTTGCTTTTTGTTCGGTTGTTTTGGTAGAAGGAAGAAAAGCATGCTATTCTTCAAAAAAGGGACCTTTACTGATGTCTTTTTCCTTATATGTAATATGGATATACAGTCTATCAACGAAATGAGAGAAAAATACATGCAAAAACTGGCTATACTGAGGGGCATGCAGGCAAAGCAGTGGGAAGAGTTTCTTCAGTTTGACATCCAAAGGCAGGAACAGGCACGTCAGCAGATGTCTACCCCTGCCTTCAGTGGATATAACCACTCGGGGTACATGGACTATGACAACACTCCAGGTAGTGCTCATTATGACCACACTCCAGGCAGTGCTCTTTATGGTGGAGGCAATCTACCTTCTGAGTCAAGGGGTAGATACCCATATCCAATTGAAAACTATTCTACTTCAAGACCTCATGACAATTATGGTGAGTTCCAGCGTCAAAGGCGTGAGGATTTTGGGAAGACATTCAATCGCTATTAATCAGAATCTCGAGTATGAGCTTGGTGAGTTATCTTCCTTGTTGTATATCCATTAAAATTTTCCTTGTTTACCCAGCCTTGCATCATCTTCATTCCACTTTTTTTGTAAGCTTCATAATTTGATGAGCTTTGATTTTTGGTTTAGAGGATTCCTTGTTATTTTTATGTTCGTACACAAAATGAGTGTGATGTTGAAGGGATTTATGTGCTGATGATGGATTCTACTTGATGGATAATTCACCATCAATCATCATTCTGCTTTCAGCTCAATTTTTCATTTTAAAATTTTCAGGAAATGAATTATTCCCTAGTGCAAGATAATGCAGAGAGCCTCTTGGTATAGTGGAGTCATTCTCTGGACAGAATAGTTTGATTAATTTGACTTGGGTGGGCAATGATATATTACATTTTCAAATGCAGTCTGTTTCGATTTGATTCCATAGTCCGGTTTCTTGTAAAATTTCTTGTTGTAGACTTTAGTGCGGTATCGTTTTGGCTGTTAGATAAGCTTATTACATTTTTGTATGGATTCTTCACTTTTAGTGTTGCATTGACATAGTGATGGTTAAAGGCTGGTATTAAAAATTCAAGCTTTCTTTGGTTGCTTGCTCGACATTTGTTAGTGAATATCTTGTTTTTTTTTTTTTTTGTTTGTTGTAATAGAATATATTTCAAACTCATTACATCAGTACCCAGTTGTGGACCTGGGTACATAAACCAAAGATCTTGTCCTCTGACCTTGCAAGGCCTTTTAGCTAGGTCTGTTCCCTGGTTAGTCTGCCTTAGTGTTTTATAGTACTGTATCTACATAAACCAAAGATCTTGTCCTCTGACCTTGCAAGGCCTTTTAGCTAGGTCTGTTCCCTGGTTAGTCTGCCTTAGTGTTTTATAGTACTGTATCTATCTTCCTTGTATTTAGGGGGATTTAGAGATACCCCAGAAAAGTTTGTACTCTTTGAGATACCCCAAAATTTGAAAATCATTAAAGATATCCCTATTTTCTCATTTGAAGCGGGTCAACCAAGTCGTTGACCATGGTCTAACCAGTTTTTAGAGCTTTAGGGCGAAAATACCCATTCATTTAGATTTTAATCTCATTAATTAAAAATTATTAAACATCCACCATCTCTAACCCAAACCCCACAATCCCTAACACAACCCACCACCACTACCATTAGGATATTAAAACCACCACCATTTGTATAATTGATGAACTTTGTCTTTGAAAATAATTAAAATATGTTGAAATTGTGATGAAGAAAATGTTGGAAATTGGATTTGGGTTTGAAAGGAAAATTAATGGGTGTGAACATTAAGGTAATGATGATGAAATGTGAAGAGTGTGAGATGATGTTAATGATATGGTTTAAAAATTAATGGTGGTGGAGTGATTGTGTGAAGATGGTGGTGGTTGGATTTTGGAGATGGTGGTATAGGAATATATGGTTGGTGGTAGTCGTGGTGTTGGTGCTGGTAATGGAGTGTAAAGAGTTTATATAGTGGCGGCGGTTGGGTTGTGGAAGTGGTGGAGTTAAGGTAATTGGAGATGGTGGTAGTTAAGGATAGAGGTGGTAGTTGTTTAGAGAAGGAAGCTTGAAGGTAGTTATGATCTAAACCATTAATTTTGGATGGCTAAAGATAAATCTAGCTTTTGGGTGGTGGAGATTAATTCAATTAATAGTGGGTGACATGTTATTTTTATGATGAAGGGTATTTTGGTCATTATAAAAGAAAAACTGGTCAATGGTTTGGTTGACCGGCTTCAAAAAAATAAATGGGGGAAATCTCTAATGATTTTCAAATTTGGGGGTATCTCAAAGAGTGCAAACTTTTACAGGGTATCTCTAAATCTCCCCTGTATTTATGTTTGCCATCTAAGCTTAACATCCATCTTGACAGCCTACCATAGCCATTGATTTGAATCCAACCTAAAGGTTGCGATTACTTTTGTTAATCTTATTAAATTCACTACGGGTTATCACTGTAATTAGCCATCTGTATTCTCCTTACATCTTCTATCCACAGAAAAGGAGAGTGAAATCACTGCGGCTCAAAACTTCTTCCTGTTTTTTTTTTTTCCTTTCTTCTATTCACAAAATCTCTCCACTGTTGGGAGGAGATTTGGTTACGAATATTTGTTTATTACTTTGATTGGGTTATATAAAGTTGGTTCATTTGCTAAATTCATCATAAACAGTTACAACCAAAATCCAATTCAATAACGAAATTAATTTGAGAGGCAATTGTCAGATTTAGATCCATGGATTCAAACCTGGTTAATTAAACTGTTTTAGTTTTTTTTTTTTTTTTTTTTTTTTTAATAAGAAATATTTTATTAATAAAGAATGAGTAAAAACACTCCTGAGCATGAGCATCATACACCAGTAGTGTATTGTCAGGTTAACCTTATAGATAACAAAGTACAAGGTACTAATGTATATTTCCGTTCATGATATTGTCCCATTGATCAAGCAACTCATGGTAATCATATCTTCTCCTTCCTAACCATGAATCAAGCCAGTACCAAACTGTCGCTTTGACTTCCCTAATAATCTTCTCCTTTGAAATAGCCTGATTTTTGAAAATTCTTTCATTGCGGTTCTTCCATGTCATCCATATTACGGCGTATAGAAGCACTTGCCATACACTTATTGTAATTTCAGGTCCTTGCTTCCTTGGCCAGACCACCAACCATTCTTCCAATGAATCATAGATAAACAGAGAAGAGAACAATTCATGAGATGCACAAGTAAGACTCTTCCAGACTTCGAGGGCAACCGAGCAGTGGAGGAAAAGGTTCACAATTGTTTCATTAATTGACTCACAAACCTGACAGATTGGAGGTAGATTTGTCAAACTGTTTTAGTTAAACTAAGATAGCTGGTTAGGTTGCTATGACTTTATAGGAACAATTTGTGTTTTAAAATTTGCTTATTTGATGATTTGATGTACAAAATTCCATTAGCAATGGCATCTTCAAAAACTTCTGGTTATAGCATTCCCAATGGTAAAAGGATTTTAGAGTTGCCACATAGGGGAGGGTGAAAGTTTTAGCATAACTTTGATGTTAAAAGTATTTTTTATTTTTTGGCTGTGTTTGGTTCCCGGAATTTGGATTCCAGGAAAGCAGAGGGCACTATGGGCAGAGATAAGAAAAGAGAACAGAGTGCGCAATCAAAAAAGGGAGAAAAATAGTCCAAGATAGAAAGAAATCTCAACGAAGATAATTACTTGACACATTTGTTTGAACCAAAATGGAAACTGGTTTCCCTTTTAAATGTAAGGAAACCCTATTCCATCATCTCAGCCTACACCAAAATTTGTTTTCTTCTTGTATTTCCTAAATTATATGGTGTTAATTACATTTTTCGTGGAATCTGAATTCCATTGAAGCAAACACAACCTTGGAGTTGCCAACTATTGTTTTTTAAATAAGAATAAAATGATATAATTTAATTTTTAATTTTTAAATAATTCTATGTTGGTAAATTTGTCAATATTTTAAAAGTAACAAACCTTGAAAAGTGTGTTGAAAACACAATTGGCAACCAAAAGTAATACTCTCGCCTCCCATTTTGATAGGCTGGTTTACCTTTTTTTCACGTTTTCTAATTTACTTTTTACTAAATTCTTTCTATAAATAATACATTTGTTGATAAATATGCATATTGAATAAGGGTAAATTTGTAATATTGAACACTTTATCCTTTTGAAAAATAAAAATTAGACTATAATTTGAGAAAAAAACCCTGGCAAACATGTCTATCAAAATTGGACGGAGGGATTAGTTTTTCAAGCTTTCTCGGTTGGTTGATGTAACGAAGAGATATATGACCATTTACTGTAGTGCCCTATAGTAATGGTGGGCTGTCAAGATCATTTGGAGTAGTTTTTCTATATGAGATATATGACCATTTACTGTAGTGCCCTATAGTAATGGTGGGCTGTCAAGATCATTTGGAGTAGTTTTTCTATATGGATACACTAGTTTTTGTTGCATCACTTGGATTTATAAAATCTGCTTATGGCCAAATTTTTACCCATCTATAGTTAGAGTGGTTCCTCCCTAGGTTACTCTTTGATTTGAATGGTCTTCCACATATTTTAGCTTAAACCCTATTGGTCCTCCACTTAAACTTTGCATAAACATGGGATAATGATAGGTGGTCCCCTATTAAGTTTATTAGAGGAAGGTGTGAAAATTTTGCACTTTTGAAATAACACCAAACTTTTGCATAAATTTTATTTATAAAACTAATTATCAAGAGTTTCACGCATATTAAATTAAGCTAAATTTCATACAAATTTTTGGGGGTAACCAAGCAGGGCCTACCTAGCAAAAAAAGTAAAGTAAAGTAATAAGTTCAGTTAATATCACTTTGAGTGTTGCCAAAAATCAAGTTAATCCATAAAAGCAATTAGATACAAATAAACATGCGGATCATCCATCGTTTCGTCTCACATAAAAAAAAGGTTACTTTTGTACAAACATCTTGCCCTAACTTCAACATACAAAATAAATAAAAATGACATAAACGAAGGATTTTTCTATTTAAAGAGTTTTATAGAATCAAAGGGTTTTCATGTTTTATGGGACCTAATAATAGGCTATTTAGATCTTGGTCCAACTTAATGGCTTAATTAGAGTTTAAAGTCATTTTTGTTAGTTGACTGATACAAATTACTAGGTAAAGGTACTATTGAATGCAGAATTAAACAATAGCAGTAAATAAGATGAACAAAACACAAGATCTCGAAGAAACTATCTTCTTTATTGAATATTATGAAGATTACAAGAATCTCTGCTTCACAATACTCTCTAGACAAGTTAAACCCTAGTTGCCTCTCTTATAAACACACTAAACCTTAGTGGTTTCTCTAAACAACTAAATAAGTTGTTCTCCTAATAAGCTAAAATAAGCTATGTTTGGTCTATGTTTTGGTTTATGCCAAAACATCAGTAAACCACTAAACCTTAGTGTTTTTTCTTGAAACAAGTAAAGACTACATGTTTCTCTCTATATGTTTTGATTTATACCAAAACATATATATATATATATATATTTATAGGCCAAGGATTTCCCTTTTCTTGAAATTCTATCCCTTATGGAACAAGGAAACCTATTTAAGGTTTTCTTTTCCTTATCCTACAAAGAAAAGAACTGCTAAATTCCCGAGTAGGATACATCTGTATCATTGACTGTATTGAAAAACCTTTATACCTGCACATGTTTTGCATATGATATTTTTTAAACATAATAAAACATTAAAAAAGAAAAAAAAAACACTTGGTAAGATCTAAAAACTCAAATCAATGGTACAGATAGCCATTAGCAATTGTCCTTTGCAAGTTTACTCTTCTACTCACTCATCATAGAAAGCGGGTGTAGTTCTGATCTTTAAAGAAGTTCACGAATCTCAAATAAAAAATTGAAACAAAAGTAAAAAAAAAGAAGTAAAAAACCAACACTCGCGCTCAAACAAATCGAATCTCAAATTAAATTTTCTCCTCTCGTCTCCTCATTTGATCGCCCACACTTGAATCTCTATCAAATCAAATTACTGGTTTTTTTTCCGTACTTCCTCTTCTTCTAGATTTATTTAACTTTTTTTTTTCAAACCAGGAACCCTTTATCTTTCTTTCTCTTTATTTTATTTGAAAGTTTTTCTCTTTATTTCATTTATATTGTTTTCTCCACCAAAAACCAAAAGGACCTTTATTCAATTCACAAAGACGATGAACAAACCCATTATCATGGTTAAGATTGACCACAATCTCAAACAAATCCACCCATATGTTATCTTCAAGAAGAGTAGTTAATTTGGTTACAATGATCGAGAAGTAAAAGCGTGCACCACGTTCTAGAACAAATAATATAATTGTTATTGAAGCAACATTGATTTTGGAGAAATAATTGTTATTATTATTGTTAGAAGAAGTTGGGTTGGTGTTGTTTGAATTGGGATTTTAGGGATTAAATGATACAAATTACTAGGTAAATCTAACCATAGTTTAAAATTTCGATTTCGACCGAAATTTTGTTTCCTAAAATAACGGCATATGCCGAGATGTTGACACTGAAAATCACAGTACTGCGTGAACCATTCTTTGATTGGAGCACAACTTAGGAATTGGGTCTGGAACCCCTACAGATTACATCTGTGGAATCACTGTGGTTATTTAATTAAGGAACGTGCTTAGGCACGGAAAACCTCCCACACTGGTTATTCGTTGCTTGACTCTCGAAATAAAGGGAGAATTCACAAACGATGCTTGGAAAGAACTCATTGACTTGGGTGAACACAAAATTGAGTCAGTTTTTGAGCCCCTTGTTAGATGTTTTTGAATGGTTAGGACTTCTGTGGCATATGTACTGCGCATGTTGCATGCATCTTAGATCAGGTAAAATCTCGTCCAAACCTATAATCTACACAAAGCGCACAATCACGGACCTCACTACTCCTCCTGAGGAAGAGTTTCACAACTCAACCTCCATACCTTCTGAAGAAGAGTTAAACGACTCAACTTCACTTTCTGAAGTAAATCCTGCACCTATGGCTCAAGAAGCTACCCTTCGGGATTACTTTTCACCTTTGGCCACTGGGCCACCTACCTGCATTGTCTTACCTGCGACAAATGCAAATAGCTATGGCATTCGCCCACAGATTGTGGGCATGTTGTCTAAGTTCCATGGACTCCCACGGGAAGATCCATATCAGCACCTCAATAAGTTTCTGACTGTTCTCAATACTTTTAGGGAGAAACATTTGTCTGAGGAAGAAGTTAGCTTGAGATTGTTTCCCTTTTCTCTTGAGGATAGATAATCTCACTGGTTACATGGCCTTCCTTCCAATTCTATTGCCACTTGGGCTCAACTAAGTAAAAGGTTTTTAACCAAATTCTTTCCCATTACTTGAACTAATGACATGGTTGATGCCATAAGAAGTTTCTGGCAAAAATAGGGCGATGTATTCTTTGATGCATGGGAAAGGTTTCATGACCTATTTCTTCAATGTCCACACCACAAGGTCGATGACACTGAAAAGGTTAGGATTCTATATAGAGGCCTTAATACTCTAACAAGAAACACGGTTGAAAGCATGAGCGGTGGAGACTTCCTTGATTATTCCACCGCCAAGGCTCTGGCATTCCTTGAAAATATTGCTACTAATAGCAAAAAATGGGACATACCTGGATATACCCCGAGAAACACTACCCTAGACTCATTTGATAAACCTAGAGGTATATATGAAGTCAAACCTGACTCTGAGCTTAAAACTTTACTTCATGGTTTAGTAAACCTAGAGGTATATAGGTCTATATGAAGTCAAACCCGACTCTGAGCTTAAAACTTCACTTCATGGTTTAACTAAACAGGTAGCAGCACTTGGCGTGTCCTTAAATACCCCATCAACTGTTATGAGTACCTCCACTCTTTCATGCGATGCTTGTCATCCATGACCAGACCCATACTGCTGAATTTTGCCCTCTCCTTGTTAATTCACCAGAAACTGAGGAAGCCTTTGCGTTTAACTACGCCGAGAGAACCAACTTTACTAAGGGCAATGCCACGTACCAATACATGGACCGCTCCAATCTCTCTTATTCTAATAATCATCATGTGGGTCCACTTGGTTTTAATAACTCTTATGGGCAACGTAGCAATGCCACGTATGTTGGTAGTACTGATAATCGGAACAGGGCACCGGTCCCCCCTTACTCGAACAATGCTCATCACATGAGTAGTTCCAGGGATCGTATGCCAACTAATCAATCTGCCTCTCCAAAGACCTCCCTTGAGGATGTGCTTGCACGTTTTATTCAACAGACCCAGGCGTCTATTGAGTCAAATGCCCAAGCCATCCAGAGGATTGAACAAGAACTTGATGAAAGAGGTAGATTTCCAGGACAGTCCATCCCGAACCCCAAAGGCAAAGAAGTTGCCTTGGTGTCGGAAACTACATCTCCGTCTGTACCGTTTGCTGAAGTAAAATCGGTTTCCACCCTTAGGTTAGGAAAACAGGTCGATAATCAAATTAATTATACACCGAGTCCCAACATTGTGACCCCGGTTATCTCTGCACCTGTTGCCCCACCTAACCCTCCGGCTAATGCGGTGACCACCTCTAAGCTGAAGAAGACTGCCCGTGATATTGTGGATCCTCCACGAACTTACAACCCGCCTGTACCTTACCCCCAGAGACTCACAAGCTCTCTGAAGGAAGTCCAAGCAGATGAAGTACTTGATGTGTTTAAACATATAAATATTAATATACCCTTCCTCACGGCTATTAAACAGATACCTTCCTATGCTAAGGTCTTGAAGGACTTGTGCACCGCCAAGAGAAAAACGAATGTGCCTAAAAACGCGTTTGTGGCAGAAGAATTCTCTCCACTTGTCTAACATAACGGCGTGGTAAAATCTAAGGACCCTGGAAAACCAACCATATCTTACAAGCTTGGTAACAAATTCATGGGAAAAGCTTTGCTAGACTTAGGAGCAAGTGTTAACCTTTTGCCTTACTCTTTGTACCTCAGCCTGAGTCTAACAAACATGAAACCCACGAAAATGTCATTACAACTGGCCGACAGATCATTGAAAGTACCTAGAGGTATAGTTGAGGACCTATTAGTTAAAGTGTCTGACTTTTACTATCCTGTTGACTTTGTGGTGTTGGATACTGAACCTACTGCCGATGACTCGGTACCCATCATCCTTGGCCGTCCATTCTTGGCCACCTCTAATGCTCTCATAATGCCGGAACGGTTCCGTGGTTCTCACTTTTGGCTCTATGACTGTTGAAGTTCATATATTTAACCTTAGCCAACAACCTCCTGATCTTTCCTTATCTGAAGATGTGTGCATTCTAGACTCATTACCTTATGAGATGGTGCATAGTTATTACCCTGAAGATCCGGTTGTTCATTGCCTTGCCATGCATAATGTAGACTTTGACATTGACCAATCTATTGCCCAAACCAATGCTCTTCTTGATTCTGTGCCTATCTTTAAACCTAAAGACCCTGAGGCCCTTGATATGTTTTGGAGCATAGATTCTGAGACCTAAGTAGAGACCATTACTCCACCTCCTGAGTTGAAATATGCCCATCTTGATTCAGACCGTAGTCATCCTGTTATCATTTCTTCATCTCTTACTACCGAACAGGAGAGTCAATTTTTAGAAATTATCTTAGAGCATCGTTCTGCTATTGCCTGGTCTATCCACGACATTAAAGGCATTAGCCCTTCTGTCTGTTCTCATCGTATTCATCTTGAGGACGATGCTAAAACTTCTCGTGAACCTCAGAGACGTCTCAACCCTCCGATGAAAGAAGTTGTTCGAGCTGAGATTCTTACACTTCTGGATGCAGGTGTGATTTATCCTATCTCGGATAGTCCCTGGGTTAGTCCTATTCATGTGGTTCCTAAGAAGGCCGGCATGACTGTAGTTACCAATGATAAGAAAGAACAAGTCGCCACTAGAGTTCCAACCAAGTGGCGTGTTTGTATCGACTATAGAAAACTTAATACAGTCACCCGGAAGGACCACTTTCCTCTTCCCTTCATAGACCAGATGTTGGAACGTCTTTCTGGTCATTCCTTCTATTGTTTCCTGGATGGTTATTCCGATTACAATCAAATTCCTATTGCCCCTGAAGATCAAGAGTAGACAACATTTACTTGTCCTTTTGGCACTTTCGCTTATGCCCGTATGCCTTTTGGTCTGTGTAATGCACCTGCTACTTTCCAGAGGTGTATGTTACACATCTTTAGTGATATGGTAGAACGATTTATGGAGGTGTTTATGGATGACTTCTCCATATATGGTTCATCTTTTGAAGAGTGTTTTAGTCATCTTTCCTTGGTTTTTAAGCGTTGCATAAACACGAATTTAGTACTTAACTGGGAAAAGTGCCATTTTATGGTTAGGAAGGGGATAGTTCTTGGTCATGTAGTCTCTCCGGAGGGTATCCAGGTTGATAAAGCTAAAGTAGATCTTGTTTCATCCTTGTCTATTCCTAAGTCTATTAGGGATATTCGAGCTTTTCTGGGCCATGCAGGATTCTATCGACGCTTTATCCAAGATTTTTCTAAGATAGCTCGCCCCTTAACCAATTTATTGCTTAAGGATGCACCTTTTGATTTCACAAAAGAATGCAAGAGTGCTTTTGAAAATCTTAAGACCGCCGTCACGACTGCACCCATCATTAGGCCTCCTGATTGGAGTAAACCCTTTGAGCTGATGTGCGATGCATCAGACTTTGCTGTTGGGGCTGTTTTAGGTCAACGTCTAGATGGTAAGCCCCATGTCATATATTATGCTAGCAAGACTCTCAATGACGCTCAACGTAATTATACGACAACTGAGAAAGAATTGTTAGCCATAGTATATGCTCTTGATAAGTTTCGTTCCTACCTTTTAGGTACCCATACTGCATGTCATCTTCACGGATCATGCCGCTATTAGATTTCTTCTATCCAAGAAGGAGACTAAGCAACGCCTTATTCGTTAGATATTATTGCTTCAAGAGTTTGACCTTAAGATTAGAGATAAAAAAGGGACTGAAAATGTAGTTGCCGACACTTGTCTAGACTCGACCGTCCTGAGGATTCTAGTGTCATTTCTGAGAACTTTTCTGATGAGCTTCTTTTTGCAATATCGAATGCTCCATGGTTCGCAGATATAGTTAATTATTTGGTTAACAACCAGTTTCCAAGGAATTGGAACAAGCAAGATAGATCCAAATTCCTTGCTAATGCCAAGCATTATTTCTGGGATGACCCTTACCTTTTTAAGTACTGTCCTGAACAGATCATTCGTCGTTGTATTCCCGACTGGGAGCAACAAGAGGTCCTTAAGTTCTGCCATGAGCATGCTTGTGGTGGAAATTTTAGTGCAAAAAAGACAGCTGCTAAAGTATTGCAGTGTGGTTTTTATTAGCCAACTCTTTTTAAGACTCTCACATGCATTGCACTGTCTGCACTCGTTGTCAACAACTAGGGAAAATCTCGAGGTGTTTGATGTATGGGGCATTGATGTCATGGGTCCCTTCCCTGGTTGTCATGGTGTTTTGTACATTCTGGTCGCAGTAGACTATGTTTCTAAATGGATCGAGGCCATTCCCACAAGGCACAACGGCCAAGAAACTGTAGGAGATTTTCTAAAAGAGTATATATTTGCCCGATTTGGCGCTCCCCGTGCGATCATTAGTGATGGGGGGAGCCATTTTTGCAATAAAGCATTTCATAAACTTGTCCAAAAGTATGGAGTTACTCACAAAGTGGCCCTTGCGTACCATCCGCAAACTAATTGCCAAGTTGAGGTGTCGAATAGAGAGATTAAAAATGTTTTGCAAAAAACAATTGACCCTGAAAAGGTTGATTGGTCTCGTAGAGTCAGTGATGCATTATGGGCCTATCGTACTGCTTTCAAAACTCTCATAGACCTGTCTCCCTTTCGTCTTGTTTTTGGAAAACCCTGTCACCTACCTGTAGAGCTTGAGCACCGAGCCTTCTGGGCAATGACAAAGCTCAACTTTAATCTCGACCAGGCAGGTAAGAGGAGAAAACTCCAGCTTTCTGAGCTTGAGGAACTTCGGAATGAGGCTTACGATCTTTCCAAGTCCTACAAAGCTAATATGAAAAAATTACATGATCGTCAGATCTTACGTAGAGATTTTCAAATTGGAGAAAAGTTTTACTATATAACTCTAGGTTGGATTTTTTTTCTGGTAAACTACAGTCTTGTTGGTCGGGTCCCTTTGTTGTGTCTGCAGTGACACATTTTGGTGCTATTACTTGTCTAAATCCTGCAGACAACTCTGAATTTCAAGTCAATGGTCAATGTTTTAAGCATTTCCATGAATTACGGTCCCCTGAAGTTAGGAAACTCTCTTAGTGGATCCTACCTATTTAGACTGACCTTTGACCTGCTGGTATCCGGACCCTCTCTTACTCTATTCTGTTGTCTCTTTTTGAGAGGTGTGGTTGAAAGTGCCGGAACCATAGTCCACAAACTCTTACTGGCTGAGTATAACTGATCTAGTGCACGCTTTTCTCTTGAGCGTCATCACCAAACAGACTTGTTTCCCGCCCTATTTGGGGGTAGGAAAGTCATTTCCCATCTTCTTTTGAGTCTAGAGTATCTGACTTTAAAAGACTCGTGTTGTAATTAGACATCAGGATTTCACGCATTCCATTCTAGCGTTTTGTCTCTCTTGTATCTTTGTTTAGAGTAGCGTTTATCTAGGGAGTGAATTCTGGTTGTCCACCTGTCTGGCTGAAGACGTTAAACTTAGCGCTCCTGGGAGGCAGCCCTGTGTATCTTCTAAGCCCGATCGTGCTTTAGTGCTTCTTATTAGTTGCCGGGTTTAGTGGTTATTGGCTAATAATTATTTCTTTCAGATCCTTGTGCTAGTTCTGGGGTGGGCGTAGCCCACCACTATCTGTTGAGGTATTTTGGTTAAATAATTATTTCAGTTACAAATTTGAAATTATTTCAATTTTTGGAATTTTTGATAACTATTGCATGATTTTTTGGGATTTTATTCGACATCTTAATGATACTTATATTCGCGAGAATATGTTTATACATTATCGCGAAATTTTCAAAATTAAATTTTGATTATTTCGTGCCTTTACGCTTTCCAAAGGTAAAACCGTTATTTCCACTAATTTCAGTAGTGGGGGAAGCATTTAAGGGAGGTTACTTCTCTATATATACCCCCGGGTATTCTAGAAAAGTCACAAGTCATTTTCAATAACAAAAGTCAAAACCAAGTCAATGCGGGTCAAACCAGTCAACAGAAGTCAGTCATCCCTTCCAAAACTCGAGTCGAGTTCTTTACAGTGCAATCCAAACTCGACTCGAGAATCGAGGCAGATCTCGATTCTCTCTCCTCCGATCTCCCTCGTTTCTTATCCAAATTTGAAAAATTTTGTGGGGTTTTGTTCCTCTCGTTGTCCTCTTCATTTTCATTCCAAATTCTTAGAGTGAGAGCTATAGTGATTATCTGCGAACGCGATTACTCTCGTCTTTTCGAAGATAATCGCTTTGGAAGTGGTTTCGTGGATAGAATTCATGCCCGAGGCTGGGATGTACTCCTTGGCTCTGATTACGAGCCATTTGATCCTCAATGGTTCGTCGATTTTATGAGTCGATGGAGTTGGCCGACGACGGTGTGTATATCAACTGGGATCCGACCCATCGCTTCCTGCTCACGCCTGAGACTGTATCCATAGTCATGGCGCTCGATCTTGATGAGGCTCCCCTACAGCAGGAGGCTGCGCTGGTGACACCGGACGTCATCGAGGCCGTCCTCGTTGATGACCGAGTACTGCACCGGTATAACAGTCATCTTTCTATCGGTTGGCTTCGAGTCAACCAAAGCTTGGTGGCACACTGGTTGACAACCAATGTCCTTGGGACGACAAGGACGAGCGAGCTGTTCTCGGAGGGTATTCATATCCTCCGCCTGCTTCAGGAGGACGTCCATGGCTACTGCATGGTCCGCCGTCTCTTCGCCACCATCACCGGAGCTCGAGCCACTTCTGCTCCTCTTCCTAGTATGGTGATGGCTATTCTGCGCTACTGGGTGCGCTTCTTCTTCCTGCCCTTTCTCTGGAGTTGGTCGTCCGGCTCGAGGTCTCCAACCTGGGACTGTCTGCCTGCAGACAGTTGTTGTGGGACCCTCAGGAGAAGGTGCCCATCCAGTACAGGCCCGACGACCCGCGGGCGTTCTTTCAGCTCCATACCAATGAGGAGCGGTTCCTGCTTCTCTGGAGGGGTATGGGCGAGATTCTGACTGCAGTCGAGGACTTGCAGCGTCGCTTTAACGAAGGCCAGGGGCAACCACGTCGACGACGGGGTTGATTTTATTTCTGTTTATTAGCCATTGTAAAATTTTATGTATTTTGTTTTTGGTTTTGTTTTAGTTATTGCACTCTTGTATTAAATTTTCAATCATTGTACTTTATTTTCAAATATTAATGAAAATGGTTGAATTTTTAAAATTTTGCAAACCTAGTCCTTTTCTGAAAATTCTTAGCCATTCTTGGGCTTTATTGCAAAATTCTGGACTTTTGGAGTAATTTTGAAAATTTTCTGGTCCTAGGGACCTAAGTCCAAATATTTTAAATAGAAAGGAGGTTAGGGTTTTATTTTTGGAAACCCTAAGGTTTTAGGCAATTTTTGGAGTCCTACTAGGGCTCAAACTCTTTATTTCTAGCCATACCACACCATGTTTAGAGGACCGTTACTCAAAATCAAAAAAAATTTAAAACTTTTTTATTTTCTGATCTGGGCCCGAACTCGAGTCGAGTTCCGTATAGGCTATTTCAATCTCAAGTCGAGTTTGAACCTGGCAGCAATTTTCTGAGGTCGTTTTGTGTGATTTTTTCTCGATTTTCGCGTTGGTTTTTGGTGTTTTTTTTTTTTGCAATGGCTAATGTTCAGAATGGGTTGTGGATGCCTGATGGCATGAATATCATCCCCGAGATGGATTTTTTCAGGAATTATGGATAGTCCTTATCGAGCTTCTTTTAGGGATGGGATTTTTGACAAAGGTTGGGAAGGTTTTCTTTATGATTCTACTGCTGTGTATTCCCCTTCTATGGTAAGAGACTTTTACCTTATGTTACCCTTTGCCGACCCTCTTCCCTTTGATGGTTTCCAAGTTCACATGCATGGTTCCCCGATGGTTTTTAATGCTATTGCCGTCTCTATTGCCATGGGTAATCCTTTTGTCTTTCAACCGGTCGTGCCTTATGATAATTATGTTCGTGATAACCGTATAGACATCATAGATAATTACCTCAATCACTTTGGCCCGTGTACCTTCTCATTCCATCTCGAAGGATACCCTAGTATTGCACCTACCACTTGCCTTCCTGCTAATGTAGCTACTGCTGCTTTATGGATTTTGCGTAATTTGTTGGGTGTTGAGAAGATGGATTATGTCAATGATAGTACCATGCATGCCGTAGTTGGTATTGTTACTAATTTTTATGCTCTTGACCTATTCACTTGGATTCTAGACAGTATTAGGAATGTGTTCTTAGTCGGTGAGGATAAGCTTGCATTCCCTACTACTATCTGTAAGATTATTCTTGATAGCTATCCTGATTGGAAGAACATGTACAATGATTGGACTCACCTTATCCCTATGGATCCTACACATCGTTTTATCAGAAAAAGTGGCCTATTCACTTGGGTGCCTAACACTGCATATGTAGAGTATCCAGATATGCATAGAAATGATAATTTTATGGCTAATGGTGAGGGGCCTTGGAATGTAATTAAAGAGGCACTAACTCTTTGGTGTGTTGACTTGGATGGTTTGCCAAGAGAGGTTGTTTGAAAACAAGAGTGTAATATAGGATTTTCCTTTTCTGTTGAGTCAGTCCTTTATTTCAGTACATTTTATTTCAGTTGTGTCGTAGTATGAAATTCCTTGTAATCTCTATATGAGATAATTTTGTTTGGCAGAAGTTTATAAAGCGGTTTGAATTTTTAGTACATTCATGGTAATATCTTTCTCTCTCTCTCTTTCCTATGCTTAGTATAAGCCCTGAGGACAAGACAATCTCTTTGTTTGGGGGTGGGGAAGTATTTCAATCCTTTTTGCAAAAGATTTTCAAACTTTTTTATCCATACTTGTGTAAATTTCAAAAAAAATTGAGAAAAATCAATAAAAAATCTTTCTTGCAAAGACCTTTTCAAAAATAGGATATGTACACCATCAATGATGAACATAATGGTTGAATTCTATCCTTTTCAAGTTTAAGGACACTTATTGCTTCACCAAGTAGTTGAGTCTTATACTACATTTGCATGAGCATAAGCATGGCATCCATCTGCATTTATTATAGATTACATGTGCAAATACGACTACACCTTGAGAAACTTGAGGAATAAGTGTGGAGACTTAACCTTCTCAGTTATTCCACTCAATTAAAACGGGATTCTCTTATGCATGTTATTGAATATGTCTTATTAATCAAACCGTCACCTCCCAGCTATTCAATTTAATTAACTCAACATATTAATTCATAACTAAATCATCACCTCTCAGCTATTTGACTTAATTACAAAAGGGTTCCAATAAAAAATATAAACTACAGATATGTAATAATCACCTCTCAGCTATTTTACCACATAACTACAAATAATATAAACACAACCATTAAAGCTAGTTCTCCCTAAACCCTAACAATAGTATTTTAACAACATGGATAACAATAACATGCAAATAATCATACTTACCTCATACTGCAGATAGAAGTAAATAAGCATTAAAAACTTTGAATCACAATGAACATTAAGAACAAACATGGTGCTTTTGCATCATCTAGAGTGCTTCCACCATCCCCCTAAGGAGATTTAGCTACTCATCCTTGATGATGACATCATGGAATAAATAAATAAATAACAAAACATCATAAAGGAAAAGTAATGGATTTGATATTGATAATTGAGTTTGATACAAAAGAAGAAGAAGAAGAACTTTTCTTCAATTCATAAAAAGCTACCTAAACCTTAACTATTACTTCTCTTATATAGACATTACAAAGTAGAATACTTGCATGCAAAGACTTCCAAATTAGATTAAATTCGTGGCTGCTGCTGTTGGTCTTCTAGAGGCATTAGATAATTAGCAAAACCTAATGCTCTTGGGCTTAAGTTGTAGCTTGGACCAAGACCTTCAGTTTGATAGCTCATGGGCCCAAATCAGACTTCTGGATTTTCTTGTGGAGCCTTTTTAAGTTTGGACTTAAATAAGGCCTAAAATAGAAATTCTGACTTGTGGAATCCAACAGGACCCAGTTTGGGCTGAGAATTGGACCGCCCCACTTTGACCTAAAGTCAAGTCAACAGAGCTGACCGTGGGGTGCCCTCAGCAGATCTTGTGGGTGCAAATATCGATTATCTTTCCTATCTGCATATAACACCTTTTTGCTTGCTTTTCTTGACTTTTCGCGGGCTTTTACATAATATCCGCATTTCGGCTCATGAAACCTACACAAAAGACAAGAAAGCACTAATCAATTGATATAATACAATAATATAAGTTAAGTGCTATACAAACAAGGTGTTATTTGGGGGATAAATATACACTTTTGAGGTCTGATCAAATACCCCCAAACAGCACTTTGCTTGTCCCCAAGCAAAGATGAGAAGAAAGAATTCAGGACTCAAAAGAGAAGTAAAACTAAGGTGATTGCATTAACCATATGCATCAAGGCTTTTAACCACAATGATTTCCCAGGTGGAGGAGTTATAGTCTCCTGAGGGTTTTCCAGAGAAGATACCCACAAACTTACTACAATGACTAATCCAAAGAATATGATTTTCTACCATTTACCTTAGAAATGGTCATATCAAGGATAAGGATAAGTATTGCAAAACCGTTCATGTGAGATACATACTACAAATGCTTGAATAAGATATGAAATATAAACCAAGCATAACGGTCTCAAATGCATTGAAGACATGTATGTACCCATACTACCACGGGTCTTAAGTCACCATTGGAAAGATCGCTTTGACTTTTGCCTCACAGTCATACACTCAGAAATAAAGTCACTAAGAGATGGTGTTTATTATATTACGTCTATGTGAGGAAGGAAGATGGACAATCATCTCACATATATCATTAAGAACAGACTAGTGTAATAGAATGAACTTAGTCTCAAAGAATGGAAAAATTAGCCTTGCTTGAGATGTCGGGCTTTTCACCTTAGCACCTTCTCACTTATTCGCCACATCCTACCATATCAGCTTAGATCTACAACAGACAGTAATGGGTTGTATCTTGGTTGTAAAGGCTTTTGTGAAATATTTTTGGAACATTCGGGCCTTCAAATACTTGTGATTTGTAATAACAGCACATGGAGAAATTTTTGGAATTTTTCTTTTGGGAAGAAGTGTTTCATCTTCTTCTGGGAAAATTTCAATGAAGCTCTAGCCAATATTTGGGGATCTTCCTTTCTTTTTGGATTTGGAATGGTTTGGAAGATTCTGGCTTTTTCTGGAATTTCTTCAAACTTTTTGATTTTCAATATTTGGTATATCTCATTAGTTTGGAGATTTCTTTTGTATTTCTCCTTTCTTCTTGTAACCACATAACAATCATCCTCATGTTCCAAAAACACTGGGTGAAAGGACCTAAAACATTCTAAGTGTATTTACTCCCATAATGGAGTTAGGTAAAGGAAAATGGGCTCAAGAAAAAGGCTAAGTAACAAGAAAGGCTCAGAATGGTTAACTTAAGGGATACAGTAACATCAGGGTAGGCTAAGGTAAACATGGTTTATCTAAATGTCTTTGTATCATTTCTAAGTACTGATATGGTGATCACATCTTGAATAAGCTACAAGACCCAAGTTTATATTACACCCACTTGATGTCATCTCAAGGCTAACTGTGAAAATGAATATGAGACTAAAAACAGACAAAACTGAGAGGTTGAGTCTTTTGACTCCAGATGTACGTAATATCTCTCCAAGAAAAGGAAGAGGCTCAAAAGATCACTGGGTTAAGTCTCTACAATTATTCGTCAAGTTTCTCAAGGTGTAATTGTATTTGCACATGTAGTCTGTAATAAATGCAAGTGAATGCAATGCTTATGCTCATGCAAATGTAGTATAAAACTCAATTACTTGGTGAAGCAATGAATGTCCTTAACTTGAAAAAGATAAAATTAAACCATTATATTCATCGTTGATGGTGTACTTATCCTAACTTTTTGGAAAAGTCTTTGTAACAAAGATTGTTTTGGTTTTTCAAAATTTTTGAATTTTTATTCAAGTATGGAAAAAGAAGTTTGAAAATCTTTTGCAAAAAGGATTGTAATACTTCCCCACCCCCAAACAAAGAGATTGCCTTGTCCTCAAGGCTCATACTAAGCAAAGGAATGAAAGATAGAAAGATATTACCATGAATGTACTAAAAATTCAAACCGCTTTTATAAATTCCTGCCAAACAAAATTTTCTCCACATACATAGAGATTACAAGGAATTCCATACTAAGACACAACTGAAAAATGTGCTGAAATAAAGGATTTACTCAACATAAAGGGAAGTCCTAACTTAAAATAATGCATTTTGTAACCTCAATAATTATCAACCGGCAAAGAGAGAGTGGGTGGGCCGGCCGCGCCCACCCCCAAATAGAACTGAGCATAGATGGTAGAACGGGCGGTTTAATAGCCAAAATGCAACTAAACCCGACAACAAAAAGAGAAGCAATAAAGCACGATCGGGCTTAGAAGGTACACAGGGCTGCCTCCGAGGAGCGCTAAGTTTAACGTCTTCAGCCAGACAAGAGGACAAACAGGAAACTCACTCCCTAGATAAACGCTACTCAAAACAAAGATACAGGAGAGATAAAACGCTAGAGTGCAATGTGCGAGATCCTGATGTCTAAGATACCATAAAGAGTCTTTTAAAGTCAGATACTCGAGACTTAAGAGAAGATGGGAAATGACTTCCCCACCCCCAAACAGAGCAGAAAACAGGTCTGTTTGGTGGTGACGCTCAAGAAAAAAACGTGCACTGGATCAATTATACTCATCCAGTAAGAGTTTGTGGACTAACGGTCTCGACAATTTCAACCACATCTCTCAACAGAAAAAGAGTGTCCGGATACCAGCAGGTCAAAGGTCAATCTAAATAGGTAGGATCCTCTAAGAGAGTTTCAGGAGGCCTTAACTCATGAAAATGCTTAAGACATTGACCATTGACATTAAATTCAGAACCGTCTACAGGATTAAAACATTTAATAGCACCGTAAGGAGTTACTGTAGACACAACAAAGGGGCCTGACCAACGAGAGAAAAGTTTACCAGAAAATGAATGCAAACGAGGATTATAAAGCAAAACCTTGTCTCCAATTTGAAAATGAAGCTGATTTTTCTGTTCGGTAGTAAGAGATGAAAAGATGATAACAGGATGACTACCGTTCGACTCTAATTGGGCACATTTCAGCTCGGGAGGAAGTGGATCAGGAGGTGGAGGGATGGTCTCGACTTGGAACTCAGAATCAATGCAACAAATCGAATTAAGGGCCTCAGGGTCTTCGGGGTCAAAGATAGTCCCAGAATTAAGAAGAGTCTTGGTTTGGGCAATAGATTGGTCGATGTCGAAGTTAACATTATGAATGGTAGGGCAATTAACAACCAGATCTTTAGGGTGACTATTAGGTACCATCTCATAGGGTAGAGAATCGAGAAGTCAAACATCTTTAGATAGAGAAAGATCAGGGGGTTGTTGGCCAAGATTAAATATATTTACTTCAACGGTCATAGATCCAAAAATGAGAACAATAGAACCATTCCGGCAATTTATGAGAGCATTAGAGATGACAAAAAATGGACGACCAAGGATGATGGGAACCGAGTCATCGACAGTAGGTTCAGTGTCCAAGACCACAAAATCAACAGGATAGTAAAAGTCGGACACTTTGACTAATACATTCTCAACTATTCCTCTAGGTACTTTCAATGATCTGTCGGCCAGTTGTATAGACATGTTCGTTGGTTTCATGTATGTTAGACCTAGGCTGAGGTACAAGGAATAAGGCAAGAAATTAAAACTCGCTCCTAAGTCTAACAAAGCTCTACCCATGAACTTATCCCCAAGCTTGCGGGGTATGGTCGGTTTTTCAGGGTCCTTATATTTTACCACCCCGTTATGTTGGACAAGTGTAGAGAATTCTTCTGCCACAAACGCGTTTTTAGGCACATTTGTTTTTTTCTTGGCGGTGCACAAGTCCTTCAAAACCTTAGCAGAGGAAGGTATCTTCTTAATAGCTTTGAGGAAAGGTATATTAATATTTATATGTTTAAACACATCAAATACCTCCTCAGTTTATACTTCCTGTAGAGAGCTTGTGAGTCCCTGGGGGTATTTTATAGGCGGGTTGTAAGTTCGTGGAGGATCCACAATCTCACGGGCAGTCTTCTTCGGCTTAGAGGTGGTCGCCTCATTAGCCGAAGGTTTAGGTGGGGCAACAGGTGCAGAGGTAACCGGGGTCACAATGTTGGGACTCGGTGTATAATTCGTTTGATTGTCAACCTGTTACCTGACATAAGGGTGAAGACCGAGTTAACTTCAATAAGTGGTGCAGATGTAGACGGAGTTTCCGTGACCAAGGCAATTTCTTTGCCCTTGGGATTCGGGATAGCTTGTCCCGCAAATTTGCCCTTTTCATCAAGTTTTTGTTCAATCCTCTGGATGGCTTGGGCATTTGACTCAATGGACGCCTGGGTCTGTTGAATGAAACGGGCAAGCACATCCTCAAGGGAGGTCTTAGGAGGGGCAAATTGATTGGTCGGCACCTGGTCCCTGGAATTACTCATGTGATGAGCATTGTTCGAAAAAGGGGGGACCGTTACCCTGTTCTGATTTTCATTATTACCAACATACGTGGCATTGCTACGTTGCCCATAAGAGTTATTAAAACTAGGTGGAGCCGCATAATTATTATTGGAATAAGACAGATTGGAGCGGTCCAAGTTTGGGTACGCGCATTGCCTTTAGTAAAGTTTGTTTGCCCAGCGTAAGTGAACGCACGGGCTTCCTCAGTTTTTGGTGAATTATAAAGGAGAGGGCAAAACTCGGCAGCATGGGTCTGGTCATGATAAACATCACATTGGAGAGTGGAGGCACTCATAACAGGTGATGTGGGCTTTAAGGACACCTCAAGTGCTTCTACCTTTTTTACTAAACCATGAAGTAAAGTCTTAAGCTCGAGGTCGGGTTTGACCTCATACATGCTTCTAGGTTTATCATATGAGTCCAGGGTAGTGTTTCTCAGGGTTTGTCCAGGTAAGTCCCAATTTTGGCTATTATTAGCTAATTTTTCAAGGAATTCAATAGCCTTGGCGGTGGACATATCAAGAAATTCTCCACCGTTCATGCTTTCAACCACGTTTCTAGTTGCATAATTAAGGCCTCTATATATGATCCTAACTTTTTTTGTGTCATTAACTCTGTGGTGTGGACACTGAAGAAATAGGTCTTGATACCTCTCCCATGCATCAAAGAATTCTTTGCCCTCTTTCTGCCAGGAATTTCTGATGGCATCGACAATATCATTAGTTCTGGTAATAGGAAAGAATTTGGTCAAGAACGTTTTGCTAAGTTGAGCCCAGGAGTTAATGTAATTGGAAGGAAGGCTATGTAACCAGTGAGATGCTCGATCGTCAAGAGAAAAGGGGAACAATCTCAAGCTAACTTCCTCCTCAGTCAAATGCCTCTCTTTGAAAGTATTAAGTACGGTCAGAAACTTATTGAGGTGCTGATATGGATCTTCCCGTGGAAGTCCATGAAACTTAGGCAACATGCCCACAATCTGAGGGCGAATGCCATAGCTATCTGCAGTTGTCTTGTGCAAGACTATGCAGGTAGGTGGCCTAGTGGCCAAAGGTGAAAAGTAATCCCGAAGGGTAGCTTCTTGAGCCATAGGTGCAGGAGTTACTTCAAAAGATGAAGTTGAGTCGTTTAACTCTTCTTCAGGAGGAGTAGTGAGGTCCGTGAATGTGCTCTTTATGTAGATAGAAATATGTTTGGATAAGATTTTACCTGATCTAAGATGCATGCAACATGCGCATTACATATGCCATAGAAGTCCTAACCATTCAAAAGCATCTAAGAAGGGGCTCAAAAACTGACTCAATTTTGTGTTCACCCAAGTCAATGAGTTCTTTCCAAGCTTCCCTTGTGAATTCTCCTTATATTTCGAGAGTCAAGCAACGAATAACCAGTGTAGGAGATTTTCCGTGTGTAAGCAACGTTCCTTAACTAAATAACCACAGTAATTCTACAGACGTAATCTGTAGGGGTTCCAACCCAATTCCTAACTTGTGCTCCAATCAAAGGATGGTTCACGCAGTATTAGTTGAAATATCTGCTCAAGGTCTCAAATGAACATCGTGATAGCATGACTATAGTTGATTCAATTTTAAAGCTTAGGATATTGCAATCAATTGATATTAGGTTTCACTTTTAGGCCAGGTCCGCCTTGCAGTCCCAGTTTAACAAGTAAAAAGAAAATTGAAATCAAGCAGCAATCAAGGTCATGCTAATCAATACAGAAACTCCTCTTGCAGGAGATTCGAGGAGGGTTAGGAGAATGCTTACCTCCCACTTTGTGCTCAAAAGTAAAAATTGCCAAACAAGCGCACAAAAGTGGGGAGAAGATGAGTTAAAGTCGACTAAGGGGAAACCGCTCCTTGGGTTTCAATCGTCCTTAGGAGTCGTTCCTTAGTAGACTCAAGGCTAGCTCCACAACCTTTCTCTACTATCCGCCGCGAACACACAATAAAATAAATCCTAACAACACCTACTTTAAAAATATTACAACTGCGACCACTTCTTGGATCGAATAATTAAATATCTTACAAGTCTCTAAAAATGCTAAAAAAATGAAGGTACTTAGTTCACCTCACAACTCTCAACAGAAAAACATAGTAATAAAAAAAGAGCTCTGGAATGTCCTAAAAAAATCACGCAAAACGAGGAAATTTCCTGCCTGTAACTTTCGAACTAGTAACTTTTAGGAAAAATCCCCTTCTTGGATCGAATAATTAAATATCTTACAAGTATCTAAAAATGCTGAAAATATTAAGATACTTAGTTCACCTCACAATCTCTCAACAGGAAAAAAACTAAAGAAAAAGGAGCTCTAAAACGTCCTGAAAAAATCACGCAAACCGAGGTAATTTCCTTCCTGGAACTTTCGAACCAGTAACTTTCAGGAAAAATTTCTGAACGTGCGTTTTTCTTAAAAATTTGATTTTGACTCCGTTCTTCGAGCTTTTTTCAATCCGTCTTCGCTGCAAGATCAATAAGAGGACTAAGTAACAAGACACTTAAAAAAAATAATTAAAAGAAATAAAAATATAAGGGTGGGAGGGATAGAAGTGGGATGATGTCCCGAAACAACTATTCTCGCTTGTGTTTGAATGAACTCCGTTCCTTAGAGAGACAACGACGCCATTTTGATAGAGGGTAAAGTTGTTAATCTCTAACCTCTAATCAAAAGATTATATTTTTAAGTGTTGTTCCTTTCTTGTGCCTGTATAAATTGGATATCAAAGTAGACAAGTAACAAGCAAGGGTCGTACCCACCTCAGAGGGGGAGATCTTAGCTCAAACACAATAGAAAACAATTGTTAAGAAACACCAAGGGAATCAATAATAAGATTGAGATTGATTCTACTTCCTACATGCAATAATAATAAGTAAATCATACATTCAGGATTTTTTCCTGAAAGTTACTGGTTGGAACTGGTTCCGATCTCGAGTCGAGATCAGTTTAGCCTACATCAATCTCGAGTCGAGTTCTCGACAGGTATTTGCCTCGTTTTGCGTGATTTTTCGAGGACGTTCCAGAGCACTTTTTCAATTTATATTTTTTCCTGTTAAGTGATTGTGAGGTGAACTAAGTTGTTTAATATTTTCAGTATTTTTAAAGATTTGTAAGATATTTAATTATTCGATCCACGAAGGGGTCGCGGTTGTAATGTTTTTAAAGTAGGTGTTGTTAGGATTTATTTTTTTGTGTCGCCAGCGGATAGTAGAGCAAGGTTGTTGAGCTAGCCTTGAGTCTACTAAGGAACGACTCCTAAGGACGATTGAAACCCAAGGAGCGGTTTCCCCTTAGTCGACTTCAACTCGTCTTCTCCCCATTTTGTGCGCTTGTTTGGTAATTTTTACTTTTTAGCACAAAGTGGGAGGTAAGCATTCTCCTAACCCTCCTCGAATCCCCTGCAAGAGGAGTTTCTATATTGATTAGCATGACCTTGATTGTTGCTTGATTTTCACTTCTGTTTTTACTTGTTAAACCGGGACTGCAAGGCGGACCTGGCCTAAAAGTGAAACCTAATATCAATTGATTACAATATCCTAAGCTTTAAAATTGATGCCATCATAAATGTCCGACAGAAAGTGGGCGAGGTATTCTTTGATGCATGGGAGAGGTATCAAGACCTATTTCTTCGGTGTGCACACCACAAAGTCGATGACACTGAAAAAGTTAGGATTCTATATAGAGGCCTTAATACTCTAACAAGAAACACGGTTGAAAGCATGAGCGGTGGAGACTTCCTTGATTATTCCACCGCCAAGGCTCTGGCATTCCTTGAAAATATTGCTACTAATAGCCAAAAATGGGACATACCTGGACATACCCCGAGAAACACTACCCTAGACTCATTTGATAAACCTAGAGGTATATATGAAGTCAAACCTGACTCTGAGCTTAAAACTTTAAATCATGGTTTAGCAAAACAGGTAGAAGCACTTGGCGTGTCCTTGAAACCCACATCACCTGTTATGAGTTCCTCCACTCTCCAATGTAATACTTATCATGACCAGACCTATACTGCCGAGTTCTGCCCTCTCCTTTATAATCCACCATAAACTGAGGAAGCATGTGCGTTTAACTACGCCAGGAGGACCAACTTTACTAAGGGTAATGCCACGTACCCATAAATAGATCGCTCCAATCTGTCTTATTAAAATAATCATCATGCGGCTCCACCTGGTTTTAATAACTCTTATGGGCAATGTAGCAATGCCACGTATGTTGGTAATAATGATAATCAGAACAGGGTAACGGTCCCCCTTTACTCGAACAATGCTCATCACATGAGTCATTCCAGGGACCATGTGCCAACCAATCAATCCGCCCTTCCTAAGACCTCCCTTGAGAATGTGCTTGCACGTTTCATTCAACAGACTCAGGCGTCCATTGAGTCAAATGCCCAAGCAATCCAGAGGATTGAACAGAAACTTGATAAAAAGGGTAGATTTCCGGGACAGTCCATCCGGAACCCCAAAAGCAAGGAAGATGCCTTGGTGACGAAAATTCCATCTCCGTCTGTACCACTTGCTGATGTAAAATCGGTTTCCACCCTTAGGTCAGGAAAACAGGTTGATAATCAAATCAATTATACACCGAGTCCTACTAGTGTGACCCCGGTTACCTCTACACCTGTTGTCCTACCTAAAGCTACGGCTAATGAGGCGACCACCTCTAAGATGAAGAAGACTGCCCGTGAGATTGTGGATCCTCCACGAACTTAATAACCCGCCCGTGCCTTACCCCCAGAGACTCACAAGGTCTCTGAAGGAAGTCCAAGCAGAGGAAGTACTTGATGTGTTTAAGCATATAAATATTAATATACATTTCCTCACGGCTATTAAACATATACCTTCGTATGCTAAGGTTTTGAAAGACTTGTGCACCGCCAAGAGAAAATCAAATGTGCGTAAAAACGCATTTGTGGCGGAAGAATTCTCTGCACTTGTCCAACATAACGGCGTGGTAAAATATAAGGACCCTGGAAAGTCGACCGTCCTGAGGATTCTAGTGTCATTTCTGAGAACTTTCCTAATGAGCTTCTTTTTGCAATATCGAATGCTCCGTGGTTCGCAGATATAGTTAATTACTTGGCTAGCAACAAGTTTCCAAGTCATTGGAAAAAGCAAGATAGATCCAAATTTCTTGCTAAGGATCAGCATTATTTCTGGGATGACCCTTACCTTTTTAAGTACTGTCATGACCTGATCATTCCTCGTTGTATTCCCGACTGGGAGCAACAAGAGGTCTTTAAGTTCTGCCATGAGCATGCTTGTGGTGGACACTTTAGTGCCAAGAAGACAGCTGCTAAAGTATTGTAGTGTGGTTTTTATTGGCCAACTCTCTTTAAGGACGCTCATATGCATTGTACTATTTGCACTTGTTGTCAACGATTAGGGAAAATCACTAGGCGACACATGATGCCGTTACAGCAGATTCTTCCTGTAGAAGTTTTTGATGTTTGGGGCATAGATTTCAAGGGTCTTTTCCCTGGTTGTCATGGTTTTTTGTACATTCTGGTTGCAATAGACTATGTTTCTACAAGGATCGAGGTCATTCCCACTAGGCACAACGACCAAGAAACTATAGTAAATTTTCTCAAAGAGTATATATTTGCCTGATTTGGCGCTCCCCGTGCGATCATTAGTGATGGGGGGAGTCATTTCTGCAATAAAGTTTTTCAAAAACTTGTCCAAAAGTATGGAGTTACTCACAAAGTGGCATTTACGTACCATCCACAAACCAATGACCAACCTAAGGTTTCCAATGGAGAGATCAAAAATATTTTGCAAAAAACAATTGACCCTGAAAAGGGTTGATTGGTCTCATAGAGTCAGTGATGCATTATGGGCCTATCGTACTGCTTTCAAAACTCCCATAGACACGTCTCCCTTTCGTCTTGTATTTGGAAAACCATGTCACCTACCTGTAAAGCTTGAGCACCGAGCCTTCTGGGCAATGACAAAGCTTAATTTAGTCTCGACCAGGCAGGTAAGAGGAGAAAATTCCTGCTTTCTGAGCTTGAGGAACTTCGAAATGAAGCTTATGATCTTTCCAAGTCCTATAAAGCTAATATGAAAAAACTACATGATCATCAGATCTTACGTAGAGATTTTCAAATTGGGGACAAACTTTTACTGTATAACTCTCGTCTGCATTTATTTCCTGGTAAACTACAGTTTCGTTGGTCAGGTCCCTTTTGTTGTGTTTGCAGTAACTCCTTATGGTGCTATTACTTGTTTAAACCCTGCAGACAATTCTGAATTTCAAGTCAATGGTCAATGTCTTAAGCATTTCCATGAATTAAGGTCCACTGAAGTTGAAGAAACTCTATTAGAGGACCCTACCTATTTAGACTAACCCTTGACCTGCTGGTATCCGGACCCTCTCTTACTCTATTTTGTTGTCTCGTTTTAAGAGGTGTGGTTGAAAGTGCCGGGGCCATAGTCCACAAACTCTTACTGGCTGAGTATAATTGATCCAGTGCACGCTTTTCTCTTAAGCGATATCCCATCTTCTTTTAAGTTTAGAGTATCTGACTTTAAAAGACTCTTTATTGTATATTAGACATCAGAATCTCGCGCATTCCACTCTAGCGTTTTATCTCTCCTGTATCGTTATTTAGAGTAGCGTTTATCTAGGGAGTTAGTCTTGGTTGTTTGCCTGTCTGGCTGAAGACATTAAACTTAGCGCTTATGGGAGGCAACCCTGTGTATCTTCTAAGCTCGATCGTGCGTTTTTTGCTTCTTATTTGTTGCGGGGTTTAGTGGCTTTTTGGCTATGTGTGTTAGTTCAGTTTAGTGGTTTTTTGGCTAATAACTCTCTGTTGCGGTTGTTTGGTTAAATAATTATTACGGTTACAAATTTGAATTTATTTCAATTTTTGAGATTTAATAATTTTTGCTTGATTTTTAGAATTTTATTTTGACATCCTAATGATACTTATATTCGCAAGAATATATTTATACATTATCACGGAATTTTCTAAATAAAATTAATTATTTCGTGCCTTTACGCTTTTCAGGGGTAAAACCGTTATTTTCTCTAATTCCAGTAGTGGGGGGAACGTCTAAGGGAAGTTACTTCTCTATATATACCCTAGGGTGTCTTTAGAAAAGTCACAAATCACTTTCAAATTCAAAGTCACAATAACAAGGGGCTCAAAAACTGACTCTTTATTGTGTTCACCCAAGTCAATGAGTTCTCTCCAAGTTTCGTGAGTGATTCTCCTTCTCTTGAGAGTCAAGCAGCTAATAACCAATGTGGGAGGTTTTCCGTGCCTAAACACGTTCCTTAATTAAATAACCACAATTGATTTTACAGATAAATCTGTAGGGGTTCCTGACCCAATTCCTGACTTGTGCTCCAATTAAAGAACAATCAAACAATAATAGTTGAAGTATCTGTCAAAGTCTCAATGAGAACATCATGATAACATGGCTTTAGTTGATTCAATTTTAAGGCTTAGGATATTGCAATCAATTGATATTTAGGTTTCACTTATAGGCCAGGTCCACCTTGCAGTCCCGGTTTAACAAGTAAAAACAGAAATTGAAATCAAGCAACAATCAAGGTCATGCTAATCATTACAGAAACTCCTCTTGCAAGGAATTCGAGGAGGGTTGAGAAAATGCTTACCTCCCACTTTGTGCTAAAAAGTAAAATTGCCAAACAAGCGCACAAATGTGGGGAGAAGACGAGTTGAAGTCGACTAAGGGGAAACCGCTCTTGGGTTTCAATAGTCCTTAGGAGTCGTTCCTTAGTAGACCTAAGGCTAGCTCCACAACCTTGCTCTACTACCCGCTTAGAACACACAATAATAAAAATCCTAGCAACACCTACTTTAAAAATATTACAACCGCGACCCCTTCGTGGATCGAATAATTAAATAACTTACAAGTCCTTAAAAATACTGAAAAAAATATACTACCTAGTTAACCTCACGAACTCTCAACAGTAAAACATTTAGCTAATTTGGAGTTATGGAGCGTCCTGGAAAAATCACGCAAAACGAGCAAATTCCCTGCCTGGAACTGCCTGTTCAGTAATTTCAGCAAAACTTCCGTCTTTGGACGAAAATTTAAATAACTTCCGCTGCTCCAAAAATTCCGAAAAGTTTAGGGCAAGTAAATCACCCCGATATCTTTCAACAGTAAAGATTTCAGCTGAAAAGGAGTCCTGGATCGTTCTGGATAATTCACGCAAAACCGGGCCAAATTTCTGCCGAAAACTCGACTCGAGATTGTTAATGACCAAAGTGATCTCGACTCGAGGTCAAGCCCACTTCAGAACAGTAACTTCAGAATTTTTTTTTCTGAATGCGCGCCTTTCTTCAAACTTTGATATCTACTCCGTTTTTCGAGCTTTTTCAGATCCGTTTTCACTGCAAGATCAACAAGAGGACTAAGTAACTAGACACTTAAAAACAATAATTAAAAAAAATTAAAAATTGAAGGGTGGGAGGGATAGAAGTGGGATGATGTCCCAAAACAACTATTCTCTTTTGTGCTTGAATGAAATCCGTTCCTTAAACCGGCAACGGCGCCATTTTGATATACGCTTATTGTGTATCAAAAGATTAGATTAAGAGATTTTCCTTCTTGTGCCTGTATAAATTGATGATCAAAGTAGACAAATAACAAACAAGGGTCGTACCCACCTCAGAGGGGGAGATCTTAGCTCAAACACAATTAAGAACAATAATTAAGAAACATCAATGAATCAATAATAATAGTTGGAGAATTGATTCTACTTCCTACAGGCACTAAATAATAATTAAATCTAACTTAAGAATATGGAAGATATGGAAAAGAAAATAATATGATGACATAGGGGGAGTAGTAGGTTTCCACAATCTAGGTTATGCAATTATATCATGTTGTTCTTCATATTCAATCTATAACAACTAACAAGTCACCTCTCAGCTATTCCTATTAGTTATTAATACCAATAATAATCAAATCCTCACCTCTCCGCTATTGAATCTAATTAAAACGGGATTCTATTATGCATGCTATTGAATATGCTTCATTAATCAAATCCTCACCTCTCAGCTATTGAATCTAATTAACTCCACATATTATTCACAATTAAATCCTCACCTCTTAGCTATTGAATTTAATCATGAAAGGGTTCCAATAAAAGATAAATATTACAAACATGCAGTAATCACCTCTCAGCTATTTCACTACACATCTACAATAAATATAATACTATTATCAAAACTAGGTCTCCCTAAATTCTAACAATAATATTTAACACCATGGATAACAATAGCATACAAATATTCATACTTACCTCATATCGCGAATTAGAGATAAGTAAGCATTAAAAACCTTGAATCACAATGAATAAGAAGAAATAACATAATACTTTACATCACCTAGAAAGCTTCCACCTTCCCCCAATGATGATTTAGCTACTCATACCAAAGGAACAAATAATTAAATCAAAGAACATCATAAAAGAATTCATGGATTGATATTGATTGAATTGAATACAAAAGTTGATCTTCAAGTGGAGGCTAGAAGATCAAGATCTAAAAGAGATTCTAGATAGATAAACCCTAGTTACAACTTCTCTTATACATCATTACATAATGGAATACTTGCATGCAAAGACTTCCAAACTTGATCAAATTCGTGGCTGCTGCTGTTGGCCTCCTAGAGGGATTAGGCAATCAACAAAACCTAATCCTCTTGGGCTAGAATTTTAGCTTGGGCCAAGAGCTTCAGTTTGATATGTCATGGGCCCCAATCGGACTTCTGGTTCTCTTTGTAGAGCCTTTTTAAGATCAAGACCCAAAATAGGAAGTCCGGTCGACATAAGTCAACATGATTGACCCAAAGTCATAACAAGTCAACAGTTGACCGAAAGTCAACCTAGGTCAGCAACAGTTGACCCGAAGTCAACAGTTGACCAAAAAATCAACTCAACCTAGTTGACCAGAGTTGACCGTGGGGTGCCCTTAGCAAATTTCGCGGGTGCAAATATCCATTCTTCTTCCATTGTGCAAATAACACCTCTTTGCTTGATTTTCTCAATTTTTTGCGGGCTTTTACACAATATTCGCATTTCGGCTCATAAAACTTACATAAAGACAAGAATGCACTAATCAATAGATATAATACAATAATATAAGCTAAGTGCTAGACAAACAAGATGTTATTCGGGGGATAAATATACACTTTTGAGGTCCGATCAAATACCCCTAACCAGCACTTTGTTTGTCCTCAAGCAAATGTGAGAAGAAAGAATAAGAAACTCAAAAGAGGAGTATAACTAAGGTGATTGCATTAACCATATGCATCAAGGTTTTCAACCACAAGGGTTTCCCAGGTGGAGGAGTTATAGTCTCCTGAGGGTTTTCCAGAGAAGGTACCCACAAACTTACTACAATGACTAATTCAAGGATAGAATTTTCTACCACGTACCTCAGAAATGGTCATATCAAGGATAAGGATAAGTATTGCTAAACCGTTCATATGAGATAACATACTACCAATGCATGAATGAGATATGAAATATAAACCAAGCATAACGGTCTCAAATGCATCGAATACAGGCATGTACCCATACTACCACGGGTCTTAAGTCACCTTTGGAAAGGTCGCTTTGACTTCTGCCTCACAGTTATACACTCAGAAATAAAATCACTCAGAGATGGTGTTTATCATTTTACCTCTATTTGAGGAAAGAAGATGGACAATCATCTCACACATATATATAAGAACGGACTTGTGTAATGGAATGAACTTAGTCTCAAAGAATGGAAAAATTAGCCTTACTTGAGATGTCGGGTTTTTCACCTCAGTATTTTCTCACTTACTCGCCACATCCTACCATATCAGCTTAGATCTACAAAAGACAGTAATGGGTTGTAACTTGGCTTAGGACAGGGCAAGAAATGGCACAGGCTTTTGTGAAATATTTTTGGAACATTAGGGCCTTCAATACTTGTGATTTGTAATAATAGCACATGGACAAATTTATGGAAAAATTTCTTTTGGAAGAAGTATTTCTCATATTCTTTTGGAAAATTTCAATGAAGCTCTAGCAGCTATTTGAGAATCTTCTTTTCTTTTTGGATTTGGAATGGTTTGGAAGATTCTGGCTTTTTCTGGAATTTTTTCAAACTTTTTGATTTTCAATATTTGGTCCATTTCACTAGTTTGGAGATTCTTTGTATTTATCCTTTCTTCTTGTAACCACATAAACAATCATCCTCATGTTCCAAAAACATGGGTAAAAGGACCTAAAACATTCTAAGGGTATTTACTCCTACAATGGACTTGGGTAAGGATAATGGGCTCAAGAAAAAGGCTAAGTAACAAGGAAAGGCTCAGAATGGTTAACCTAAAGGATAAAATATCATCAGGGTAGGCTAAGGTAAACAGGGTTTATTTATCTAAAGGTCTTTGTATCATCTCTAAGTACTGGTATGGTGATCACATCTTGAATAAGCTACAAGACCCAAGTCTATATTACACCCACTTGATGTCATCTCAAGGCTAACTATAAAAATGAATATGAGACTAAAAATAGACAAAACTGAGAGGTTGAGTCTTTTGACTCCAGATGTACGTGATAACTCTCCAAGAAAAGGACGGGGCTCAAAAGCTCACTTGGTTAAGTCTCTACACTTATTCCTCAAGTTTCTCAAGGTGTAGTCGCGCGTATTTGCACATGTAATCTATAATAAATGTATATGAATGTCATGCTTATGCTCATGCAAATGTAGTATAATGTAGTAAGACTCAACTACTTGGTGAAGCAATAAGTGTCCTTAAACTTGAAAAGAAATTCAAACATTATGTTCATCATTGATGGTGTACTTTAGGGGTGGCAATCAGGTCGGGTCAGGTCAGGTTCGGGTCAGGTCAGTCGGGTTGTCAGGTCTGAACACTGAAACCTGAACCTGACCTGATGCCTTTTATTGCTACAAAATTGAAACCTGAACCTGACCTGTCAGGTTATCAGGTCAGGTTCAGGTCGACCTGAATACCTGATGAAAATAATTAAACAAAATTTTTTACTAAAGGATGACCACAATCCAACACATTACCAGACAAAACATTTAAATGTTGTGAATAAAAGTACATAATCCACTTTAATAATACACCACAATGTTGACAGACAGTGCGAGAGGGAACAAAAAAAGATTGTATAGAGAGAAATTTAATGACGTAAGTAAAGCATTCTTCATTCATAAAACCAAACTCCCTCGTCAACGCAGTTTCACACACCAAACAGATTACAACAAGCCCGTCATAGAACTCCAGTTTCTCCAAAATTTTGGGAGACATTTGCTACATGAGAAGTTGAGAACCTCATGATTCGGCATAAGCGGCTCGTCTACAGCAAAACCATTTTCCTGTAGTCTGTAGAGCAATAAATTTTCAACATTACATACTGCATTTGAACTTATAATCTCGTAATGTATAAAAATATGTTTCCAATCAATTTTTCCCTAACCCAAATTACATACATACATGTATTAGTGATTTTCTGACACATACATTCAGTTGAGATTACATTTAGTGTTCATGTATTAGTGATTTTCTGACACATACATACAGTTGAGATTATATTTAGTGTTTTTATCAAATGTTAATATAATAAAGCAAATGAAAAACATCTAAACTCAAAAATCTTTCCAAATAACTGTTACCCTTTCAGAGCTAAAGAGAAACACTAATAATCTGACAAGAAAAGATTTCTTATATCAACTCCTACTTGACAAAACTCCTACCTTTTCTAATTAGTAATTAGAATAAATACAAAACAAAATAATTAACAATTATTGTGGAAAAATTGTGTAGAATTGTCATATTAACAACAAAATTTGTAAACCAAACATACAAAAATTCAGATCAAGAGAACTACTTTGCGACTAATCAAAGGTGTAAGCAAACAAAACCCTAACAATGTATAAATCACAACTAAACAAATTAAAATTAGAAATAATAAAAAGAGATCTGAAGAGATGTGTTACCTTGAAGGTTGTGAGCAGAGACAAGGAATGAAGAGAAGAACTGGGTTCATCCAATTTTTTTGAAGATGATGAATGGGTATTGAGTAATTGAAGATCGAATCGAATACTACCTATTTTGGAAAATAATTCATTGGAAAGCCGCTTGCCGCAGAGAATGAAATTAGGTTTTTAGTTCGTGGGATTAGAAAATAGATAAAATTTTTGGTGTTTATATATATTCTGGTCAGGTTTCGAGTCGACGTGACGGGTCTGAAAGGGAAACCTGAACCTGACCTGATTTGTAATCAGGTCAATCGGGTCGACCTGATCAGCCCAAAATCCTCATATATCCAAACCCAAACCTGACCCAAATCAGGTCGGGTTCAGGTCGGGTTTCGGGTCATCAGGTCTGATTGCCACCCCTAGTGTACTTATCCTATTTTTGAAAAAGTCTTTGTAAAGAAAGAATTTTTGTTGATTTTTCTCAATTTTTTTGAATTTTTGCATAAGTATGGATAAAGAAGTTTGAAAATCTTTTACAAAAAGGATTGAAATACTTCCCCACCCCCAAATAAAGAGATTGCCTTGTCCTCAAGGCTCATACTAAGCATAGGAAAGAGAGAGAGAGAGAAAGATATTACCATGAGTGTGCTAAAAATTCAAACCGCTTTATAAATTCCTGTCAAACATAATTATCTCTATATAGAGATTACAAGGAATTCCATACTATGACACAACTGAAATAAAATATACTGAAATAAAGGACTGACTCAACAGAAAAGGAAATCCTACATTACACTCTTGTTTTCAAGCAACCTCCCTTGGCAAACCATCCATGTCATCACGCCATAGGGTTAATGCCTCTTTGACAACATTCCAAGATCCCTCACCATTATCCATAAAATTATCATTTCGATGCAACTCTGGAAACTCTACATATATAGTGTTATGCACCCATGTGAATAGGCGACTTCTCCTGATATAACGGTGTGTACGATCCATAGGGATAAGGTGAGTCCAATCATTGTACCTAGTCCTCCAATCAGGATAGGTATTAAGAATTATCTTACAGATAACAGTTGGGTAAATTAGCTGACCGATCCCAAAAACATTTCTTATGCCATCCATTAACCAGGAAGCTATGTCAAGAGCTCTAAAATTATTAACAATACCGTAAACAACATGCATAGTGTTATCATTGACATAGTCCAACCTATATGCTCCTAAGAGATTTCGCATGACCCATAAAGCAGCAGTAGCTACATTAGCAGGTAGGCAAATGGTAGGCGCCACATTAGCATAGTTCTCAGGATGGAAGGAAAAAGTGCAAGGGCCAAAGTGATCTAGATAATTATACAACATGTCAACATGATTGGAAAGGAAGTAATCAAGATGTGAATAGACAGGCCGCAATTGGAGTGGAACACCCAATGCCCGAATGATGGCGAAAGAATTGATTAAGACGGGGAACCCATGCATAGTAACTCTGAAACCATCAAAGGGAATAGCATTACCAAAGGGCAACGTACGGTAAAAGTCTCTTACCATAGAAGGGGAATACACAGCAGTAGAATCATAAAGAAAACCTTCCCAACCTTTGTCGAAAATCCCATCCCTAAAGGAAGCTCCATAAGGACTATCCATAATTCCCGAAACATCCATCTCGGGGACGATGTCCATGCCATCGGTCATCCACAACTCATTCTGATCATTAGCCATTGCAAAAGAAGGAAGAAAACACCAAAAACCAGCACGAAAACCGAGAAAAAATCACTCAAAACAAACCCAGAAAACTGCTGCCAGGTCCAATCTCGAGTCGAGATTGAAATGGCCGATAAGGAACTCGAGTCGAGTTCGGGCCAAAACCAGAAAATAAAAAACTTTTTGAAATCTTATTTTTTTAAGTGACGGTCCTCTAACTATGGTGTGGTATATATAGGCTAGATTTTAAGAGTTTGAGCCCTAATAGGACTCCAAAAGTTGCCTAATACCATAGGGTTTCCAAAAAATCAAACCCTAACTTCCTTTCTAATAAAAATATTTAGACTAAGGTCCCTAGGACCAAAAAATTTTCAAAGTTTACTCCAAGAGTCCAAAATTTTGCAATAAAGCCCAAGAATGGCTAAAAATCTCAGAAAAGGACAAGTTGACAAGATAATTAAAATTTCAACAATTTTCATTAAATTTTTGAAATAAAGTACAATGATCGAAAGTTTTAATACAAGAGTGCTAAATCAAAACAAAATACATAAGCAAATTACAATGGCTAATAACAGAAATGAAAATCAACCCCGTCGACGACGAGATTGCCCCTGGCCTTCATCGAAGCGACGCTGCAAGTCCTCGACTGCAGTCCAAATCTCTCCCATACCCCTCCAGAGAAGCTGGAACAGCTCCTCGTTGGTATGGAGTGAAAAGAACGCCCGCTGGTCCCCGGGCTTGTACTGGACGGGCACCTCTGCCTGTGGGTCCCACAACAGCTGTCGACAGGCTGACAACCCAGGGTTGGAGACCTCGAGCCGGACGACCGACTCCAGAGAGAGTGCATGAAGAAGAGGCGCCTCCCAGTAGCGCAGAATAGCCATCACCAGGCTAGGAAGTGGAGCAAAAGTGGCTCAGGCACTGATGATAGTTGCAAAAAGACGGCGGACCATACAGTAGCCGTAGACATCCTCCTGAAGTAGGCGGAGGATATGGATACCCTCCGAGAAGAGCTCGCTCGTCCTTGTCGTCCCAAGGACATTGGTGGTCAGCCAGTGTGCCACCAAGCCTTGGTTGACTCAGAGCCAACCGATCGAGATATGGCTGCTATACCGATGAAGCACCAAATCATCAACGAGGACGACCTCGATGACGTCTGGTGTCACCGTTGAGTCTCCTGCTGCAGTGGAGCCTCGTCCATCTCGAGCGCCGTGACTATGGAGACAGTCTCAGGCGTTAGCAGGTAACGATGGGCAGGATCCCAGTTGATGAACACGCCGTCATCGGCCAACTCCATTGACTCATAGAAACGACGAACCATTTGAGGATCAAATGGCTCATAGTCTGAGCCAAGGAGTACATCCAGCCTCGGGCATGAATCCTCTCAAGAAAATTGCTCCCAAATCGATTATCATCGAAGAGACGCGAGTAATCGCGCTCTCGGATAATCACTCTCTCTCTACGTCTAGGAGGCATGATAATGGGGGATTTTGGTATAGATTTGAAGAGGATGAAGAAAGGAACAAAACCCTGCAAGAATTTTCGAATTTGGCCTAGAAACGAGTGAGAATCGAAGAGAGAGAAACGAAATCTGTTGAGGAACTCGAGTCGAGATTGAAATGCACTGTAAAGAACTCGAGTCGAGTTCTGGGGAAGAAGACGACCCTGGTTTGACGCACGTTGACTTGGTTTGACTATGGTTTGAAAATGACTTTGTGACTTTTCTAAAGACACCCGGGGGTATATATAGAGAAGTTACTTCCCCTAGACGCTTCCCCCACTACTGAAATTAGTGGAAATGACGGTTTTATCCCTGGAAAGCGAAAAGGCACGAAATAATTCAAATTTAATTTTGAAAAATTTCGCGATAATGTATAATTACATTCTTGCGAATATAAGTACCATTAAGATGGTCAAATAAAATCCAAAAATCATGCAATAATTATTAAAAATTCTAAAAATTGAAATAAATTCAAATTTGTAACTATAATAATTATTTAACCAAGTAACCGCAATCAAAGAGTGGTGGGCCACGCCCCACCCCCAAACAGATCTATTCTAGGATCCTAAAGAGATAGTTATTAGCCAATAACCAATAAACCCGATAACTAATAAGAACACTAAAGCACGATTGGTTTAGAATATACACAGGGCTGCCTCCCAGGAGCGCTAAGTTTAACGTCTTCAGCCAGACAGGTAGACAACTAGGATTCACTCCCTAGATAAACGCTACTCTAAACAAAGATACAGGAGAGTCAAAAGCGCTAGAATGGAATGCGTGAAATCCTGTTGTCTAATATACAACATGAGTCTTTTAAAGTCAGATACTCTAGACTTAGGAAAGATGGGAAATGACATCCCCACCCCCAAACAAAGCGAGAAACAGGTTTGTTTGGTGATGACGCTTCAGAGAAAAGTGTGTACTGGATCAATTAGACTCAGCCAGTAAGAGTTTGTGGACTATAGGTCCCGGCACTTTCAACCACACCTCCCAAAAGAGACAAGAGTAGAGTAAGGGAGGGTCCGGATACCAGTAGGTCAAGGGTCAATCTAGATAGGTAGGGTCTTCTAAGAGAGTTTCCTCTACTTCAGGGGACCTTAATTCATGGAAATGCTTAAGACGTTGACCATTGACTTGAAATTCAATATTGTCTGCAGGATTTAGACAAGTGATAACACCAAAGGGTGTTACTGCAGACACTACAAAGGGACCCGACCAACAAGACTGTAGTTTACCAGGAAATAAATGCAACCTAGAGTTATATAGTAAAACTTTGTTCCTAATTTGAAAATCTCTGCGTAAGATCTGACGATCATGTAGTTTTTTCATATTAGCTTTGTAGGACTTGGAAAGATCATAAGGTTCATTCTGAAGTTCCTCAAGCTCAGAAAGCTGGAGTTTTCTCCTCTCACCTGCTGGGTCGAGATTAAAATTGAGTTTTTTCATTGCCCAGAAGGCTCTATGCTCAAGCTCTACAGGTAAGTGACAAGGTTTTCCAAAAACAAGACGAAAGGGAGACATGTCTATGGGAGTTTTGAAAGCAGTACGATAGGCCCATAATGCATCACTAACTCTACGAGACCAATCAACCTTATTAGGGTCGATTGTGTTTTGCAAAATGTTTTTAATCTCTCTATTCGACACCTCAGCTTGGCCATTAGTTTGCGGATGGTACGCAAGGACCACATTGTGAGTAACTCCATACTTTTGGACAAGTTTTCGAAAAGCTCTATTGCAGAAATGGCTCCCCCCCATCACTAATGATCGCACGGGGAGCGCCAAATCGGGCAAATATATACTCTTTCAGAAAATTTACTATAGTTTCTTGATCGTTGTGCCTTGTGGGAATTGCCTCGATCCATTTAGAAACATAGTCTACCGCGACCAGAATGTACAAAAAACCATGACAACCAGGGAAAGGGCCCAGGAAATCAATGCCCATACATCAAAGACCTCTACAAGAAGTATTGTCTGTAAGGGCATCATGTGCCGCCTAGTGATTTTCCGTAATTGTTGACAACGAGTGCAGATGTGAGAGTCCTTAAAGAGAGTTGGCCAATAAAAACCATACTGGAATACTTTAGCAGCTGTTTTTTTGGCACTAAAATGTCCACCACAAGCATGCTCATGGTAGAACTTAAGGACCTCTTGTTGCTCCCAATCAGGGATACAACGACGAATGATCTGGTCAGGACAGTACTTAAAAAGGTAAGGGTCATCCCAGAAATAATACTTGGCATTAACAAGGAATTTGGATCTATCTTGCTTGTTCCAATCATTTGGAAGCTTGTTGCTAGCCAAGTAATTAACTATATCTGCGAACCATGGAGCATTCGATATTGCGAAAAGAAGCTCATCAGGAAAGTTCTCAGAAATAACACTAGAATCCTCAGGACGGTCTAATCTAGACAGGTGGTCGGCTACTACATTTTTGGTCCCCTTTTTATCTCTAATCTCAACGTCAAACTCTTGAAGCAATAATATCCAACGAATAAGGCGATGCTTAGTCTCCTTCTTGGACAGAAGGAATCTAATAGCGGCATGATCCGTGAAGACGATAGTACGGGTGCCTAAAAGGTAGGAGCGGAACTTATCAAAAGCATATACTATGGCTAGCAATTCTTTCTTAGTTGTCGTATAATTACGTTGAGCGTCATTGAGAGTCTTACTTGCATAATATATGACATGGGGCTTACCATCTAGACGTTGACCTAAAACAGCCCCAACAGCATAGTCTGATGCATCGCACATTAGCTCAAAGGGTTCACTCCAATCAGGAGGCCTAATAATAGGTGCAGACGTGAGGGCGGTTTTAACTTTTTCAAAGGTGCTCTTGCATTCTTTTGTGAAATCAAAAGGTGCATCTTTAAGCAATAAATTAGTTAAGGACGAGCTATCTTAGAAAAATCTTGGATAAAGCGTCTATAGAATCCTGCATGGCCCAGAAAGGCTCAAATATCCCTAATAGACTTAGGAATAGGCAAGGATGAAACAAGATCTACTTTAGCTTTATCAACCTGGATACCCTCAGGAGAGACTACATGACCAAGGACTATCCCCTTCCTAACCATGACATGGCACTTTTCCCAGTTAAATACCTAATTTTTCTCTATGCAACGTTTAAAGGAAAGATGACTAAGACACTCTTCAAAAGATGAACCATATATGGAGAAGTCATCCATGAACACCTCCATAAATCGTTCTACCATATCACTAAAGATGTGTAACATACACCTCTGGAAAGTAGCAGGTGCATTACACAAACCAAAGAGCATACGGGCATAAGCGAAAGTGCCAAAGGGACATGTAAATGTCGTCTTTTCCTGATCTTCAGGGGCGAGAGGAATTTGGTTGTAACCGGAGTAAACATCCAAGAAACAATAGAAATAATGACCAGCTAGACGTTCGAACATCTGGTCTATGAAGGGAAGAAGAAAGTGGTCTTTCGGGGTGACTGTATTAATCTTTCTATAGTCGATACAAACACGCCACTTAGTTGGAACTCTAGTGGCGACTTGTTCGTCCTTATCATTGGTAACTACAGTCATGCCGGCCTTCTTAGGGACCACATGAATAGGACTAACCCAGGGACTATCCGAGATAGGATAAATCACCCCTGCATCCAGAAGTTTAAGAATCTCTACTCGAACAACTTCTTTCATCGCAGGGTTGAGGTGTCTCTGAGGTTCACAAGAAGTTTTGGCATCGTCCTCAAGATGAATACGATGAGAACAGACAGAAGGGCTAATGCCTTTGATGTCGTGGATAGACCAGGCAATAACAGAACGATGCTCTAAAATAACTTCTAAAAGCTTACTCTCCTGTTCGGTAGTAAGAGATGATGAAATGATAACAGGATGACTACCGTCTGAATCAAGATGAGCGTATTTCAGCTCAGGAGGAAGAGGATTCAGGGTAACAGGAGGTGGAGCAATGGTCTCTACTTGGGTCTCATAATCTAAGCTACAAACCACATGAAGGGCCTCAGGGCCTTTAGGTTCAAAGATAGGCACACTATCAAATAGAGCATTGGTTTGGGTAATAGATTGGTTAATGTCGAAGTCTACATTATGCATGGCAAGGCAATGAACAACCGGATCCTCAGGATAATGACAGTGCACCATCTCATAAGGTAATGAGTCTAAAAGGCACACATCCTCAGATAAGGACAGATCAGGGAGTTGTTGGCCAAGGTTAAATATATTAACTTTAACGGTCATAGAGCCAAAAATGAGAACCATGGAACCGTTCCGGCAGTTTATGAGAGCATTAGAGGTGGCCAAGAATGGACGGCCAAGGATGATGTGCACCGAATCATCGGCAGTAGGTTAAGTATCCAACACCACAAAGTCTACAGGATAGTAAAAGTCTGACACTTTAACTAATAGGTCCTCTAGTATACCTCTAGGTACTTTCAAAGATCTGTAGGCCAGTTGTAAAGACATTTTCGTGGGTTTCATGTATGTTAGACCTAGGCTAAGGTATAAGGAATAAGGCAAGAGATTACAACTTGCTCCTAAGTCTAACAAAGCTCTACCCATGAACTTATCACCAAGCTTGCAGGGTATGGTCGGTTTTCCAGGGTCCTTATATTTCACCACACCATTTTGTTGGACAAGTGCAGAGAATTCTTCAGCTATGAATGCGTTTTTAAGCACATTAATTTTTCTCTTGCCAGTGCACAAGTCTTTCAAGACCTTAGCATAGGAAGGTATCTGTTTAATAGTCGTGAGGAAGGGTATATTAATATTTATCTGTTTGAACACATCAAGTGGTTCCTCTGCTTGGACTTCCTTTAGAGACTTTGTGAGTCTCTGGGGGTATGGTACTGGTGGGTTGTAAGTTCGTGGAGGATCCATGATCTCACGGGCAGTCTTCTTCGATTTAGAGGTGGTCTCCTCATTGGTCGAAGGTTTAGGTGGGGCAACAGGTGCAGATGTAACCGGGGTCACAATGTTGGGACTCGGTGTATAATTAATTTGATTATCAACCTGTTTTCCTGACCTAAGGGTGGAAACCGATTTTACTTCAGCAATTGGTACAGATGTAGACGGATTTGCAGTTTCCGTCACCAAGGCAACTTCCTTGCCTTTGGGGTTCGGGATGGACTGTCCCGGAAATCTACCCCTTTCATCATGTTTTTGTTCAATTCTCTGGATGGCTTGGGCATTTGACTCAATAGACGCCTGGGTCTGTTGAATAAAACGTGCAAGCACATCCTCAAGAGAGGATTTAGGTTGGGTAGATTAATTAGCTGGCATGCGGTCCCTGGAACCACTTATAGGATGAGTATTGTTCAAGTAAGGGGGGACCGGTGCCCTGTTCCTATTGCCAGAGTGACCAATGTAGGGGTACTATATACTCCAACCAATAAAAAGCAGCCACGTGGCATAGTCATTAATCCATCAGGTCGCTACGATCTCGACCTACTCATAGCTCGACCACAACAACTCGACTACATAATCAGCAGCGGTCTGCTCATACGCACATGCCCTAATTCGGCGCACAATATAGTCTCTCCAGCTGTTGTCCGATCATTACAACCGTTACACAATCGCTGGAGAATATTATATCACCATAAATATGTCGGAGAATATGCAGGATCCCAAGATCTTCGCCTCTTCACCTTCTATATAAACAGAACTACGATGGCTTGATCTCTAAGTTCAATCCCGACGAACTAGAGTACGTAGGCAATCTCAATCTCGACGAGGTGCAGCCACCCCGATCTAAAATCCCCCCTTTTGGTCAAGTCCGCTAACGACCTGACCTAGTGAATGCATTAATCTAGAAATAGGTTAATACATTTGGCGCCGACTGAGGGGAATTCGATTATATCGAAAAACCCAAACCCTCCCACCCAACTCAAAGTCTACTTAAATGACTACCCAAGAAATGACTATCCAAGATCTACAAGACCAAATCAATCGTCTTCAAGAAGAAAATGCACAATTGAAGGTTGCACAAACTACCAACCCAGCACTAGTAGCAAATGGTGGACGCGGAGTCGTTGCTATTGATGACTCCAATCAAAAGTATGAAGAACTCAGCCAACAGCTCGCAGAGTTCAAAGCCCAGCAGGCCGTCATACAGCTCCACAAAGGCCACACGGCCGAACAACTTGCTGTTCAGTCCCTCCATCAATTTCAGGAGTCTCCCTTCTCTAAGGAGATCCTCGACCATGAATTGCCTAACAAGCTCAACGCCCCCAAATTCGACCAATATGCAGGAGTTGGAAATCCAACTGACCATATCAAGGGATTTCGTAAATCCCTTCCTCTTATCAAAGAGGATTATTTACTATGTTTGTTGTTCCAGTCCAGCCTCACCGGACCTGCTCTTGATTGGTTTCACCGTCTAAAGCCAGGGTCCATCACCTCGTTTATTCAATCAGATTACCAATAATTACCAGATCAATGGTGTCAACTTAATCAGATATGCTAGCAAAGCAAATGAACTCATCAGCAAGCTCAGTTATTTCCTATGCTGTCAGAGGCGGAGCGATGCGCTAGGTGCCAAGAATAGCTACTAGCGCCTCTAGCGTTCAGACGGCGCTTAGGCGCCGCCCCAACTAAGAAGACAGATTGAGATAGAGTCCTTTTAATTTCTTTGTCCTACAGAAACAAGAATAGAAAGAAAAAAAAAGAACAAACAGAGAGAAAGAGAGGAGGGGATGCAGAGAACTTCTTTCTTTCAATTTCTTTGACTTAACTGTTCTTTGCTTTAGAAAAGAAATTTGAACTTCAGGATACAGAAGAAGGAGAGAAGAAGAAAGAAAGAATAAGAAGATGAAGATGAAGAACTTAGAAGAACAGAGAAACAGAAGAGAGAAGACGAAGTGAGGAAGTTAGATCTGGATCTATTTTTTTTAATGGGCTTTTTAGAATTGGGCTGCCCCAGAACGCTTATTTTGGGCCGCTTCTCCCTGAGCGCTGGGCCTGAGCGCCGCCCAAGCGGCCCAGTGCGTTTTAAGCGGTAGTTTGAGTAGAGCGGAGCGTACCTATGTGAAATTAGCGCCTAGGCGGCGCTGAAGCGGCGCCTCTGACAGCATAGGTTATTTCACAATCGATCACATCCCCCGAGACGACAACAAACACGCTGATTCATTGGCGTTCTTAGCATCTAAGATTGATTCCGATCGACCTCGAGCTCTAACTATAGCAGTCCATACACAGCCTGCATATCTATTCAAAGAAGAAAGCGTTCACCAAATCTGTGATCTACTCGCCACAACACCAGCAGACATCCAAGGGACTTGGATGGAACCTTTCATCACTTACCTTCCAACTGGTGTGTTACCATCCAACAAAAAGGAAGCCAATCAGTTATTGCATAAAGCCACTATGTATAAACTTCATGATGGTAAGCTATTCAGGAAATCTGCAACTGGTCTGTTCTGAAGGTGTTTGATCCCCAAGCATGGGCAAATCATCTTCCAAGAAATCCATGAAGGCGAATGCGGAAATCATTCTGGAGGTCGAACACTAGCCCATAAAGCAATCTCCCAGGGATATTTCTGGCCAAGAATGAAAGAAGACGCCAAGAAATTTGTGTTGAAATGTAGAGAATGCCAACGTTTTGCTGATAACCAACATCAGCATCCCAACGATCTCATCAACATCACAACACCATGGCCATTTCACATGTGGGGGCTCGATATCATGGGCCCTTTAATTAAAGAGAAGAAATCTGAAAAGAGATATGTTCTAGTCGCCATTGACTACTTCACCAAATGGGTAGAGGCCGTTGCTCTAACCAACATCACTCAGGCCGATGTCCAAAGATTCATGTGGGAAAACATTATCACACGATTTGGTTTACCCAAAAGAATAGTCACCGATAATGGCACTCAGTTCGTTGGCAAAAATATCAAGGCTTTCTACGCGCTATGGAAAATCGATCATTCTAGGTCAACACCTAGATATCCACAAGGCAATGGTCAGGTTGAAGCTGCAAATAGACAAATCTTGAACAACTTAAAGAAAAAACTCGAAGATCAAGAGGATCAATGGCCACAGCAGTTAGAAAACATCCTTTGGGCCTACCAAACAACTCCTCGAACGTCGACAGGAATGTCACCATTCAGCGCTTTGTTATGGAGTTGAAGCTGTCATTCCCACCGAGCTGACATTTGGCACGACCAAGTCACTACTGGTCGACACCGAGCTCAACAATCAGGCCTGGTCGTTTGGAATAGATTTAGTCGAAGAACGACGAAACCATGCCACTAACAAGCTCGAGCAATATCAACAAAGACTCAAACGAGCTTATAACAAAGCCGTGCGACTTAAATCTTTTCAGCCCGGTGAGCTCGTCCTACGGAAAATGTTCCACCAGAAAAGGAAAGCGAACATTGGCAAACTCAATGCAAATTGGGATGGTCCTTACATTATCACCAAGGCCAGCTCAAAGCAATGGGTCTTATCGTCTCCAAACTCCAGAAGGAGACAACGTGAAGAATCCCTGGAATGCTTATCACTTGAAGAAATTTTATCAATGAAGAACTGTTTCAGTTCGTCCTACTTGCAGCCATTCATCTCGTCTACCTTCCTTCTGAACGAGCTACCAGGACTCCCTGGAAACTAGCTGATCAGAACGACTTAGCTACAAGCTCTTCAAATAAAGACATCGGTCATAATCAATCTACACACAATCAAATCGATTACTGCTGTTCATTACAACTTCAAATAAACAAATTAGTGTTCACTCGACCTCACAACACTGGTCTTGGAGACTGAACGCGAAAAACACAAAGGAGATATACTTTCCCATGAGGAAAGAAGCCATCAAGGTCTAAGATAGACGACCTGTGGAGGTTCGAGCTAGTCTCACCAAGCACCAAGAAGAAGGAGAAGAAGAAGGAGATGTACTTTCCCATGAGCAGGCAACCATCAAGATGCAAGCCAGAAGACCTGGTGGGAATCCAGGACACTTTACTAAGCATCAAGCCTCTCTGAAGACCAAGACGAGTTCACTGCTGCATAGGCTGGTCGCTAGGGTTATCCACCTCCATCTGGCCACTTGCGACCTCATCATTAGGGCCCATCAAGGTGTCCTGAGCTAGCACTAAAGCTTCTTCAGCACCACCTCGCGTCTCCTCTCCTTCGGGCGACCCCATTACAGCCTTCCCCAGATTGTCGCAATAGGCCTTCCACGCTGCGCTATTCTCATGACATGTGCGCTCCCAGTGGACAGCAGACGACTTAGCAGCAGCAAGGTCTCCCCTTACCTGCTCCAACATCTCCTTCAACACCACGTTCTCCGCCTCCTTATCCTTGAACTTGCACTCGGCAACAACAACAACATTCTTCGCCTGGTCGAGCTTTTCGTTTAGATGCTTCAGGTCGATCTCAGCTCGAGCTCCAACCTCAGCGACCAGACGAACCTCCTGGAAGCTGGCGTTGAGCTACACATACAAACATCGTTTAAACAACAATAACTCAGTACAAACAAAGAAAGAGGAATTAACAACCCCACCCACCAAAGACATTACTGCGTTTATCTTCGAGCAAGTCAGCAGCAAGGTTTGAGACGTCACTGCTCGAGCATCAGCATCCAAGACGATGCCCTCATTTACAGCTCGGGCAACGCAGGGATCATCAATTGCACTGTCGTTCTCATACACGACATGCGTTTCACCACGGCCATCCAAGTAATCGAACGGCCCAGGGCGGAACTCAGACAATACCCCCTTGCCTTTCTGCAAATGCCGAGCAGCAGTCTTCCTCGACACCAGGGAAGGCTCAGGAGATCTCACAGACTTCGGAGGAGAGGAGGCAGGCAGAGTTGGGCGCTCCATCAGCTTTAGGTTCCCAGAGAACGGCCTCTTCTTCCCCGACCCAACAGGTAGCTTGGGAAGTGAGGTCGGAGGGGATACGACCTGGGGGCTCGCTTCTATCTCCCCCTGGCGCGAGCTAACACCAGATCGTTCCTTCTCCGAACGGCGCGAACCACCCCTAGCTCGCTCCTTCTCATCATGCCGCGAGCTACCACTAGCTCGCTCCTTCTCACTAGGGCGCGAACTGCCACCAGATCGTCCCCTCTCAGCTTTATGTACAGACGACATAAAGGTCTTTTTCAGCAACTTCCTTCTCTCGAGTTCTTCTTCAACTGTTTTCGGACCACCTTTGGGAATAAAATGCTCCCTCAGGTGGGGTAAGAACTGTATCTTCCGACTATCAGACCACAAACCGAAGCCGTTCAGAGCAGACTTCAGATCGTTCTTCTTCACCAAGTGGTCATCCCTGATCGCTGCAAATACAATACAAAGTCAGCAAGTTCGGAAATATGACAATCATTAGCATCCTAAGACTAATAACCAGAAACTTACGAGTATCATTCCTAGTCACATGACGCAACTGGATACTCCCTTCAGTAATCGACCCAGTAATCAGCATGGGATCCTTCCACAATTGCTCACTACTCACCGGATAGATCAAAGGCAAACGTTCTGGCCTAACTTGCATATTATAGCCCGCAAACTCGGCCTTCGAAGAACGTTTAAAGCTAAAGTGGTCCAATACATTATTTACAGTGATGTTCCACTTATGCAACATGTTGAGGTCGTCAATTACCCTCATGTTTCTCCAGAAATTGCCATTCATCTGGCAAGGAGCTCGCCTGATAGCATTCAACAGGTCGACCACCAAACAAGATAAAGGCAGCCTCAACCCAGCTCGGAATTGGGTCAAGGTAAACACAGTGGAGAAAGGGTTCTTAGGTCGGTACTCAGCAGAGAGTAAACGATCTCCTAAAAACCTAATCTCCAAATGCTCAATCGAGCTAAGCCCATACTGCTTCCTAAATGCAATATGCCTATGGACATACTTAGGATTCACTACTCTACAGAATGATCCTTCGTCTCCTTCCACCATTTCATCATCAGATGTGTCCTCCCCATGAGAACCACTACTCTGGGGGCTTTCAGGATCCACATCTCCTTCACCTCGACTAGGAGACGCAGTCTCAGAATGAGTCCTTTCAGACTCATACTCCTCACCACCATCACCACTCAAGTGCTCATTCTGAGAGTCACTTGCCTCAGACATCTCTCTCAAGCAACAGAAAAGAAAACAAATGGATACAAAGAGAACAAATTCAAGAAACAAAAAGGAAACAGAAGCAACTAACCTCACGAGCTCTCAAAGATCTTCAGATCGCAAGAGAAATTCGGCAACAGTTCAACAAAGAAAATGGGATAGGTAAACCCTTCTCAAGCAAGCTACAGTTTAAATACTGTAACACATGTAATCCCAGTCATCGGTTCGAAAAAGATGAACGGCCGAGATCGAGCAGGGGAACCACGTTCCTTGCAGTTATTTTCCACTCACTAAACGATTCACATCCACCGTCGGATCAATCCACGTGCCACGCAAAGGCCCAATCAAGCAAGAAGTGCGTCAGTTGCCATAACTCCACGGCTAACTACTCGAGGAAACTCCTCCACTTCCCCGTAAGAGCGCCATGATTATTCCAGACGAGCCTGCATGACTGCCACGTGCGCAAATTCAAAAAGTAAACTTCAAATCAACATCGATCAGAGCTCTTAGTCTTTTCAGCTCGACTTCTACCGCCGACCTAAAAAGAGGGGGCTTATGTAGGGGTACTATATACTCCAACCAATAAAAAGCAGCCACGTGGCATAGTCATTAATCCATCAGGTCGCTACGATCTCGACCTACTCATAGCTCGACCACAACAACTCGACTACATAATCAGCAGCGGTCTGCTCATACGCACATGCCCTAATTCGGCGCACAAGATATTCTCTCCAGCTGTTGTCCGATCATTACAACCGTTACACAATCGCTGGAGAATATTATATCACCATAAATATGTCGGAGAATATGCAGGATCCCAAGATCTTCGCCTCTTCACCTTCTATATAAACAGAAATACGATGGCTTGATCTCTAAGTTCAATCCCGACGAACTAGAGTACGTAGGCAATCTCAATCTCGACGAGGTGCAGCCACCCCGATCTAAAATATCCCCCCTTTTGGTCAAGTCTGCTAACGACCTGACCTAGTGAATGCATTGATCTAGAAATAGGTTAATACAACCAACATACGTGGCATTGCTATGTTGCCCATAAGAGTTGTTAAAACCAGGTGGACCCGCATGATGATTATTAGAATGAGAAAGATTGGAGCGGTCCATGTATGGGTACGTGGCATTGCCCTTAGTAAAGTTGGTTCTCCCTACGTAATTAAACGCACAGGCATCCTCAGTTTCTGGTGAATTCATTAGGAGAGGGCAAAATTCAGCAGTGTGGGTCTGGTGATGACAAGAATCGCATGAAAGAGTGGAGGCACTCATAACAGTTGATTGGGGATTTAAGGATACGCCAAATGCTGCTACCTGTTTAGTTAAACCTTGAAGTAAATTTTTAAGCTCAATGTCAGGTTTGACATCATACATGCCTCTAGGTTTATCAATAGAGTCTAGGGTAGTGTTTCTCGGGGTATGTCCAGGTATATCCCAATGTTGGCTATTATTAGCAATCTTTTCATGGAAAGCTAAAGCCCTGGTGGTGGAGTAATCAAGGAAATCTCCACCACTCATGTTATCAATTGTGCTCCTAGTTTGAGTATTAAGGCTCCTATATAAAATTATAACTTTTTCATTGTCATCGACTTTGTGGTGTGGACATTGAAGAAGTAGATCATGAAATCTCTCCCATGCATCAAAGAATACCTCACTCTCTTTTTGCCTAAAACTTCTTATGGCATCAACTATGTCATTAGTTCTAGCGATAGGAAAGAATTTGGTCAAGAACTTCTTACTTAGTTGAGCTCAAGTGACAATAGAATTAGGAGGAAGGCTATGTAACCAATGATATGCTTTATCCTCAAGAGAGAATGGAAACAATCTTAGGCTATCTTCCTCCTCAGATAGATGTTTCTCCCTAAAAGTGTGAAGAACGGTCAGAAACTTATTGAGGTGCTCATATAGATCTTCCCTTGGAAGTCCATGGAACTTAGGCAACATGCACACAATCTGTGGGCGTATGCCATAGCAATCTGCATGTGTCTCGGGTAAGACAATGCAAGTAGGTGCCCTGTGGCCAAAGGTAAAAAGTAATCCCAAAGGGTAGCTTCTTGAGCCATAGGTGTAGGATGTACTTCAGAAAGTGAAGTTGAGTTGTTGAACTCTTCTTCAAAAGGTAGGGAGGTTGAGTTGTTAAACTCTTCCTCAAGAGAAATAGAGAGGTCCGTGATTGTGCACTTTGTGTAGATTGTTGGTTTGGACAAGATTTTACCTGATCTAAAATGCATGCAACATGCGCATTACATATGCCACAGAAGTCCTAACCATTCAAAAACATCTTACAAGGGGCTCAAAAACTGACTCTTTTTTGTGTTCACCCAAGTCAATGAGTTCTCTCCAAGTTTCGTGAGTGATTCTCCTTCTCTTGAGAGTCAAGCAGCTAATAACCAATGTGGGAGGTTTTCCGTGCCTAAACACGTTCCTTAATTAAATAACCACAATTGATTCTACAGATAAATCTGTAGGGGTTCCTGACCCAATTCCTGACTTGTGCTCCAATCAAAGAAAAACCAAACAGTAATAGTTGAAGTATCTGTCAAAGTCTCAATGAGAACATCATGATGACATGGCTTTAGTTGATTCAATTTTAAGGCTTAGGATATTGCAATCAATTGATATTTAGGTTTCACTTATAGGCCAGGTCCGCCTTGCAGTCCCGGTTTAACAAGTAAAAACAGAAATTGAAATCAAGCAACAATCAAGGTCATGCTAATCATTACAGAAACTCCTCTTGTAGGGGATTCGAGGAGGGTTGAGAAAATGCTTACCTCCCACTTTGTGCTAAAAAGTAAAATTGCCAAACAAGCGCACAAATGTGGGGAGAAGACGAGTTGAAGTCGACTAAGGGGAAACCGCTCTTGGGTTTCAATCGTCCTTAGGAGTCGTTCCTTAGTAGACCCAAGGCTAGCTCCACAACCTTGCTCTACTACCCGCTTAGAACACACAATAATAAAAATCCTAGCAACACCTACTTTAAAAATATTACAACCGCGACCCCTTCGTGGATCGAATAATTAAATAACTTACAAGTCCTTAAAAATACTGAAAAATAAATAATACCTACTTAACCTCACGATCTCTCAACAGTAAAAAATATAGCTAATTTGGAGTTATGGAGCGTCCTGGAAAAATCACGCAAAACGAGCAAATTCCCTGCCTGGAACTGCCTGTTCAGTAATTTCAGCAAAACTTCTGTCTTTGGACGAAAATTTAAATAACTTCCGCTGTTCCAAAAATTGCGAAAAGTTTAGGGCAAGTAAATCACCCCGAAATCTTTCAACAGTAAAGATTTCAGCCGAAAAGGAGTCCTGGATCGTTCTGGATAATTCACACAAAACCGGGCCAAATTTCTGCCGAAAACTCGACTCGAGATTGTTAATGACCAAAGTGATCTCGACTCGAGGTCAAGCCCACTTCAGAACAGTAACTTCAGAAAAAAAAAATTCTGAATGCGCACCTTTCTTCAAACTTTGATATCTACTCCGTTTTTCGAGCTTTTTCAGATCCATTTTCATTGCAAGATCAACAAGAGGACTAAGTAACTAGTCACTTAAAAACAATAATTAAAAAAAATTAACAATTGAAGGGTGGGAGGGATAGAAGTGGGATGATGTCGCAAAATAACTATTCTCTTTTGTGCTTGAATGAACTCCGTTCCTTAGACCGGCAACGGCGCCATTTTGATATACGCTTATTGTGTATCAAAAGATTAGATTAAGAGATTTTCCTTCTTGTGCCTGTATAAATTGAAGATCAAAGTAGACAAATAACAAGCAAGGGTCGTACCCACCTCAGAGGGGGAGATCTTAGCTCAAACACAATTAAGAACAATAATTAAGAAACATTAATGAATCAATAATAATAGTTGGAGAATTGATTCTACTTCCTACAGGCAATAAATAATAATTAAACCTAACTTAATAATATGGAAGATATGGAAAAGAAGATAATATGATGACATAGGGGGGGTAGTAGGTTTCCACAATCTAGGTTATGCAATTATATCATGTTGTTCTTCATATGCAATCTATAACAACTAACAAGTCACCTCTCAGCTATTCGTATTAGTTATTAATACCAATAATAATCAAATCCTCACCTCTCAGCTATTGAATCTAATTAAAATGGGATTCTATTATGCATGCTATTGAATATGCTTAATTAATCAAATCCTCACCTCTCAACTATTGAATCTAATTAACTCCACATATTATTCACAATTAAATTCTCACCTCTCAGCTATTGAATTTAATCATGAAAGGGTTCCAATAAAAGATAAATATTACAAACATGCAGTAATCACCTCTCAGCTATTTCACAACATATCTACAATAAATATAATACTATTATCAAAACTAGGTCTCCATAAATTCTAACAATAATATTTAACACCATAGATAACAATAGCATACAAATATTCATACTTACCTCATATCGCGACTTAGAGATAAGTAAGCATTAAGAACCTTGAATCACAATGAATAAGAAGAAACAACATAATACTTTTACATCACCTAGAAAGCTTCCACCTTCCCCCCATGATGATTTAGCTACTCATTCCAAAGGAACAAATTTTTAAATCAAAGAACATCATAAAAGAATTCATGGATTGATATTGATTGAATTGAATACAAACGTTGATCTTCCAGTGGAGGCTATAAGATCAAGATCTAAAAGAGATTCTAGATAGATAAACCCTAGTTACAACTTCTCTTATATATCATTACATAATGGAATACTTGCATGCAAAGACTTCCAAATTTGATCAAATTCGTGGCTGCTGCTGTTGGCCTCCTAGCCTAATCCTCTTAGGCTAGAATTGTAGCTTGGGCCAAGACCTTCAGTTTGATATGTCATGGGCCCCAATCGGACTTCTGGTTCTCCTTGTAGAGCCTTTTTAAGATCAAGACCCAAAATAGGAAGTCCGGTCCACATAAGTCAACATGATTGACCCAAAGTCATAAGAAGTAAACAGTGACCGAAAGTCAACCTAGGTCAGCAACAGTTGACCTGAAGTCAACAGTTGACCGAAAAGTCAACTCAACCTAGTTGACCAAAGTTGACCGTGGGGTGCCCTTAGCAGATTTTGCGGGTGCAAATATCCATTCTTCTTCCCTTCTGCAAATAACACCTCTTTGCTTGCTTTTACACAATATTCGCATTTCGGCTCATAAAACCTACATAAAGACAATAATGCACTAATCAATAGATATAATACAATAATATAAGCTAAGTGCTAGACAAACAAGGTGTTATTCGGGGGATAAATATACACTTTTGAGGTCCGATCACTTTCATCCCTTCAATAACTCGAGTCGAGTTCCTTACTGTGCATTTCAATCTTGACTCGAGAATCGAGGTAGATCAATTTTCTCTCTCCTCCGATCTCCCTTGTATGTGGTCCAAATTTGAAAACATTTGCGGGGTTTTGTTCCTCTCTTTCTCCTCTTCAATTCCATACCAAATTCCGCGAGAATCATGCCTCCTAGAGTTAGATCTAGAGTCGTAGTTCGTGAGCGCGATTATTCTTATCTCTTCGACGATAATCGCTTTGGGAGCGGGTTTGTTGGGAGGATTCATGCCCGAGGCTGGGATGTACTCCTTGACTCTGATTACGAGCCATTTGACCCTCAAACGGCTCGTCGATTTTATGAGTCGATGGAGTTGGCCGATGACGGTGTTTTTGTCAATTGGGACCCCGCCCATCGTTTCCTGCTCACGCCTGAGACTGTCTCCGTAGTCACGGCGCTTGAGTCGGACGAGGCCCCTCTTCAGCAGGAGGCTGCACTGGTGACCCCGGACATCATCGAGGTTGTTCTAGTCGATGACCAGGCGCCTCACCGGTATAACAGTCATCTTTCGATCGGTTGGCTCTGAGTCAACCAGGGCTTGGAGGCACACTGGCTGACCACCAATGTTCTTGGGACGACGAGGACGATCAAACTGTTTCCAGAGGGTATTCATATCATGCTGCTGCTTCAGGAGGACCTCCACGGTTACTGTATGGTCTGCCGCCTGTTTGCTACCATTACCGGCGCTCGAGCTACTTCTGCACCTTCCTGGGAGGCGCCCCTTCCTGCTGCATGTCTCTGGAGTCGGTCGTCTGGCTCGAGGTCTCCAACCCTGGACTGTCGGCCTGTCAACAGTCGTTGTGGGATCCGCAGACGGAGGTGCCCATTCACTTTAGGCCCGGCGACCAACAGGCGTTTCAGTAGATCCATACCAACGAGGAGCGGTTCCAGCTTCTTTGGAGGGGTATGGGAGAGATCATGGATGCAGTAGATGACATCCAGCGTCGCTTGGACGAATGCCAAGCGCAGCCTCGTCGACGATGTGGTTGAGAGTTTTGGATATTAGCCATTGTAGTTTTTATTTTGTTTATGTATTTTGTTTGTTTTAGTTTTTGCACTCTTGTATTTAAATTTCAATCATTGTTCTTTATTTCCAAATATTAATGAAATGGTTGAAATTTTAACTTTTTGCAAACTAGTGTCCTTTTCTGAAATTTTTGGCCATTCTTGTGCTTTATTGCAAAAAATCTGGACTTGTGGAGTTATTTTCAAATTTTTCTGGTCCTAGGGACCTAAGTCCAAATATCTTAAAAGAAAAAGGATTAGGGTTTGGTTTTTGGAAACCCTAAGGATATAGGCAACTTTTGGAGTCCTATTTGGGCTCAAATTATTTTGGCCTATATATTGTAACACCCATGAGTTGGTGTTAGTCCCACATTGCCAAGAAAGTCTCCCGGGGCGTTACAGATGATATCAAAGCCGACGACGGGTCACCTATTGCAGGTGGGAAGTACGCTGGAAAGGCCCACAGAGTGCCAGGTACTTGTCTCACTTGGCAAGGAACGTCGAAGATTTTGGGACTCTACTGAGTGTACTGCAGAGCCGAGGACGGCTCTATTTCTAAAGTGGTGAGATTTTAACACCCATGAGTTGGTGTTAGTCCCACATTGCCAAGAAAGTGGTTGTTTCGGTAGTATATAGAGCTTATCCATACTCTAACTAATGTCAAGGCTCAATGGTAGCACCCCTCTCACAAAGTGGAGAGGTCGTGGGTTCGAAACACATCAACAGCGGATTGTTGATATAAGTTTCCACACGTAATTTAAAAGGGGTAGGGGTCCCCACAACCTCACTTGCCAACTAAAAAAAAAAAAAAACTAATCTCAAGGCCTTTTGGGGTAAACCACATGGGTGGGCCCTGATCCAAAACCCTCTAGTGCTGGATATTCGCAGTGACTAAAGGGGGACAATATTGACATTAGCATAGCGAGCGGTATGGTGCTCGACGGACCGGGATGAGCGAGGACGAAATCCCGGGGCATTACAGTTGGTATCAGAGCCGACGACGGATCTTTTGTCAGGGTTGGGGGAGTACGCTGGAAAGGCCAAAGAACACCCAGGGGGTGAAAGGAGCGCCAGGTACACGGCCCCACTTGGCAGGGAACGTCAGAGATTTAGGGACTGTACTGAGTGTACTACAGAGCCGAGGACGGCTCTATTTCTAAGGTGGTGAGATTGTAACACCCATGAGTTGGTGTTAGTCCCACATTGCCAAGAAAGTCTCTCGGGGCGTTACAGATGGTATCAAAGTCAACGACGGGTCACGTGTTGTAGGTGGGAAATACGCTGTAAAGGCCCAGGGAGCGCCAGGTACTTGTGTCACTTGGCAGGGAACATCGAAGATTTTGGGACTCTACTGAGTGTACTGCAGAGCCGAGGACGGCTCTATTTCTAAGGTGGTGAGATTGTAACACCCATGAGTTGGTGTTAGTTCCACATTGCCAAGAAAGTGGTTGTTTCGGTAGCATATAGAGTTTATCCATACTCTAACTAATGTCAAGGCCTTTCGGGGTAAACCACATGGGTGGGCCCTGATCCAAAACCCTCTACTGCTGGATATCCGCAGTGACTAAAGGGGGACAATATTGACATTAGCGAGCGGTATGGTGCTCGACGCACCGGGATGAGCGAGGACGAAATCCCGGGGCGTTACATATATACCAAACCAAGGTTAGGAGACCGTCACTAAAGAATTCAGAAAACTTTTTTATTTTCTGGAACTCACTCAATCTCGAGTCGAGTTCCTTATAGGTTTACCCAAACTCGACTCGAGTTCGGACCTGGCAACAGTTTTCTGGTTTGATTTTTAGCAGGTTTTTCTCGGTTTTCGCGCTGGTTTTTGGGATTTTTCTTTTTCTTTGCAATGGCTAATGTTCAGAATGGGTTGTGGATGCCTGATGGCATGGGTATTATCCTCGAGATGGATTTTTCGGGAATTATGGATAGTCCTTTTGGAGCTTCTGTTTGGGATGGGATTTTTGACAAAGGTTGGGAAGGTTTTCTTTATGATTCTACTGCTGTGTATTCCCCTTCTATGGTAAGAGACTTTTACCTTATGTTACCGTTTGCCGACCCTCTTCCCTTTGATGGTTTCCAAGTTCATATGCATGGTTCCCCCATGGTTTTTAATGCTATTGCGGTCTCTCTTGCCATGGGTAATCCTTTTGTCTTCCAACCGATCGTGCCTTATGATAATTATGTTCGTGATAATCGTGTTGATATCATAGATAATTACCTTAATCACTTTGGCCCCTGTACCTTTTCCTTTCATCCCAAAGGATACCCTAGTATTGCACCTACGACTTGCCTTCCTGCTAATGTTGCTACTGCTGCTTTATGGGTTTTGCGTAATTTGTTGGGTGTTGAAAAGATGGATTATGTCAATGATAGTACTATGCATGCCGTCTTTGGTATTGTTAAGGATTTTTATGCTCTTGACTTATCCACTTGGATTTTAGATGGTATCCGGAATGTGTTCTTATTTGGTGAGGATAAGCTTGTTTTCCCTACTGCTATCTGTAAATATGTTTCTTCTCACCGGGTTGAATTAAACCAAGGTACGAACCCGGTGAAAATCTTCTGAATTTTTTGTTGTTTGTTGTTTTCTCTTCAGCCAAAAAAGTTCCTCTCCCTCTCTACAACTCCTCTCTCATGTGTAACCATTTTTAGTGATTTGTCATACACAATTGAATACTCATCTCTCTCTCTCTCTCTCTCTCTCTCTCTCTCAATTACTACAGTTAGAGTGAATAAGGAAACTAAACTAATGCAAACAATTTATTCTTCAAAACTGTTTTAATAAGCTTTCGGATTAAAATAATAAAATTGGGGTTATTTTGTTGGTGAGGTTTTGATTTATTTATTAATTCTTTAAGTTTAGTAAAAATATACACAAGGATTTATAAGTAAGTGAGGACAATAAAGCATCAAGAATTAAGATATATGTTAGATCAGATGAAATTCTAGGTTGTTTTTAATATTTGATGAGATTAATTGTCTTCTCCAGTTCTTGAGCGAAATCATGGAAAAAGATACCAGGTCTATAGAAAAGGAAATGTTCCATTCATATTAACTAATAAATCCCCAGAGATAGTAGACTTGATTCAAATTCCAATTAAGGTTTCATCAATGTGAACGGAATAATCTAAAAGAATTTTTATCTTTTCTTGTTCTTTCAATCTCTTTTATTTAAGAGCACAAAATTATAACGAGAATGGGAGAGAAAGGCAGATGTGAAAGAGTAGAAATATGTTACAGAGATGGGATTCTTTAAAAGAATTTTTATCTTTTCTTGTTCTTTCAATCTCTTTTATTTAAGAGCACAAAATTATAACGAGAATGAGAGAGAAAGGTAGATGTGAAAGAGTAGAAATATGTTACAGAGATGGGATTCTTTGATTGATTCTAGAAGAAGAGAGACAGAGGGGAGATGAAAAGATATGGAGAGAGATGATGACAAAAAACGGGTCTAAACTGGGTATTATTATACCCAAGCACAGAAACCACATTAGCGAGAAAAAACTCGTGACTTTGTTTCCATATTTGTTGGTCCGCATACGGACAGTCCGCATAGGAGACGCTCTGTATATATATATCTATATACTATATAATAGTGGAGCCTAGCAAGTGCCACGTGGCGTGTTCTCAGCAACTTGAGAATAGAATTAGGCCCATAACTTTCAGCCCAATTGAAGCCCAAAACTAACCTAATCCATTAAAATTAAACACAAGTTTATAAATCAAAATTAAACTTCCAAACACAAGTTTAAACTTTAAACAGACTTACCGAAAAACATCGAAACAATTCTCTAAACCTTGAACAGGTTTAGGAAATCCATCTTTAGCAAAAACACTTCTATAAACTGGACCCATTGATAGTTTTCCATCTATTGCTTCTTTCCCTTTCTCTACTTCAAATATAAACTTCTTCTGTTCCGCCATTCTTTATCTTTCTTTGTTTGTTTGTTTGTATTTTTTTTTTTTTTTTTTTTTCTGTTTTAAAACAGAAAAAGAACCAGAAACAGAAACAGAGATCTTTGTAAACAAAACAAACTATCCTTTGGTTCCTCTCTTCAACTTACCTTAATTCTCTTCTCTATCTAGATGCCTGTTGAGTTTTCTCCCCTGCTCGGACCTCCAAGGTTGCCTCCTCAGTCCTCCACTCGGTTATCTCTTTCTTATCTCTATTCATGTCTTTTTTTTTATTAGTTTATTGTTTCTATCAATCTTTTGTTATATAAACGACTAAAGTGCTCTCTAAGAGCATTCCCAATGCAAGGTGGATTTTGGGGGTGGGGTGGATACATCCACCTTGAAACTTAAAACAATGTCCCAAGGGAAGGTGGATTTTGAAAAGTGGCTGCCCACAGGTGGATTTGAAGGTGGGAGAATCCACCTTCAAATCCACCTGTGGGTGTATTTTTTTTTTAAGTTTAAGTAGTGTTTTAAAGCTTTTGGACTCTCGGACGGCATGTGACATGCCGTCTGCCTATTTTTTTGCAAAATATCTAGGATAGTCAAAACTGTTTGGGTGTTGAACTCCAACATGTATACCGAGAGTCTAATCAACATGGCTGCCTATGTTCGCATATGACTTTTAATTCATATCGGTGTTATGAACTCTAACTCTGCCGCATATGCAATTACTGAATGGCCACAGTTCACTGGTGCCGGCATTGGTCTGAAAATCTTGGAGTGGTGCACATCGCCATTTTTTGGGCTATTTGTTGGCTGAGAGAAGATTGCAGGTTCAGGGACATGGAACCTAATAGTGACAAGTGTATTTTGTGGATAAAGGGGGTATATCTAGAATTGGCTAGGACGCAACACTGCAAACCGATAGCATCACTTTCAGAACCTGGTATGTGACTGGGTACACTTGCTTACATCTTAGAAGTATTTTTCTCTTTGTATTTACTGTTTCTACAGTGTATGTGCTTGTATCCTTTTGTTGTTTGTGATCTACCATTCACAGCCTGAAATGTCTGTACTTTTGTCAGTCTGTACTTTTGCCAGTATAAATGGAATGCCACTTATTTAAAAAAAATGTCACATTTGTTCATGGATTCATCATCCTAAACTTTACATATTATAGATTGATTTTTTTTATTGTTTTGATACATTGTTAAGAGAGATCAAAAGATTACAAAGTACACAAGCTCTGGCGATGTCCTCAGTGAAAGAAACGTTCGCAGAGACACGATACAAAACAGAGTACAAATAAAACAATCACATAACCCATAGATAGATATAGCTTTACATGTTGATTACAGTCTAATCAAAATTTCTTCGCTTAATTTTATCTAACTTAAATCGATTGCTTCTTCTATTTTACAAATGTGTGAATAACTAAGATGAGAATTTTCTTAAAAGAATGATTCTTCAAAGGATTTTGGAGCAAAAACATCCGACGTGTAAGACCAATGAATAACAAAGGATTTGGAACAAACCTTTGGATGATGTGGTTGAAACAACATCATCTTCAAATAAATTAAAAAAAATAATAATAACATAAAAAAAAATTGCATCTATGATAATTCCCATATATGTATGTATCAATGTGCTTCTCCATCGATTATTTTTCACAAAATTGACCCATCACAATATGTCATGCATGTACTCATGTATGGTAGTGCTTTCAAACACTTTTATCAATTCAGTGAGCTTTTGTATCAGAAGAATGTTTGTGTGTGTTGTTTTTATATTTGTTTGGGCTTCTGTTTGATTAATGTTTTATGAAGATATTTGACAAATCCTTTTATCGAGACATCCTCTTTGAGGAGCCTGAAACATATAATCCATCAATCACCAAGATTTGTTCTCACATACGTTTTTTATACCATTTATTCAATACAAAAAACTCAGTACATTACGGTGCGGGTGGCCTTCTCGTCCACACGATGTGACTAGGACAACTTGGTAACCGGTTAAGCAATTTTTATTGTTTCTTTCAGTTTTCAGTCAAACATACAGGTTGCAGGTGACTGTATTAAGTTAAAATCTCTCTCTTCCTCCTAGCTGACTGTACTAATTTAAAATCTCTCTCTTCCTTCTCTCTCTTCCTTCTCTCTCTTTCTTCTTACTTCAGTTTGAATTTTTAAAGAACAGATTCTAAAGGAAGCCATTAAAGGTTTTTATAAGGAAGACATTGAAGGTTTTTTTTTTTTTTTTGAGCTAAGGAAACCATATTGAATAAATCTACCCATGACGGAATAAATCCATTTTCCGATCTCGTTCCTAATATATAATTGTTTCGTGCCTAACGCAATATGAGTTGATTACTATTATCTCTCTTTTGTTTTTGAATTGTAAGAAATGCGATTAAATATGATGAATTCTGTTGATGTTGATGAACTTGAGAAATGGGAAGAGATGTGGTTGGGCATTGGGTTGGGCTTGGTTTTAGATATGATAATAAAGCCCAACAGTGACTTATGATTGTGTAACAACCAGCAAATTTGACAGTTCACACTTGTTGGTTTGTCACTCACATGATACTTTATATCCTGAAATTGAATGATATTCTCACTCATATTTGCCATTCTACTATCTAACAGTTTGCCTGTGCTTTGAATAAATCTACACATGACGGAATAAATCCATTTTCCGATTTCGTTCCTAATATATAATTGTTTCGTGCCAAACGCAATATGAATTGATTACTATTATCTCTCTTGTGTTTTTGAATTGGAAGAAATGCGATTAAATATGATGAATTCTGTTGATGTTGATGAACTTGAGAAATGGGAAGAGATGTGGTTAGGCCTTGGGTTGGGCTTGGTTTTAGATATGATAATAAAGCCCAACAGTGACTTGTGATTGTGTAACAACCAGCAAATTTGACAGTTCACACTTGTTGGTTTGTCACTCACATGATACTTTATATCCTGAAATTGAATGATATTGTCACTCATATTTGCCATTCTACCATCTAACAGTTTGCCTGTGCTTTGTAGAGGTCGGAGCTATACTAGATGGACTTGCACTATGCAGATAATTGGGATACACTTCTATCCAAATCATTACTGATTCTATGCTAGTCCTACAATGGTACAACCAATAAATTACAATTCCATTGCACCTTGCAAGATTGGTGTAGACAGCTCCGAGAGCTGGTCAGCAATCTAAACATTCAAATCATACATACATACAAGGAGGGAAATAAAGCAACAGAGTACGTAGCAAGCCTAGGAATGAAATTCAAATCAGATGTACCAGCTTTCATCCATACAAACAGAGAATTAAAGTAAAATCCTTACAGGTGATAGTCTTAACATAAAGAAAATTAAAAATTCAGACACTAGATTCATACTGCATTTTCACTAACCTGAGCCACTTGTCCCCCCTTCATCTGATTCCCAAGAACAAGTAATCATGTCCACCTTTGGAAAGAAAGGTGTAAAAGAAGATTTGAAGACAACTACATTGTCAAACCCAACTTCTCTAATCTCCTATCCCTCAAAATCATATATTGGAACCTAAAATTGGCTACCCTCCACAAACCTACTGCCAGGTCTAGTCCCAATTTTGTTCCCACAGCTCTTAAGCTTGGCATAGTGCTTCACTTCAAACCCCCCCTCTACACTTGTTTATTGGACAAGACCCCCTGACTCCTTCATTGCCCTTAACACTGATGGTTCTTTTAAAGATGACCTCTCTTCTGGAGCAGGTATTATCAGAGATGCTCTGGGCATACACATTGCCAATTTCTTCTTTTTCTATGGTGAAGGATCTAACAACACTGCTGAGTGCAGAGCTATTCTAGATGGGATTACTCTCTGCAAAGCCTTGGGATACCATAATATTTTTATCTCAACAGACTCATTGTTGGCATCCAAATGGTTTACCAAGTCTATTTCTGTCCCCTGGCACCTAAGTATTGGGTGGATTAAAATCTGGGAATTGGTTAGTTCTCTAAATATTCATGTCCATCACACCTTCAGGGAAGGCAATAGGGCTGCTGATTTTCTGGCAAGCATGGATTGCACTTTAAAGCTGATAGAGCTGTATTGGTCTCCTCTCACTCAGAACTTAAACAAATTCTATGTATATATGTATATATGTATATATGGATGCATTAGCTTCACTTCTAAAGTCTAGTATCTATTATCTATTATCAGAATATAAAACAAGATGCATATAGCTAAGTAATTAAGATAAGGTGAGGTGAGAAGGTTAGAGGTTAAGAGTCGAGCCTTAGATTAGGAATATGGAGAGATGTGGTTGAGCCTTGGGTTGGGCTTGGTTTTAGATGTGATAATAAAGCCCAACAGTGACTTGTGATTGTGTAACAACTAGCAAATTTTACAGTTCACACTCGTTGGTTATCAGGTCAGGTCAGGTTCACCTGACCTGAGGACTTTATTTTGATTAAAATTGAAACCTGACCTGTCAGGTTAACAGGTCAGGTTCCGGTCGACCTGGATACCTGACCATTTTCTTTTCAAAACTGAATCTAGCTAAATAATGAGAACTCATAAAAAAGAAGCTCATAATAAACCTAGAGAACTTATCTGTCTTACAAAAATACCAAGTACGATGAATTGTTTAGGGTTATAATTACAACTTAGAAAAACAAAATAGAATCCTTTAGACCTTCACCCATGATATGTACAAAACCAAAATAGAATCCTTCAAGATGACTTGGACCTGTACAAAACCAAAATAGAATATGTATTAAAACACCATTGATAAGCGATAACATGATGATTAATACTTGCAGATTCAAATACTCAAATTATCGTGATCTGTACCAAAAAATTAACATAATTAAATTCTTAGCTTTATTGGTAGTCAAACTGCGTGTGCGAAATATTGGTGTTTCCTAAACTTCAAACTAAACTAAGCAACTGACTATAGCAAAAGGTTGACTATAGATACCACAAAAATGAAGAGGCTTTAATATAGCTAAGAACATATAAATGAAAACATATAGCTTTTGCAGATGGTGCAAAAGTACGATTATATTGGACTTATGATGAGCATGATGCCAACATGGTCAAAATAGTTGCCTAATTCACATTATTAAGATATTTGGAAACTTCTGTGACAACTGAAGCAATTTCTCGACAATTAGACCACAATAAATCCAAAACATATATCTACTCCATCTAGATGAACCATAATTCACTACACCTATCTACATTTGTTTGACAGTCAATAAATTTCTCCACACGGTACAACTCTGTGGCCAACCTTTCTTAGCAATTCGTCGTGAGTTGCTACGTGTTTCAGACACATAGAATAGAAGCACAGTGGACTTGTATGAATCAAATTCAAAGAAAGAAAATGCAGCTAAGAAAATATATGATAAAACAGAAAAAAATGAAATTATAAACTGAGATTAAAATTTAAAGATGATGATGATGCTCGATAATGAATTCGTAAACTGAATTCACAAAATGAAATGCAAGTACCAGTCATGTCAACTACTATTCAATATTCACTAATGAAGTAGTTATCAAATAAACAACTTTCAGTCACAAATGTCGTATCATCTTAACCTCTTCATCATAGATTCCAAACAAGTTGATTAACCGAATCTAAATCATTTCATCATCATTATCGAAGCTCATGAATTCATAAACAACAAAATCAAATTCAATAATCGATAATCAATCAATCAATCAATAAAAAACAAAATACAAAAACATCAACTAAATATATCAATTACTTAGCAGGTATTTAACATTCATCTTTGATTAAACCATCCTAGCAGATTTTATTATAAACCATTCATCAACATCATATGTAGTTTCAATCTAATTAACTGCTAAATACTAATGATTGTCTGTATGCAACATACCTAATCCTCCTCAGCATTGGAATCAGTGGGCTCATACTCTGGCTCCTCCTCCCAACTATCCTCTGAAGGAGTATCAGGATACGGTTGCTGCTCCTCCTTTAGATCCATATCCCAGTATAATATCTCAACAGCTGCGGCATCTCCACCATCACTCTTTCAAGAAAAAGAATCTGAATAGTCTGACTCTTCAGGCACTATCTCATCATCTGCATCTTCTTCATCTTCCTCCTCCTCCTCTTTAGCATCTGCATCTGCAAATGGATGAACATTATCATGCAATCTGCATAAAATTTTAAGGTTTAGGGCAGACTATTAGGAGCTTACCACCCATGGCAACTTCATCATTGAAGAGAGGTACATGGGGTCCTCCCTCATCATCTGCTGGCACCTGATCCACAATTGGAACCCCTGTCTCTTCAGCTTCCTGCTTGGGACTTAATAACTCTCTTGGCTCAACCTTCAAAACTGATGAAGACACAGCTTCCAACCCCGATTCGATCTTCTTCTTAACATCTACCATTGGAACAATCTTCTCTTTTGTATGGTTTCAATAATCTCCTTCCAATGCACCTTGCATAGAGGCTATCCTACTGAGATCACCATAATCTCTGGTGCCTCCTCCTCTTGCTCCTCCATCTTCACACCCTTCATCTTCCTTGGATCATTTGAGGCCATGACTCCCTCTTGCTTACTTTTTTTCCTTTCTTGTTCTTTCCTCCCTGCAATAACAATTACAACAAGCAGCTACTCCACATCTCGAAGTGTATTGATGAAGAATTAAAGTAGCTTTTTTCCGTGCTCCAACTCTCCAACTTCCAAGACCACTGTTGAAAAAAGTCAAATTTATTTTGACCTTCTCTCTATTGTTGCTCTGTATCTCCCTAGCCCATTGGGTATTGATTGTTAAGGCCACTGGCCCATCCTTTTCTTAGATATCAATCAACAGGTAGGGGTCCATGCCAAACCCCATTCTTTCTTTTAATAAAAAAAAAAACATCCATTTTTTTTTCTCACTGAACACCTGACCAGAAAACACAGAATGCAAATACACAAGTATCAATTGAAGATATCAAAATTACGTCTAAAGCCGGTGTCACGACAATATAGCGGCATATCGTGCTCAACAAAGTTGTCATCTTACGGACAATAATGTTTCACCCTATTATGTTCGGACATAACAATATCCAATGCCAACCGCTTTCTATAGAACGGCATCTCCGACTGGATAAACAAGAAAAGTAAATCAGTTACACATCGTGTAAATACAATATAATCTATTATACATGACACAATTACATATATTCAATCCATATATGACTCTTGGACAGACACAAATGGTTCTATGGATGAAACATATCGTGCAAATACAAATTAAACATCAATGACACAAGTCTGATACATGAAACAATTACAAATACCCATGCCATATATGACTATTTGAATGACACAATTGCTCATATTGATGAAACAAATCGTGTAAGTTTTTGTGAATTAATTTACCGCCAGGATCGTCGACGCGAGCCTTCTGCCGTTCCAACATTCCATAAATTTCATAACAAAGACTCCACAATCAACCCTATTAATATCGAAGTAGTTATATTTAGTCTGCGCATTGTACAAAGATAGCAAATGTGCGATTGTATTTAAATTAACTTACCAATTATTTTGTTGTGGGCAATCACGTAGTTGACGGATTGTCCACACAGCAGGAGCTCTTCCAAGAACTTTAGCACAACCAAGATATTGTAGTGCAGCGTGCACATTTCGAACCTATGAAATAAAAAGATTAATAGGTTATTCTTACCAACTTGTAGAGCAATAATCAGAATAAAGAAACGATGGTACAATGTAAATTACACAACAAATCAAAAAGCACACCAGGTCGTTCACAAATGGTACACCTCCAGATGGTTGAGTGGGATACGGTACAATGAGTCAAGGATCCACACTTCCAGTCTTGGGATCTCGAACACATACAATACCCAATGATTATCCTTCACCACTGGGAAAAGAAGTTGTATATGCGCAGAACATCGACTATTAGAATTAACCTTACGATAAATAAAATACAAAGTTTATATTGTGAACATATTTAATTTAATACTCTAGAGTAATTCTCAATCCCGGTGTCCAGCATTAAGCTCCGGACTGCTTGTTCAACATTGAATCCTGAATACGAGGAAGTGAACACATACTGCATGTGAAACAGTGTTATATTAAACACGAGGAATTTGGATTGTGTTATAAATCACAAATAAAACATGTCTATGAAAATGCCTAACCATGTGCTCTGAGTGCGAGACAGTGTGATGGTGATGTTTTGACAGTGATATATCCCTTTCTTTAGAATTCAATAGGGCACACCACACTGACATCATCTACAACAACGAACACACGATAATTGAAATCTGAAGTATTATTACAGAAAAAGTGCACAAACAAACAGTGAAATACGAGGCAACTTACCATATTGCAAAGCCCACGATTGTCTAGCATATCCTTGAACATAGCTCGGGATTCTCGGACATGCCATATATCTGCAATGATGCAGCTGGGAAAGACAAACTGATAACATTAGTATATATACTATTAGTTGTATAAGAATTATACAACTGTTGTTTTTAACCCTTACTCTTGTTGTCAACAGCATGGATATATTTATAAGTTTAATGTTCTGCATCGATAAATCTGCGGGCTATACCAATAGGCTCACTCTCGTCATTGGTTTGGAAGAGAGAATTTCGGGTGCTCGCTACAGCAGAATGTGGTTTTGAATAGTTTGTTTGGGACATTGGTGAATCGAGTAAGTGCTCTCAATAGCTTTAAACTTGTCCCTTTTGGATTTTTTGGTTGTATGACTCTTTCGAACATCTATGATGACAATTGAGTCACCATCGACCGAATTGATTGAGGTATTGTCAAGTTTATTCAGCATGTCTTGCATCTCCTGCAGACGGGCTAATTGTATTTTTTCCTCGCCGATAATGGTAGCCAAATGAGCCTTTAGGTCTTCAAAATTAGCCATCTGATGAATTTAACTACTTTAATTTATAAACAATGGATACAATATGATTATGAACAACAATGAATACAATATGATTATGAACAACCAAAAATTGGTACATGTTACACTCTGATTACAATATTCTATTGTTCATCAACAGAAATAATAATACTAAAGGCAACTGGATAACTTAAACTTACTGATAATGGTATCACGCATAGGTACTTACTAATTAGAGATTTTTTGACATACCCCCATTTGGAAGTCGAAATTTGAGATGGACGGCTAATAAAAGTTTACTTTTAACTAGATTGTCGAAACAGAAAAAAGCAAATTCAAACTTCAAACATTACAAAAAGCAAAACAACACAGATTCTCGAAAAGTTGGGAAAACAAAACAAACCTGAACACAAATTCTTGATTGTTCCTATTTCCTCATTCTGAAGAAACTATTGAAAGATTTTGTGTGAGATGAAAGTGAAAAATAAAGAAATAATCTTGTGTGAGTGAGATGAAACTTGAAAATGATGAGACAAACTGTTAGACTTGAGAGATAATAGAGAAGTTATTTAGGTAATGATTAAGATAATATTATTTTTTTGTCCTTTTAGATATGGAGTATCTCACTTCTGACACTTGATTTCTTTCTTATGAAAGGCGCGCGGCTCCAAGAGAAAGTACAATGATGAGAAAAATGGTTAAGACAATTTGTTTTTTTCTGTTTGGACAATCTCGTTAAAAGTAAATTTTTCTAGTTACAATCTAGTTAAGGCATTGTACCACGGTTGGAGATGCATTATCTTTATTTTTCTTTCCATTTTTGCCCTCTTTAAACATTAATACGTATAATCACATAATTTACATAATTTTTTTTTATTATATTAAACAAATAGTGATTAACGGTACAATGTTACTAATTTATTAAACTAACTAGAAAATAAAAAAGTTGATTACACGTGGTACAATATAAAAAAAAAAACATATTAAAAGAAAAAATATAAGCAATTTATTTTTAATTTTATTTAAGTGTGTTTATTTAGTTTTATTTTAAGTGTGTTTATTTAATTTTTGTTGTTGTTGTTGTTGTTGTTGTTTTTATTTATAATAAATTATATCTTATTTAACTAGTATTAATTGTTTATTTATTTATTTATTTGCATATTTGTATGTATTTTACTTATCTTTAATTATATAAAACAAATTAACAATAAAATTTAATAAAATTTATTTAATTAATAAAATATATGTTAAATATTAATTAATTAATATAAACATATTATATAATTAATATATATCAACTTTAAATTTAATTAAATATTTACAGAAATAATTTTAATAATTAAAATAATTTAATTAAATATTTAAAATTTATTTAATTAATAAAAATATATTATGTAATTAATATATATGGACTTTAAATTTAATCAAACATTTAAATAAATTATTTAAATATTTAAAATAATTTAATTAAATATTTATAATTTATTTAATTAATAAAATTTATGTTAAATATTACTTAATTAATATAAACATTTTATGTAATTAATATATATATGGACTTTAAATTTAATTAACATTTAAATGAATAAGGGTAGATTGGTCTTCTATCACATTTAATGATTATAACACATTTTATCACGCTAATCAAGACAAATAATGATTGGGACCCACCAAAAATTCCCCCTCTATTCTTCCTCCGAAATCCCTCTATAAGTAGAGGACATTATAGAGAATGGAGGAGAATCTTATGGAGGTGGAGGACCACTGGAGATGAAAATGCATGAATAGTAATTGTTTTATAGAGGAATAGAGGACCACTAGAGATGGTCTAAGACCATCTTAGACCATCTCCAGTGGTTCCTCCAAATCTTGTCTTTTGGAAGTGGAAATGGAGGAAAATCGATTTTGGTCTCCAACTGTTTCCTTCATTTTTTTCCTCCAAAATCAATGAAATAGAGGAAAATTATGGAGGAACGGTTTGAGATGGTTTACCCTCCACTATCTTTATTTTTCTTTCCATTTTTGCCCTCTGTAATTATTAATACGTATAGTCACATAATTTACATAAAGTTTTTTATTATATTAAACAAATAGTAATTAACGGTACAATGTTATTAATTTATTAAATTAACTAGAAAATAAAAAAGTTGCTCACACGTGGTACAATATAAAAAAAAACATATTAAAAGAAAAAATATAAGCAATTTATTTTGAATCACCCATTTCTCCACGACGATCCCACAAGTGTTGAACAAGTCTAGCTTGGAGCTCATTATGTTCTCTAGCATGAGCTCACGATGCACACCAAGCCATCTAATATGTCACTATTTCCTCGATCTCTTCTCACTCTAACTTTAGGGACAATCGGTGAACTTTCGTATTCAATATCTAAAGCCGGCGGATTTTCATCGAGAACATATGTATTTTACTTATCTTTAATTATATAAAACAAATTAACAATAAAATTTAATTAATAAAATTTATTTAATTAATAAAATATATGTTAAATATTAATTAGTTAATATAAACATATTATATAATTAATATATATCGACTTTAAATTTAATTAAATATTTAACGAAATAATTAAAATATTTAGATTAACAGGGGAAAAAAAAATGGACCCCCATAAGAGCCCAAAAAGCAACATTTTCCTATCTAAGGAACAAAATGTAAAAAAGGCCCCATTTTAAAGTCCAAGAGGTGAATGCTTACTATGCCAAGAGGAATGCTTACTATGCCAAGAGATGAATGCTTACTATGCCAAGAACTCAATGCTTTGTTTCAACACAATTTTGGGGCCTTTTTTACATTTTGTTCCTTAGATAGGAAAATGTTGCTTTTTGGGCTCTTAATGGGGGCCTGCATTCATTTCCATGTTAGATTAATTCAATTAAACATTTAAAATTTATTTAATCAATAAAAATATATTATGTAATTAATATATATGGACTTTAAATTTAATTAAACATTTAAATAAATGATTTAAAATTTTAAAATAATTTAATTAAACATTTAAAATCTATTTAATTAATAAAACTTATGTGAAATATTACTTAATTAATATACATATTATGTAAGGTCACGCTATTATATTTGTGGGTGACTTTAAACATAGCGTGACTTTAAACATATGTTATTATATTTGTGGGTATTTTTTTCGAAATTGAGGTATGATTTATATTGTGAATATTGATAACAATAATAATAATAATAATAAATTATTATTATTCTTATAGTTTGCAATAATATATTATTTATATTTATATTTAATCTTTGTCTAATCGCTTTAGTCGCTGGGCACTACCAAACCGCCTAGCTTCCGACTAGCGATTTTTATAACACTACTTTTGATTATATCAAACCAGGCACAAATTGATTTTGAAGATCGCTAACTCAAATGTAATTCCGAATGAACGACTATATGGGCTTTTTCTGTTATTGTTCAAAGTCCATAAAATTCTAAAAGCCCACTAATTAAATAGCCTTGGGCCAACAAAAGCCCATAAATTTCATAAAATTGTTATATATCATACCCCCCAATTTGGAAGTCGAAATTTGAGATACTCCCCATTTGAAAAAAATATTTGAGATACCCCCCAATTCATGATGTGGTGTTATCTTAGGCGTCCGTCATAAAACTCACCTACGGCCGTAAGCCCGTAAAGCTTTTTTGTCTTGAATTTGGGGGTATCTCAATTTTGAAAGATAGTGGGGGTAATCCCGAAATTCGACTTTCAAAAGGGGGGTATTGTTCAAAAATCTCTATTTTTCTAGGGGAAGTGCATAATATTTGAAATATCCAATGAATGCAAAACAAATATGTTTACTTTATTTATTGATAATAGATAAATTAAATAAATAGGTGATCCCATGACCGCACAGACCAAAGACCACTATAGTGTTCAAGAGTCAAGACTCCAACTATTTACCAATCTTTATTTTAGTGTTTTATAACCTGTCTACCTGTATGGAATCATTCCACCCCACGAAAAGACTACACTCCCAGTGTCCCACTCCCACACCCCACGAAAAGACTACACTCCCAGTGACCAGTGTCCCATGCTACCTCTATTAAATGAACAACTCAGCCTAGTTACAAGATGGCTAGCTATATAGTTCAATGCTCTGCCTAATCTCAACCCCAATTCTGCACTACACCATTATTTCCTTTTTCCTTTCATCCCCTCGCTAAAAAACAAACCTATTTTGAACGTATCATTTCCATGGTAGAAACACCAGTTCTTCCAGGTCTTTCATGTCTTTCAGGTTTTCCAGGTCGTCCGGTTACCATCACTATGAAGGTCTCAAAGCTCAGCAAATCAATGGAGGATTTTGAAGATCATATAAAGGATGGTTGTTTCCTTCATACTGAGTTCAACAAGGTCAAGCGAGAATGGTTTGACTATACCACATGTTCGTTGCTCATGATACACAAGGTCTCCGAATAATGGAGAAAATGCAGAAAGAGATGAAGGAATTGAGGGCTTTGGTGCATGTAGAGAAAATGAGAAAAACCAAGTAGTCATTATGTAGTTTTGTGTTTTGTTTTGAAGACACCTTGTATGGTGGATGGCACTAGTGCACCTGTTATCCTTTTCTAAATTCTATGTTAATTTTGTTTGGCTCTCCCTTTCTGTGTTAATTTATCAAACTTAGTTTAACAAATTAGCAAATCACAGAATCCTTTCCAAAAAGGACAATATTACACTACTATCAGACACTAATAATTAAAACCATATATACTGGGAATTATATCGCCATAAACTTCTTATTAGAAACTAATAATTAAAACTTCCAGACCCAAGTCACCCAACTTTGATGAACATCCAAAATATTCCACTACAATTAAGATAACCAACATCAATCTACCATATGGATTATTACTGATCTGTTGATTTTTTCTTGTATAGATGTATGATGTCATGCTTTTATTGAGATATGAATTGCTGATGAATTGCAGATTCTGACTTGGCTTATTTTATTCGATAAAAAGCTTACGTGGTTTAAACTTAATAACTCAGACATGTGTCTTAATCCAACGAATGAGATGTGTTTTTAATCCAACGGTGTCAATATGTTGTCACTGTTACCGTTGGACCGACTGAATAATGCCCTTAAATAGTGTCTTCTTCCCCAATTTGTTAATCTGGAACGCAAACAGAGATAAGAAGTGATAAACACAATTTTGTTTGGTCGCCTTCTTCCCCATTTTAAGATTAGAATGAATTCAAAAGGTGCTTCAAGCTCAATTTTTTCGAAGTTTAAGTGTTTCATCTGTGGAGGTGGTGGCCACTTCGCAAAGGACTGTGTATTTCATGATTTCCCATGTGTTCTCCTCTGCGATGATCACAAGATGAAGTTTGGTACTAGTTCACAAAAGCGATCACTTGGAAGACAATTTTTGAGCTGCAAGTTTCAGTCAATTGTTTGCAAAGGATTTTTGTGGGTTGACGAAATTGAAGATGTGGAGTTGAAGAAGCAAGAAATACTGAGCAATATGTTGAAGAAAAAGAAGATGGGGAAGCAACCTGTTGATGAAGAAGATGTAGTCACACTGAAGAATAAGAAGATGGAGAAGCAACCTGTTGATGAAGAAGATTCAGTCACACTCAAAATCTCCACAGACCAGAACATGGACATGAGTGTACAGGGGAGTGCTAAGGCAATTAGTAAGATTGTGAAGCTTTTAGCAAAAACTAATGTGAGTGAGTGAGTGTACTAGATGCTGTGTGTTCCTTTTCTATGTTAATTTTGTGGCTCACCACTTCACCTGAATATGTTACAAGTCTTGAATATTTTGAATGCAACATTATGGTAGACAAATTTGTCAAACTAGTTTAAGTGTTTAAGAAAATATCAGATCACAGCATAGCAAATCATAAGCTTGACATTAGGTTAACAAACAACTAAGAAAATTAACATCCATAGCAAACAATAGACCATTGAAACATTCCCTCAACCAACAATTTAGAAAACTAACATTTCATCCAAAACCAACACCTAAAATAGGTAAGTTTGAATTAAACACAAACCATAAAGCTTTAGTGTATTGCCTTTCATTGCTACACCTTCCTTAGTTAGCTCTTGTTTCTCTTACTTTCCTGTAGGTGCGACACCACAGTCAACAAAATCCATTGCTACACGGTTCCGCAAGTTTTCAGGTTTAGGCTTTGTCTCAAACATCGTTGACTTACCTCTAAGAATACAATCGACAAAAGCAAGAATATAAACTCCACATGCGCAATAATCTGGCTGTCGAGAACATGGTACGAATTCGCGCCTACTCTACGTGATCAGATGTGGGGTTAGCAGCATACACCACATAGGGTAGCATCTTTTCCACACCAATTTGTTGAGGTGATACTTTAGTGTAGCCAAGGGAATCATATACATATACCTTCTTCAAATTAAAGTTGAAACCCAACAGTGTCCAGTGGTCGCAGTAAGTCTGTATTTGAATGACAAATTAAGCATTATGGGATCCATAAAGAGATATTAGGAAGACAATTAAAAATCAGATATCCCAACAATGCGTTTCAAATTTACCTGCATAGGTATGAGCAGAGCCTTAGCTTTCCAAGGGTTTACTTGACCACTTAGTCCTTCAGTTACATCAACAAATACAGTATCAGCAAGGCTAATTGAGAAACGGCCATTATCGATTCTTTCCTTTGGTGTGAGATTAACAAATGTTGGATCTTCCATCAGTGAATTAAATTTCTTTTGGACCATAGTGTGGCATTTGGTCTGATATCATTGATGACTTGGTTAGTTCTTACAACCAAATGTAGTTTCTTCACAACAAACAAAAAGTAAACGAATAAATATGACTTACAGCAAAATGTACGGTCCTCACAAGTGCAAACTGATCTTGCTCTGCAATGTGAACTCTTTGCTTGCCATACCACCTTCTTAGCAAATCTAAATAGCTGTAGATGACATCATCATTCACCCAGCTCCTCCCTTTTAATGTGCTGAATGAGTAATAAGAGAGTTCTTCACCATACCCAAATACCATCATCGGTGTCATAGCAATGTCAAGGTTCCTTGCAGAATTCCAATAACCATGGAGGCACAACTTGTCCTTTTTTGTTGTTGTTCTCCCGATGAATGAATCTTTCAAGGTTTCAAAAATCTTCTCATCACAAATTCTGCCCAATTCTGCTGCATCAAAATCCACCATTTTGTTCTTTCTCTTTTTCCTGTTTTTTCTTGTGTTCTCTTCGAATTTATCCATTTGTTCATCTGTAATCGCTTCTTCATTTTCAAGGGGTTCCACCAGAGATAAAGTATTAATAACTGACATGGTACTGTCAAGAATATCAATTTCCTTCAGTAAGGATAACCCATCAGCAGCAGCAACATCTTTTTCATCATCTACACCTGCAGCATCATTTGTTAAATTTTTTGTAGTCCTTTTTTTGTTCTTCTTCTCAATTAATTCTTCTAGCGATGTCTCATTCCAGTTCTTCATCTTCATGCATGTTTGTTCGTTTTCAGTTCCCTGGGCAAACTGTACTTTTTTGTTCTTAATCATCAATAATGTTTCTTCTCCTTCCTCGCCCGTAACTTTCCTTTTCTTCTTGTTTTCTAACCCTTCATTCCTTTGTCTCAGATTTCTTGTATAAGAATTTATCGCCACCTTAGCTTTCCTTTCAGGCTGTTGTCTAGATGCAGAGTGCTCTTTTCTTTCTTCATTATGGTCTTGGTATCCTTGTTTTTTCTCTCAGAATCTTTCTTTACTTCATAATCATCCATTCTCACAACAACCTCCTCATCTGGTTTTGTTTCTTGCTCGGTATCATTCATTACTTCAAAATCATCCATTCTCACATCAACCTCCTCATCTTGTTTTGCTTCTTGCTCTGTATCATACATTACATCAAAATCATCCACTCCTACATCAACCTCCTCATCTGGTTCTGCTTCTTCCCCTGTAGATTTTTTTGCCATTGGTTTTCTTGATCTAACGAATTGAAATTCATCAGTGGTTGTCGTTTGCTCAAAGTTTGAATTATTTTGTTTCTTCGCTGGAGAATTGTCTTCACATTCATCTTGCTTTCCTTCATGTTTCTTGGATATGGTAGTATTTTCATCTGATTTTGAATGTTCTTCATTCCTGCTTTTTCCTGACCTTGGGGATCCACTTGTTGTGTCAACCTTCTCGTTACTTTTTATGGATGCTTGTTTGTTGGTGGTGGTGGTGTTTCTTTTGGGATTCCCTCTTGCTTTTGTATGCTTGCTAACAGGATTTCCTGGCATTGATTTGGTGGAAGCACCTGCTTGAAGGGCAACCATATCAATTACACTTTTAACAATCCTATCACCCTGGGCTTCTTCAACAATAGTTGTGACCTGTATAGAAAAAACAAGAAAGATAAAATCAAACGTAAAAGCCACCATTTGAAAGCCAGAAATGGCTATATGAAAGGCACAAATAGCTATATGAATGAAGACATAATAGAATATAATTACCACTGCCTTCAGAATAGCTGCGAGGGTATTGATTGGTATAGTAATCATCTGATCTGGCTGATCTGGTGGTTGTTGAAGATAAGTAGTTCCAATTAATCTTGCTTGGTCTCCAAACTGCCAATAGTATATCACATAATTTAGGTATAGAAAATAATGGATTATGGTGAGAAAAATGTTTCGGCAAACACTACACCAGAATATGTATTTTCTACCAGCAAAATACCGTTGCAATAATTTTTACTAACGGTATTTATGAATTAGAAAATCAACGTTAGTAATTTCTAACAGGTCTTGTTGTAACGGTTTTATACCGTTGGTAAATAAAAACTTCTAACAGTTTACTACTGTTAGTATTTTATAACGGCTGTTTAGTGTTAGTATTACTTGTTAAAAGTTAGCAACACAACCTAGTTACTAACAACATTTTGCTGTTACAATTTTTGGAATTGTATATAAAAAAATATTATGCTGGCTCTCTTATATTATTCTTCTACAACCTACTCAAACATGCTCCTGGTCAAACTTCTACATAATAACCAACAATTTCATGTACAATATATGAAATAAATAATCTCGTTACAACAAAACTTACAATCCATTTGCAATTAATATAAATAATCTTGTACATTTCATAATTCCAGCAAAAAAAAAAAAAATGGCATCTGTTTTGATTTTTCAACTTTTATTCTAATGAACCTAAATCAAACCATATATGACTATCTAAAGAATACTGACTAGTAAGCTCATTGGCTAGTGAAGGCATTCTTGACATCCTCTCTCACATCCTTGCAAAATAGTAATATAGTGAAGTAGGCGAACGACTTGTGCTCTTTGACCTACGGTATAAAACAACAAATGTTAAGAGGAATCACGATACTAGTTTAAGGAAACCAATGTAACTCCTTGAATAATAAACAAGATTAAGATTGAAAACTTTCCAACAGAGAAATTCATTACCTTCTTTGTTAGCAACACCAATAATTGCAACATTTGTTTTTTATTCCAAAAAAATTTCAGCTCTCGCAAAGGTTTCATATATCTGGACAGTTGCAAAAAATGGATTACACAATCTAGTGCCTCAATTCAACATTGATAAAACTGCACAGAAGAAAAACTTAGAAAATCCAATTAGGGTATATAATGAGATACACTGGTGCAGTCGCAGCTTATGGAATACTAGACAATTTTCTGAGTTTCCATTATCTAATGAACCTATCACACATTTAACACTAGCTGATTAAAAAACTCTCAGTCTGAACTAAAATACAAGATTCAATTAGATAGTGGCTTGTAAAAATAAGACTTGCGTACCTTTATGCATCAATACTTAGCCTTGGTCAACTGTTTGTGTCCACTTGTTGTTGTCGTCACTACGAGAAAAAGTAAATCATGAAAAGAAAGAAACAAGAAATTGAACCCATGCATTATGTGTTATAGGTTCTAGTTTTACAGGTGCAGATAACAGAATAGGTCCTAGTTTTACAGGTGCAGATAACAGAATAGGCATAGGATACATACTAAGAAATGTTGTTGGACATTTTATAGGTGTTGGATCTTGCTCCAATTCAGCAGGCACCTCTGATGCTGCAGAATCCACAAGCCTTCTTGAAGTCGTATTATGGGCAGTCAACCAACATCTGACACACATCAAGTTGGAAACTGATTTGAAAGGAGCGACAGACTTCCTAATGGGATCGACACAAATATACCATGGCAGACTACTACTATTACAAAATTTGTTTTACTGTTATTTCCTAAGTTTGATGTAATAAAGGTGAACTTTGCCAATAGAAATAGGAAGCCTGCGGCTCACTTACTTGCAAGGCATGCAAATGTAACCTCTCTGGTTCGTATCTACTACTGTGATCCATCAGACTTCCTTTTCGCTCAACTGAAGGACGATTCCTTGTTTTATATATATATCAATGATTAAAAAAAAAAAAAAAACAAACAAACAAACAAACAAACAAATGGAACACAAGTAATTAGAGTTGAAGGCATGTTAGCTACTAGTCTACATATTAGGAAATGAAAACAAAGACTTACATAGTCCATTCATAGTGTGAAGAGAGTTCACAAACCACTAAATATTATCCATCTACATATGTAGTACAAACATCTGGAAACAACGCACTGCAATTTATAAATTACAAACCTCCCTTCATAGACCACATGTTTTCTGGTAGTTCAAGGAGAGTTTATTAAGATGTAGTAACAAGTCAACAAAATGAACAGTTTATTTAAGCAAGCCATGAGCTATTAAAGGGCCACCTCATCAGATAAAAAGGCAGCTGGTCATAGTCATTAAGGAAAGCAGACATTCCAGCTTAGGAAGGGGCAAGATAGGTATACCTTCACAGAATCCATCACGTGAAATTTGGATTGAAATTCACAAATGTATATTGCATGGTCTGCCAATCAGAAAATGCATTAGTTTAGGGAAGACATGAAAGGTTTAAGGAAGGACTACACCGGCACAATCATACTCTCAAAAGCGGAAATCAGTGCAAACAAAAACGATTATATTAACAACTCTGAATATTAGAGAATAGTGTAAAGCAAAGCCATTGCTATTAGAAAAAAGCAAGATCGAGCATGTAAAATATGTATGATGCATGAATGTCATAAATTTTTGGAGAATCACACGAGTAACTAGAGTTCCGCGACATCAACCAATGAAAATCTAAATAAACATAAAGCAAGTTGTGAGTGCTGAATGTATACATTTAAACTTAATATAGCCTGAGTCTCTACTTTCTCAATTAGGCTTTCCACCCAAGATGGAAGAAACTCACAAAAATATATTAATAAAATTTCATTGAATTTTCTAAGACTTTACAAGCCAACAACAAGTATGAATTTGACTATGAATTCAATTAACTTTACAGTAAACAAAAAAAACTTAATAAAACAATTGGATACCTCTAATGAGCTTCCAAAATCCAAATCATCTCTGCAATATAGAAAAGAAGTAAATAAATAAAAAATGAAGACAAATCCAAATCAATCTCATAGATGTAATTACCTCAAATAGAGACCAACAAATAAAACAAACAAAGAAAATATAAATTAAGAAACCCAATAAACCTATTAGGTAGAAAAAACTTAGGGGTTGATTCGTTAATCTGCAAAGTACCCTTTGGTAGCAAAAAACTGAGGGTTAGATCACAAAAAACCTAATTGAGAAAGCTAGGTTTGATATATACAATAAGGAAGAGAGAGAGAGAGAGAGAGAGAGAGAGAGAGAGAGAGAGAGAGAGAGAGAGAGAGAGAGAAGATGCACAATTTAACAGGGGAAAATAGAGGGTATTTCGAAGGAATAGAGGGAACAGTACCTTTGAGTCTCAGTTAACAGAGCACTAGTAGAAGATAGGGTTGTTGTCTTCTTCTTTTGAGTTAAGAAGATGGGTTGGTGACTTGGTGGTGTAGTTAATGAAGTGTTTGTTGAGTGGGTTAGATTTGGACTTTTACACCTATTTTGGTAGGACATAGATAAGAAAGAAAATACCGAGTATACAAATTGAAGTTTGATAGATTTGGTGTCAGATAGGACAAAAAAGGTAAAAGATACTTTCTTTTCTCTTTTGGGTGTTTTTTTATAGAACATTCTTTTGTAGAAGTACAACAATCTTTCCTGCACGTTGATTTGGACTCAACCTCCAACCAAGCTTTTACAAAGGCAATGTTGATGTGGAAAGCTCGCTCAGGGCTCATCTCCAAGGCTGTGTTTGATAACGAATTCCCGGTTCGAAAGTTTTTTTGGCAAATTCGGCAAAGAAGCGGCAAATGTCAGGTTTGCCGGTTCTTGGCAAACGATTTATCCGCAACATTATTTTGCCATCGTTTGATAACAATTTTGCAAAAAGCAGATAAATCGCAATTTGCCGGTTAGAATGCATTTGAAAACACATTTGGCAAACCATGTAACTATATTTGCCGGTTAGATTGGTTTTGATAAAACTTTCGATTTTGGCAAAACCTAGTGGCAAAGTTGAAGGCCCATTGGGCTGGTCCAAAAGAACAAGTCCAAACTTGATTGGGCTGTGCAAAAGTGATCACATATCACCCAAAAGTATGGTAGAGTCACCCTAGTAACTCAATAACATTTCGCAATAAAAAAAAACAAACAAAATTACTAAACAATAACACACATAATATAATTAACGAAATTATATACATTAATAAAACATAGTTATATGTTTATGTAAACATAATAATAAAAAAATTGTTAAAAATGTCATCAACACGGCCCCCATAGTCATACAAAACAAAACAAAGCAAAACAAACAATCAAGCAACCTGGTGAACACCCCACTAGACGACATATGGCGAAGCTAGAGTACCCGAACCTTCCCCTTCTTGTTCTTCCTCTTCTGGTTCGGTCTGGTCTCTAGCTGGACCTGATTGGGGTCTCCCAAACCCAGTAGGCCAGGTCCTTGTCGCCGGTGCCGGTATACGGCCAAAGAAAAGCCTAGGTCGTCGCCCATCGGTATGATAAATCTGGCATCTGATTCTCCCCAGGCCGTGGGTGTGACAAAGCCCCCAACACTCAAACAAAATTGTGTCACCTTCGTGGAGTCCCACTGAGTCGACGAAACACTTCCACCCATTGTAGCGGAAGTACAATGAACCGTGTTGATCGTTGGCAATGTCAACAGCGAAAGATTGTTCACCAGGCAAGATGAGTGCAACCCGGTTGCAGTTGTCGAACAAATACTTGTTCGCAGCTGGGATTTTCTGCCATATACCAACAATATATATCAACATTACTAGGCATGGTTATATAAAATTTCTGCCATGAATCCAAACAGTTCTGTCAAACAATTCCATATATCAACAGTATATATAAAATTTCTGCCATATATCAACAATATATATCAACATTACTAGCCACATATCAAACAGTTCTGTCGAACAATTATTCCATATATCAACAGTATACATCAAACAGTTTTCTGCACATGTAGCAGCCCATATATATGTGCACATTTCTTGCCATATATATCAACATTACTAGCCATCACTGTGAGGCCCAACTAACAGCCCAAAGCCCATCATTTTATCTATGTCCATACATAATTAGGAATTTGCTTACCATTACGCATCCCTTGGTTACATGTCCCTTTGTAACTTGCTTGACCCAGAAAGGGTTATCTCTCATGATGGGCCTCAAGTTGGGCGCCATTGCTTGGTTCTCTGTAACACATATTGCAATACCCATAAGTTTACAAATGTATTACTCAACATACGTAAAGAATGCTACACATGATGAGCAACAATTTGTTGCAATTAGACTAGCAATGTTCCATACAAAATATAAGCAACCATTTGTTACACGACAATGTTAATCCGCAACGGCGTAAGTTATACAATATGTTCCATACACAAGATAATTAATACAAAGCACTTTACGACCATTACATGATAAGGAATACAAAGCACTTCACGACCATTACTGAATTCATATCAAAACGAAAGTTACAATACTATTTTAAAATGTGTGTTACATATAACATAATAAATGAAAATGTGTCTTACATATAACATAAATGTCTAGTCACGACTACAACAATCACAATAATTGGCACAATCCCACATACATGGGTTGCCTAAGCAGTGCAAACAAACACCATCATCAGGTGGTGGTAAAGAAATGTGCTTCCAATAGTTTACGCAATCACCATGACAAGGGTTTTGAAGACATTTTGCACAAATCATCTCAAGGTCTCCTCCAGATGGTGGCGATACATGAAATGGATACAAGAATATAATTCCTGGGCATGCTTGATTAGCGCATTTTGCAAAGCATACCCATTGCTTGTCATTGTTTCCCATTCCCTTGTGCATTTTCATCAAACCATCGCACCCAAGGTTGTCACAATGCATGAATGGTTCGATTATTGGCAAACAAGGGAGGAATTCAAACCGCCCGTATTTGTTAATTTTGTATAAATTGCACGCTTCTCGGATCCTTTCATCTTCGTTAGTGATAATAGTTCGTTTTAGGCGGATGAAGTCTATTAAACTAACCAATAGTTCTGTGCACTCCCAAATGTCTTGAAATCGACTAGCTAAGTGGCCTAGTTCCTTTCTTTCAACAACTCCCTCCATCTCGTGGAAACGAGCCGAAATATCTGTCCAATAACTTGTACCGGCATGATTAACCGGAGGACAAGTGTGTATCGATACCCACGCGAAACACAAGTTCACGTCTTCCTTAGGAGTCCACCACACCATTATCTGAGTTTGATTCTAATCCTAACACAATGTCAAATAACGTTTTAATACAATGATGCATTGACTTTATAAAATATGATAAAAATTATAATATTACCAAAACATTATACAGTACATGTTTTTCATAAAACAATTACCACCTACTCATAGATGTCAAATGAAGACAGTTACCACCGACATCCAGTTTTTTATAAAACACTTTTTAAACCTCACGCAAACACTCTTTGCCTACAATCGATACTTTGCTGATAGTTCCAAGTACACCGGGTACGCTGGAACATACATGTTTCTAATATGTGTGTAATACTCAGGTATCTCTTCCTCAAGGGCAATCCAGTCATCGTCCGTTGCAATCACCGTACTTCTTTCATTGTCCCAATGAAATCCTGGTTGCTCTTCACACAACTCATTGATAAGGTTCGCCAAACGTTTCAAATAACGCAAACGAGCCCAGATGTTTTCAGCAAACAAATCCAGTCTAGTGTGTTGATTTAAAACATCAGAAGCCTTTACCATTCCCGACCTAAGACAGACCATAAGTGGACCTGGTGTCTCGTCTGCCAGCATAGCAGTGCACATCGTGTGGTCCGTATCTGGAGTCCACGCGAACAAACGCCGTCCTAGACGGGGATTTTTTGGGGTGTGAATAATTCGCACCATTCCCACTGACTGAAATAATTCATCGCAGTCAGTTTACATTAGACACATACAACTACAACATATATATATATTCTGAACTCGACACAACTCGACAACACAAGTACTAAAATGTGACAAGAATATTTCAGGACTAAACCATTCCCACTGACTGAAACAATCCATCGCAGTCGGTTTACATCACACACATACAACTGGTTCCTCTATATATATTTTCGGAACCCGACACAACTCGACAACACAAAGTAATAAAATGTGACAAGAATATTTCAGGACTAAACCATTCAAGCCATTCAGATAAACAAAAGTTAAAACCATAGATAGATAAGAAAAAAAGTCATATCTGTTACAAAGTTTATACAAAGTTTAGACAAAGTTAACTAGTTTAGACAAAGTTAAGAAAAAAAGTCATATCAGTTTACATCACACATCAAGACACACATCAAGACAGATGAAAACAACTACTCCCCAGCCCACTCATCCCCATTGAAAGGCTTAACATAGTTAAGCTTATCAACCAACCAATCAGCCCTCAGATCAGCGTCCATCCCAAGAAATATCTTCGCTTGCTTGTCCTCGACACCTAGAAAGTCGAGACCCTTCAGATACAGGACTCTGTCCCCCTTGCTTACAACCTTGAGTGCATCACACAATTCATCGATGTTCGGACCAGCAAATGCCACTGCCAAGGTCCTAACAACATCCATGATGCCCTGTGCATACTCCGAGTTGCTTGGTTGTTCTTGGGGTCCGAAACGCGACTTCTTGCGCTTGGACTGAACAGGTTGCACTGGGGGTGGAATTGGGTGCATGCGAGGGGCAGAATCACTGCAGTTGCTTGAGCTCTCATTATTTGCTGCAGTAGTTGCACTTGTGTCGAACGTTCCAACACCAGCACCATCATCCATGTAAGAGTACGAATCAGCCCCCAATCCATCTGCGATTGTATACATTCACAATCTACGAATCAGCCCCAGATTATTTGACACAACGATTTTAATAAACACAAAAGGGTTGTATCTTACCACTGCCTGCAGGTGACCCCTCAACTTGTTCATCATCAACTTCATCACCTGCGCATGCTCCTTCACCAGTTGCAGTTTCGTTGCCGTTGATGAGGCTCAATTGTTCAAAGTATGGAAAATGCTTCCCACGAACATTACGTGATTCAGGATGAGCCTACAAAGCACACTTGTGTTAATCATTTTGTCAAGTTTACAACCCAACAATTACCAAACTCATCAACAAATGTGCCTTACCACAAAGTACCGTTCCCAAACATCCTCATCTGCAGCAATAACAGTCTTGTTTTCGGTGTCAAAAGTAAATCCGAAACCAGACAAATCCAGAAGTTCCTTTACAATCTTGTAGTCCTTCCTAAGTGTCTTCAGGCGAGTCCGTACATGTTCAGAACTAACATTCATACGGAGGGCTGAATTGACACCATCTGCAGCTGCTTTCAATGATTCGGTTCTTAAGCCATTGTCAGCTCTCTTACCGTTTCTCAACACTTCTTCATACAAAGTGTTCAACATCACCTCTTCCATTTGTTTGGTCCACCTTATGTGGCACTTAACTGGCTTGTCAGTTGGGAAGTAAGGGTCCGCTGAATCGTTACCATTGCCCTTCCTGGTCTTTCTAGGCTTCTTGAACTGTCCGTTCGACATAGTTGTACCTAATCATCCCACACTCACAGTTATACACAGATATGAACCATACACAAGCGTATTATTCCAAACAACTTATCAAATACTCCAAATGGAACATCCAAACATAATCTCGCTCATAACACTATCAAATAGTCCAAACCACAAATTATTCCAACTTATTTCAAACAACCCAAACAAATTATTTCAAACAACTCATCAAATACTCAAGCACAACACTACCACACTCACAACCCTAATAAAATCAACGAAACCTCAACGCTATTCCAGCTCATTGTAATTCTGATAATTAGTCCACATTTCCTTCTTCAAGTCATCACGCCACTTACTCCAAGACCGTGATGCGGATATGAGTATTCCACCGCCTTGCGCATTATCTGCCTCGGGGGGAACGGGTTCTTCTAGTTCCTCTAAATCAGGTTCCACTACATCAGCTGGATCGATATCTTTGAGGAAGTTGTGAATTGCACAACACGCCAATATTATCTTTGTGTGTGTCTTCACATCATGGAATGGTGCCTTCCTCAAATAAGCGAAGCGTTTCTTCAACACCCCTATGATCCTCTCCACAATATTACGTAGCCTGGAATGCCGACAGTTGTACAGTTCTTCATCAGTTTCAACAGCCCGATGTCCTTGTTCTTTGAGATGGTATCGAACCCCACGATAAGGTGTGAGGAAGCCGGGACTTAATGCAAAGCCAACATCCGCAAGGTAATACTTACCAGGGGGCAAGGTTAATATCCTACCTTCACGAGTAACCGCACATCTCAACAACCACCCATCATGCGCCGACCCTTCCCACCCAGCTAGAACGTAAGTGAATCTCATGTCGAACGTACATCCAATTAGAACATTCTGGGATATCACTCCTTTCCGATTACGATTCCTCGGTTGATCATCAAGGGGCACTAAGGTGGGGAAGTGGGTACCATCGATTACGCCTACAGCGTCCTAATTAACAATTTACTTGGTCAGAAAAATACGAAAGAGTTTTTCGTACCTATAAGAAGATGATAAAATACGAAATAATTTTTCGTACCTTGAAATACTGATGCCAAAATACATCCCCAGGACCGTCATTGAGGGGTGAGTTCTCAGCCGTGGCGTTGACAACCACTTGCCTATACAATTTTAGACAAGCATTCAAAACCAAGTGGAAGTAATGGCTCACGGTTTGTCCAGAACGCCTAAACTCGTGACGTGTTCTTCTACACCGATTGTCGTGGTCGACTATGAGCAAGAACATTGCAACTTGTTCTTCAACTGACACGTACCGAGAGTCGGTTAAACCCATAGTCTTCAACCTAGCACATAACCGATGGAATGCAAAACGCCTCATCCTCAATTGGTCATGGCAATTGTTTTCGTTATCGGTGTAGAACCGGGCTAAGGTTCGCCCACGCGACGAATCTCTATTATAGGTATAGGGAGCCCTAGGACCTCTAGGAACACGTTCACGTCTCGTTCCAATATAGTGCATTAACCAATCGACAGCTACAATTACAATAGTAGCTGCAACGATACGTTCATCCTCGGTAGGCATTCTACAGAACATGTGGTAAGTTTATTTGGTTAATAATTTTAATTGTTAGTAGTGTATGAATGCGTAAGAGTGCTTTTTAAATGAAAAATTATTATAAAAACTGGTTAATAATTTACATCATCAATTTCACTTTTTACATAAATCTCACAAGACAAATAACAATTTAATTAACAATGCAATAACAACAACCAACATAACCAACACCAACTTCTTGACCAATCACCAAAAGTTGTCCACCACAACAACATTGTTACAGGGCCGATGACTGACTAGTGGAGATAGAGGTGCTTGAGATTGAGCGGCGGATTGGTAAGATTGACCAGAATGTTCAGACGGTTCTGGCGCAGGAATGTAAGACTGGGACATAAGATGATTGGGATCACACATAAGGCCAGAAGGTTGACAGAAACCATTTGTAAGATGTTGTTGAAGCATATGCCTTGCTTCAGCAATGGTATAAGCACCACGCCAGTCAGCGTTGCTAAAGCCGTCCGTCTGTGACTTGCACTCCTCCCAAGTTCTGTAGATACCCGGACAGAACCCACGACGCACAACATAATAGGAATATTTACCCATTCTCTGAAAAGTGGTAATTAGATGTTTTCAACATAATGAGTTTATATATATCAGCTTTCAATTTATTTTCAGCTTTCAATTTATTTTCAGCTTTCAATTTATTTTCAGATTTCAATTTTTATTTAACTACAGATTTTGTTAACATTATGAGTTACCATTACATCAACGTATTTCGTATAGTATAGTTCTCACAACTAATCAAGTTACTAGTCTGTACTATGTGTTTAATTATAGAAACAACTAATACAATCATTAATCTGTATGTGTGTAGGAATTAACATAAAATCTTACGCTGTGTGTACAAACTAATCAGGATACTAGTATGTACTATTATTTGTGTAAACAAATGACAATCTATAGATGACAAAAACAATCTATATTGAAACTTGAAAGCATGATTATATAATAAAAACAAAACCTCTATTCATAAACATCACTTATTAATTATTAAAACATGTCATTGGAATCCCAACTGATACATGGTAGATACCTACTGCATATATAGATACCTAATGCCGACGAAAACATGCTTTCTAATCCCAACTAAACATGCTTTATAATAGAAACGAATACATGGTAAAAGAAATAACCAACCTTGAAAAACAAATGAGTAGAGAAAGACAAACACGAGCGAAAGGGAGAAATCGAAGGACAAGAGAGAGCGAAGCTGCCAAAAAATATCATACATCACTACTGCATACAATTTTTAGAACAAAAAAAAAAAAACCTCAAATCAAAATCATACCTTCTTGATGTTGATGTTTAAACGATACTGGTCTGCAAAAGATACTGGTCTGCAAAAGAAAATTCAGTGTGACAAAACCACACATAAACATTCATCAGATATTATCAACATAGAATATAGGCATTACATACAAAAAACAAGATATCTTGATTTCTTGATAGTGATGTGAACATAATCTTATTAGCACTTATATTTAAATTAACATAAAAAACAAAACAGACTAATACACCAGAAAATAAAACACTGATAAGTATTATATAAGCTTCATGTCTTGGTTCAAATTAATATCAGAACCAAGTATGCACTTGTTTATGTTTAAGCTTCAAAGTTGCAAAACCAAATTATTTAAAAACTAGCTAGCTTTATAATATCTTCATATATACTATATATGATACTTATTTTGTTGCACAATGTATATTATGAAACAATGTATTTTGTCCAAGATGTTACTTGCATTAGTTTTGCTGAATAAGTGAATATGATTGCTACATGGAAGAGTTATTACATATGCATGCTGATGTTATATTTCGATATGATTTAATTTAGAGCTAGGCTTAGATTATGACCAATTGGCATGAGACCTTGTGACAAACAAAGCAGTTGTATGTATGCCAATAATCATGGTATGGTGTCGAACTAAATAAAAAAACTTGAGTAAAAACATGGCTAATATAAGAACTTGAGAAAAAAAACTATTTATCAGTGTTATAGTGACAAACCTTGATATCGAAGAGCAAATACTGTAAACAGAGAAAAAGAAGAACGCGAACAAGAGAAGAGAAGCAAGTCTGCAAAAAAAAAAAAAAAAAAAAAACGTATACATTTATTAGTTGTTGCCAATATTTATCAGGACCATAATTCATAATAAAGCTACATGCAGGTATACTAGTTTCATTTACAAGAAACATGTATGCCAACCATAGTAACTAACTATGTCAGTTCAAACATGTCAGATATTTTTAATAAAAAATATGATATTTAAAAAATCAAAACTGCAAAATAATTGTTTGAGCAATTGGGCATATACACAACATTTAAGCAATTGGACATATACTTATATACACAAAATTTGTACAAGTTTAATCAATTGTTACATTGCAGCAAAAATAAAAAACCAAAATATTAAAACAGTCACAAATGTACATTTAAATTACTTAAAATACGAAACCATTAATTTTTTGAATAATTTTGAACATACCAACAATAAACCAATATAAAGTTAACAAATAGTTTGAAATTGATAAAATCCCCAATTTTTTTTTAAAATTAGGGTTTATTGAAATTAGGGGTTTTTCAAAATTACTAATGAATTTCGCAAATTACTGTTGAATAAGAATAAAACAATGTTCAACTTGAAAAAATCACCAACTTTTTTGAAATTAGGGTTTTTTGAAATTAGGGGTTTTTTAAAATTACTAATGAATTTCGCAAATTACTATTGAATAAGAATAAAACAATGTTCAAATTGAAAAAACATCAAACTTTATATGAAAACAACATCGCGACAGTAGTGAAAAAGAATTTCAAACTTTAAAAAAGTTGAAATTGTTCGATTTGTTCGACAGTAGTGAGAGTACAATGATGTATATAGTGAAAAAAAGAGAAAAGAATTTCAAACTTTAAAAAGTTCATACTTTAAAAAGTTTTAAAAACTTTATATGAATTTCAACTTTAAAAAGTTGAAATTATTCGATTTGTTCGACAGTAGTGAGAGTACAATGATGTATATAGTGAAAAAAGAGAGAAAAGAATTTCAAACTTTGAATTTCAAACTTTAAAAAGTTCAAACTTTAAAAAGTTTAAAAAACTTTATATGAATTTCAACTTTAAAGTTGAAATTGTTCGATTTGTTCGACAGTAGTGAGAGTACAATGATGTATTAGTGAAAAAAAAGAGAAAAGAGTTGATGCATACCTTCAAACAGCCTTCACCAAGAGTGTCGCCACCAGATCTGCCGCCATTGAAGTTCTGAAGCTTTTTTGGTTATGAGATTAGGTTTTGCTGTTTTTTTTTTACCTATATACCCGGCAAAAAACGTGGTTGGAGTGGCAAAGCAAATTTTGCTTGGGGGGTACCCAAGCAAAATTTTCCCGCATATAAGCGGGCAAACAGGGTCACGTGAGGGCTTAGCGGCAAACGTTGCCGAATCATCCAGTTACGTTATCAAACGAGGGCAAACACAAAAAATGCGGGAAAATAGGGATTTGCCGCAGGAAAAGGGCGTTATCAAACACCACCCAAGGTATGTTTTATGGTTGTTTATGCTTGAAACAATATTTTGGTATCTTTGGCGGATCTTCATCTGAAGTTGACATTGAACTTGGAACTCTGGTGGCCATGGATGAACTTAGATGTGCTTGAATGCAGTGCAAGTTACTCAAAGATGCACTTGGCGCTTCATCTTCTAGTTATTTGAACCGCAGTCAACACTTTTCAGACTCCTTTCCCAAGGCCCTACAGTCTAGGCTAGTTCTATTTTAGCCCTGAACCACTTACAAGTAGGGGTCCATGCCAAACCCCCTCAGATTATCTCTCACAAAAAAAAAAACAACAATATTTTTGGTTTTTGGTACAAGGCCAACGGCGCACTTTACTAAAAATTTTGGTTGTTTTTGTTGTAAAAATCAATATTAATTTATGTGTAGGGGAAATTGATCAAGTAAATCATCTTGCGAAGCGGATAGATGTCTATCGCTCGATGACCAAAGAAATGATTGTTGCATTGGCTAAACGGCGGAGTGAAGGAGAGGACATGAACGATCCTGATGTGCGAAAAGCGCTCCTGGTATGTCTTGTGAAGCTTCAAGAAGCCGCAGAAGCAATTTGGAGATGCGAATTGGAATGGTTTTGGGCTACTAAAAAAATAAACAGTTTGAGAACAGAAATATGTGACCATCGTAACATAATTCCCAATGACGGTACACACAGATGGTATAGATTTTTATGTGAAAACTGTGGAATTATCATGGACTACAATGAACCAAAAGCTAGTGTTCCTCAAGGACTACCATGGGGAGCATAAATGCATAAGTCAGTCATGTGTGGACTTCATGTATTTAAATGGGTCACTCATATTGTTGTTTAGGTCATTCAAATCTGTAATGTTGTCCTGCATCTGGACTTATATCATTTATGTTTAATCTTATGCACTAATACACATACTATATTCTAAATGTGATATTTAGGACTTGTTATGTAAGACTTATTATGGAATTCCGACTAAAAGTTCAAAACTTGGTTCCTCTTACCCTTTTAGATTGAAAGAAATTGGTTCCTCTTACCCTTTTAGAACGAAAATTTCAAAACTTGAAATTTTATTTCATTTCATTTTCCTAATAACTACACGTGCAAATCACGCACATGTTGAAATAAAAAGATTGCATTTCAAAAGGGTAATTTAGAGCATTTTCAATGGTAAAAGGCTTTTAGGGGTGCCACATAGGCAAAAGTTTTTTACTAAAAGTTCTTAAATGCTCAAAAGGGTTGCATTTTGAAAAGGTGCAATGTAGCCAGCAACAGAGATCCCATACCTGTTGCTTCTTTGAAGTTTCTTCCACGTGTCTATGGTTAACACTTACCCAAACGTACTATTTCTCTGTTAACTTTTTTCTTTGAATTATTTTTTATATTTATTAAAAATATAAAAAAACCTTAAACAGAAGAAAACCCATAAAGTTAAACTTCGTTCAATCTCTGGTTTCTTCTCTCCCACTCTACCTTGTTTCTCTTTGCTCTACAGCAGATAGCCAGATACCAACTTCTCTCATATACAATACTTCATATTCATCAGAACAAGATTGTTTAAAATAAGAAAGGAAATCTAAAAAATGAAGGAAACACAAAATTGTGTTTGAGTGGGCACCAACTGTGTTCAGAGAAAGATATATGAATGTTCATTTCTTCTTTTTGAATTATTTCAATTGTTGCAAATGGAAGAAACATTATCTAATCAACAAGTAATAGTGTATTTTTTATGGAAATAATCCAAAATATTTGACATCTTTACAAGGAACCAAATTAATGACAAATATTAAAATCCAATTGTATATGGAGTAAGAGAAATCTTGTTTGCCAATTACATGGAAGTTTGGGTGAACTGTGTTGGTAAATAGAAAAGAAGAAGTGGTGCACTAAGCAGAAAAAAGAAAAAGAAGAGTTTGGTTTGTTTATTATTATTATTATTTATTCTTTTTACTGTTTTTTTTCTAACGGAGAAATCAGACTTTTGGTTAGGAATTAAATATGAAACACGTGGCAGAAATTTTAAAGAAGCAATAGAGATCGCATCTCTGTTGCTGGATACATAATACCCGGACTCGGTGCAAAAGGTGCAAAGGGTGCATTAATTTCAGTCAGTGCTTGACGGTTTGGCCTAGTGAAGATGATTATATATACTTAGTTAGATACAGGCATACAGCCCATCTCTTCCCCACTCATCTTCACGTATCACAGGATTTATACCCATAAAAATGTTGAGTATACCTTTTTTGGGTGAATTGTTGGCCTTTTATGATTATGACCTCAACCTCCAACCAAGCTTTTACAAAGGCAATGTTGATTTGGAAAGGTCGCTCAGGGATCATGTTCCAGGTACGTCAATTTATGGTTGTTTATGCTTGAAACAATATTTTGGTATCTTTGGCGGATCTTCATCCGAAGTTGACACTGAACTTGGAACTCTGGTCGCCATGGATGAACTTAGATGTGCTTGAATGCGGTGCAAGTTACTAGAAGAGTAGAAGATGCAGTTGGCGCTAGGCCTGTCAAAATAGCCCTTTGACCCTAAACCTGGCCCAGCCCGCCCGACCCATTCAACGAAAAAAGCCCTTAAAGCTTGACCCTTATGATTTTTAGGGTAGGGTCGGCCCGACCCTCTCCTTTTAAAGTTCGGGTTAGGGTTTAGCTTTGGAAATCTTAGACCCTACGCTTAGCCCGACCCTAATTAACCCTCTCAAAGCCCTCTTACGACCCTCATAAATATATGTATAATTTTTAATATATTTCTCTATATATCAAAATTTGAACATTTTTTTAGAGTTTTAATCGTAAAGATTTTTCCAATTAGACATAGATGTCACTTTTGTTTAAGTTATATGATATTTATCGAATGTTTATCGAATATTTTCTGAACTAGTTGTTAAAAAACTATTATATAACTAAAAGAAATTGATTCTCAATAGAATATTTTTTTATTAACCATCTATTTCATTATTGAGCATGTAATAAACGGTAATTAGATTATTATTTTAAATGTGTATTTTATACTTATCATGCTAGAATATTATAAATTTAGGATTAAATTTTTAAAGTTTGAAATTTTAGTAATAAGATAACATCTAACTACGAGTTCTTTGTAATTATTAATCGTAATGCTCTTGGATAAAATAATATCATATACTATAACAAATTTGATGGTGAAAAAAATACATTTGTACATTTAAGAATTGAAACATATTATACCTATTTTCAAAAATATTAAAATGATATTAATAAAAACATGATCGCATATTTTTTTTCAAGTAAAACATAATTCTATGTATCGACCCTATCAACCGGGCCCGTGAGCCCGGCCCTCAACCCTTTAAAATAAAGGGCTAAGGGTCTGGTGAGGTTTTTACAATTTTTGTGTTGGCCCGCCCTAACCCGACCCTCATCATCTTTTAGGGTAGAGTTGGCCCGACCGTTAAAGTGTGAGGGCTCGAGGGTTCAAGGGCCGGGCTAGCCCTACCCGGCCCATTTTACAGGCCTAGTTGGCGCTTCATCTTCTAGTTATTTGCACCGCAGTCAACACTTTTCAGACTCCTCTCCCAAGGCCCTACAGTCTCTAGGCTAAGGTTAGTTCTATTTGAGCCCTGAACCACTTGCTAGGGGTAAGGCTTTAAGTCCCCCCCATTTCACACTTGTTATTTACAAGTAGGGGTCCATGCCAAACCCCCTCAGATTATCTATCAAAAACAAAAAAAAAAACAAAAAAAAAACAATATTTTTGGTTTTTGGTACAAGGCCAAGGGTGCACTTTACTAAAAATTTTGGTTGTTTTTGTTGTAAAAATCAATATTAATTTATGTGTAGGGGAAATTGATCAAGTAAATCAACTTGTGAAGCGGTTGGATGTCTATCGCTCGAAGGCCAAAGAAATGATTGTTGCATTGGCTATACGGCGGAGTGAAAGAGAGGACATGAACGATCCTGATGTGCGAAAAGCCGTCCTGGTATGTCATGTGAAGCTTCAAGAAGTCGCAGAAGCAATTTGGAGATGCGAACATGGGTGGTATTGGGCTACTAAAAAAATAAACAGTTTGAGAACAGAAATATGTGACCATCGTAACATAATTCCAAATGACGGTACACACAGATGGTATAGTTTTTTATGTGAAGACTGTGGAATTATCATGGACTACAATGAACCAGAAGCTTTTGTTCCTCAAGGACTACCATGGGGAGCATAAATGCATAAGCCAATCATGTGTGGACTTCATGTCTTTAAAATGAGTAGCGTTGTCATCCAAGTAAGCATTTGGGTCACTCATATTTTGGTTTAGGTCATTCAAATGTGTAATGTTGTCCTGCATCTGGACTTATATCGTTTATGTTTAATCTTATGTATTTAGTTGATATGTATCATCCATTTGTGTCGCTCATATTCTACTTTATGTAATTAAAATGGATATCTTTGTCATGTAATTTCACAGAAACAGGGGCCAGTCGTAAACAACAATATCTAACTTTAATGACAATGGCTTTAGTTTTGTTTTGGCTTATCTGATATCCTTCTTCCATTCTTCTTTTACACCTTTTTTTCCAAATTTCCCAAAAAATGGTGGTGGCAATGGTGGTGTGAATGAATTGTTCCATAGTGCCAGGTTTACCTTGAGAGAGCCAAAGAGAGAGGGTAGTGTGAGGAGTTCTGATTTTGGGCCAACTGAGGTTGGTGATGGTGTGGAAGTGATCCCAAATATAAGTGGCGATGTCACTGTGGAAGAAAAGATGATTTATGGATTCATTGTCAGGTTTAAGGCAGCAACTGCATCTGGAGACAATAGGGATGTGGCAGGCTATGATGTCAGAATCCACAGGGAGGGCTTTGTGAATTAGTTTCCAAATGAAGTAGGAAATTTTTGTAGGGATATAAGGTGGTTTACAAATTTTGGAGAACAAGGGTTTGGGCCTCCTTTATGTAGCTAAAAGCCTGATTGAAGCGCAATCTAAAAGCCCAAAAGACAAAGAAACAAGAAGTAAAACACAAAATTGACTATTTATGGGCCCTTATAAACAAACATGTTTTAATTGGTATTTACTATTTGTGGGCCCCTAAAAACACGTGTACCACGGTGTTGTCCAAATTCAGACAGAAGTAAAACACACAATTTCAGATTTGAATAGTGTTCTTCTCTCTCTCCAAAATTTGGGAAGTGTTCTCTGAACGGCTTCGAGCAATTTTCGCAGTTCTATCAACGGATTTATCTCTACCATTCTATCAATTAAAGATTGAAATTAAGGTTAGTGAGCTCTATTTTGTATTTTGGTTATGGCTTCATGTATTTGAAGTTCCTTGTGGCTAGTTATTTAAGACGAGCACTAAGCTTTGAACTTACCAAAATCATTTGTCTCTTCACATTAAACTCTTCTAAACGACTAATTTGAAGTTAAGTTTTATCTTCTTCTCTTCAAATTCTAGATCTGTGAATAACCTAATTTGAGTAATTAGTGGAGCAAATGTACCAAATAACAGCTAAAATTAGTGGTCCATATGTCCAAAAAAATTGTGTATTGGTGCTTGTGATGTGATGGTGGATATACAAGTGCTGCATTGTTACTTAAAATTGTGTCTAAAGATTACAGTAGTGGTTAGTTGTTCTACAATAGCCTACAGTACAGATTCAGTTGATTGGAGATTTGGTCCAAATTTCATCAGTTAAACCGCTTTATTGTTAACTGGGTGTAAGCATTTTGCATGGATCACACTATGTTGTCTTGTGATGAAGAATTTGTCGAAGAAGTTAGCGATGATGCTAGTGAGGCTGAGGGTGACATTTCTATGGGAAAGAATGTGGATTTTCTATGTAGGGTGGGTTTAAGGCTTCAAGAAGAAATTGGAGAGGATATCTGTGAGTTTTCTGATGCCAACATTTTGGACGCACGTTTCAATACAGAAGAAGAAGCGTACATGTTCTATAACGAGTATGCCAGGTTTAAAGGGTTTAGTGTTCGTAAAGACCTGAAAGACGTAAAAAATGGTCAAACATTTAGAAGAAGATTTATCTGTTCATGTGCAGGTAAGCGATTGGATAAGTGGACCAGACTTTACAAGCGGCAAAAAAAAACCGTCGGATAACCAGGTGCAATTGTCTTGCACTAATACACATATTATATTCTGAATCATTGAAAGTGTGGACAGTGTGTGGTTTTATATCCAAACACAACTATGTTTTGGCACCAAGTGAAGGTTCACAATTTTTGAGATCGCATAGGAAAGTGAGTATGACCAATGCACTTTTGTGCCAAAACCTTTATAGCTTGGGAGTGATTAAAAAATTAATTATGGATCTGATCGTTGCAAAGTCTGGCAGTCATGCATTAGCCGGATGCACTGCCCGTGACTTGTACAATCAAATGAATAGAGGAAGCGTTGAGCGTATTTCTGTTTGGGATGTCAATGTTGTGAACGCTTATATGGAGAATATTTCTATCACTGATTCTGGGTTTTTCAAAAAGCAACAAGTTAATGAAGACAAACAGTTACAGAAATTATTTTGGGCCGACTCCCAGTCACAAGAGGATTACAAGCTCTTCGGTGATGTTCTCTTGTTTGACTCGACATACCGGACCAATCGTTATGGCATGCCTCTTGTTGTGTTCGCCGGAGTGAACAACCACCGGCATACCGTGGTCTTTGCCTTTGCAGTGATGAATAATGAGACCACCGAATCTTATGTATGGGCCTTGGGAACATTTCTTGCGGCAATGGACAATGTCGCTCCTAAATCGGTGATCACGGATGGTGATGCAGCAATTCGCAGGGCTATTGAACTACTCTTACCGAAAAGTAGACATCGTTTGTGTGTATGGCACGTCGTCCAGAATTGCATTACCAATGTTCGTACTGATGGATTTACCAAAGACTTTGTTGGCTGTATGTTTTGTAAAGGACCTCCAGAAAAATTTGAGAAGAAGTGGGATGAATTGTTAAAAAAATGGCCGGATGTGGCTGCGAAGAAATGGGTTCAATTTATATATTTAAAAAAGAAAATGTGGGCAGAGGCGTATTTAAGGGAAGATTTCTTTGCTGGGTGTAGAAGCAACCAGCGCTGCGAAAGTATTAACTCTGTTGTGCGGCTTTGCGTAAAGTCTGGCCTAACCTTGATTGAGCTTGTAGAGAAATTGGATATGAAAGTCAAGCATATTCGCCACCGTGACTTTGAAGTTGAGGTTAGTACTGTTATGACCACCTCAGCACAAATTCCCAACTTAAGTGTCATTGCAAAGCGAGCTGAAGCAGTGTATACTCGGGCAGGTTATGAGTATCTTTATAAGCAGTTGTAAATGAGACATACGAGGATGGAGTTGACATAATCCAATACCTGGTGAACCGTCATATGTATCCTAATGCCCCACAAACTGTCGAATACATCAAAGCCAAGGATGCATACAGTTGCACGTGCAAGCTCTTTGAGAGAGTTGGGTTTATTTGTAGACATATACTTGCTGTTGTAAAGCACACCCATCTCTCTGAATTGCCCAAAAGCTGCATTCTACGCAGGTAGAATCGTATGACTAAATCATCTGGTATAGATGTTGAAACACATCCATCTTCACACAATCTTGGCTTTGGACTTCGTTTAAATGACCTTGATAATAGCGCTCGTGACTTGTTTATGTGGGCCTGTAAATCTGCACAACGCTGTAATAGGGTGAAATCCTACATTGCTGAATTTGACAAGGGTCAGTTGGAAGATGTAACACTAGGGTTTGATCAAGTACCCGACCCAGACCATCACATGGGTTTTGAGGAGGACCTGGTGTCTACTCCGCGACATGTAGGGGGAACCCCTGACAAAATTACTGATCCACCACGAGCTCGACGAAAGAGGTTCGCAAAACGGAAAATATATCAACATAGTACCAGAAGATGTGGAATTTGTCACTTGGTAGGCCATACAAAGAGGACATGCCCCAGTAACTCTCTCACTCTTTTTTTCCTTAATTTTTGTTTCGTTTACAGTTTAAATAACCCATAGTACCAGAAGATGTACATCTACTTACACATTTTTTGTTGTGTTGTGTTAATTTGGGGATGTGTAGATCTACTCAGTGATGATGAGGTCACTGATCATGAGGAGGATTTTGAAATAGGTAGGATTCATCCATGGACCTTGTATTTTAGGTAAAAGAATTATCTTTTGTATGTTGTCTTGATATATGTTAGTGGCCCAACAAACATAGGTGAACCAGATCCTTTTGGTAACGGTACTGCGACAGGCAAAACACCTGTAGTCACTGCTGATGTGTCAGACGTCCGAAGAGCTTCTACTCGTAGGAAGATCACATGCGGCTTGTGCGGTAAAGTCGGCCATAATAGGATTGGTTGTACGCGCAGCAGATTCAAAAGTAAGGAAATTAGTTTTTATTTAAAAGAATTATCTTTTGTATGTTGTCTGAACATTATATGGTGGCTCAACAAACATAGGTAAACCAGATCCTTTTGATAACGGTACTGCGACGGCCGAAACACCTGTAGTCAATGCTGATGTGTCAGACGTCCGAAGAGCTTCTACTCGTGGGATCATCACATGCGGGTCGGACGGTGAAGTCGGCCATAATAAGATTGGTTGTCCACGCATACACGAAAGTAAGTTATAGGAATGCAATGGTAGTGTTGATTTTAATGAGGATTATAATAAGTTGTTCTTTGTTTTGTTTATAGGTACAGATTCGTCCGTGTCTGATATTGGCGGCGCTTATTTGCACACTAGTCAAAACGGGGATTCTTTTTGGCATCTAAAGGATGAATGAAGCAAAATTCAAACATCTGTGAAATTTCATCCTTCCTATTGTTGAATGCCTGTTTATTATGCTGTAAAATTCAAACATCTGTGAAATTACATGACAAAGTTATCCATTTTAATGACATAAAGTAGAATATGAGTGACACAAATGCTTGAATGGATGACACATATCAACTAAATACATAAGATTAAACATAAATGATATAAGTTCAGATGCAGGGGGTATCATCAGAAACAACCAAGGACACCACATTGGAAACTTCTTCTCCTACTATGGGAAGGCTCCAACAACCTGGCAGAAACCAGAGCACTAATGGATGAACTTCCCCAAACCCCTTGGGCCTGACTCAAGCCTTTCGGGCTATTGCTTTATGCACCTCTGTTTACCCATTGGACTTATGTAAATTATGAGATACAGCCCACCACATCTATAGACAGGTAGAGGTCCAAGCCAAACCTCATCTTTTAATGAAATGGTGTGTGATATAGCTTATGGTATGGATGATGAAAATAAGTGACACAAGTAGCTATATGGATGGAAAATAGAAAGAAACGATAAGATTAAATATTTATATACATACATGATAACATTATACATTTCTATGCCAAAAATGGTTATATAAGTGACACAAGTAGCTATATGGATGGAAAATAAAAAGAACCAATAAGATCAAATATATATGAGAACATTATATACATACATGATAATATTATACATTTACATGCCAACAATGGTTATATAAGTGACAGAAATTGCTATATGGATGATAAAATTAAAGAAACAATAAGAGCGAAATCTTGTCTATAGGTTGTAATTTTCAAGTAGTTAATGGATTACCAGCCGGCGGTCGGTGCCAATTAAGGCATGTTGACCAGGATTGTAATGATTTCTTTTTTGATTAATAAAAATCAAAATAAAAATGGATCTTGGTGGATTTGAACCACCATCATCTTGGTATTATTGCGAAATTGCCCAAAAACTATCCTAAGTGATATGCCATTTGAGCTAAAGATCCATAATCAAGTAAGCACGACTTCAAAAAAAGACTTCACAGACGATGGGAGAGAGAATAGAGAAATTGATAGAAAAATCATACCCAAATTCTTGATAGAGAACAAAAAATAGAACCTTAGAAATTGGGGAAAAAGATGCAAAATCTCACAAAAAAGAAATAAACATAGTTGGAAAAAAAAAATAGAGAAATTGAAGCTCGAATCAGTAAAAAACCATTAACGTAAAGGAGAGCTTTTTTTCCTCACAGATGAAGGGAGAGAGAAAGAGGAAGAGAGAAGAAAGATGAAGAGAGAGTGAAGTGGGCCATGAGCTTCCACATGTTTGTCCACATCATTTAAAAGGGGAGAGAAAGAGGAAGGGAGAAGAAAGATGAAGAGAGAATGGTGGGCCATGAGCTTCCACATGTTTGTCCACATCATTTAAAAGATAAATTTTTGTTGACTTTAGACTAACCGGTAGCAAGTTTTCACTTGAGTCCACATGGAAGATCGGAGGGTGTACAAGCACTTGTACCGTAATACACCAAAGCGATAATGTATGAAATAACGGCTACGTATTTTTGCCTCTTTTTAATAGTGACCAAAACCTAAATAACCTTTTTAAGATTTATCTGCTTATATTTTATCTTACTCTATGTTTCTATGCTTTGAGTATTTTGTGATTTATATATACTTGGACAAGTGGTATTTAAAATTTATGGAGATCCACATATACATTATATAGACTGTTTTCTCTTATTGTTTTCATTGTCGATTAGATTAAAACAAAATTGCAGCAAATCTACAAATCTATGACCATAAAAAAGATTATTTATCAATCATAATTTCGGTATATAGGTTCAACATAAACTCCCAGTGCGTAGCACGGGTTCAAGAACTAGTATATATATAAATATATATATTTTTTTTGTTCAAATATATTAATAAATAAAAACAAGTTAAACTACCACAATACATCTTACCCTTTGTACTCCTATTCATTTATATTTATAAATATTTTTAAGATCTCTACAATTAGTCCATTTCTTTACCCGTAATTTTAAAATATCTCATGAATCATGATTGCTTATTGTCAATAACGTCAAACGCTTTGGGGTTTTTTCATACGTAACTAAGTAATCATTTTTTTTCTTGTCTCCCACTTTTACGATTGGACTGTTGAAGATTTGAGAGTGATAATGATAAGTGATTTGATAAATAAATAAGGATGTAAATATAATCATGGAAATGGTTCTGGGACCTCATTAAGAGTCCACAAAACACAAATGGCCCAGCTAAGGTTTGGTTTATAATATTGGCCCTGATTAAGCATTTGTTGGATAATAAAGTATCCATTTAACGTTCAAATTGTAAAAACGGTCTTTTGATTATCGATAATACCCTTCTGGTTTATGCAAACAAGTCTTTGCATTTTATGGTTTATGTGGTTGTTGTTGCGAATATACAAACAAGTCTTTGTATTTTATGTTTACGTGTGTTGTGACTGATGCAAACATTTGTTTACATTTTTATGTTTTATGTGATTGTTGTTACGAGTATGCAAACATGTCTTTGCATTTAATGTTTATGTGTGGTGTGACTGATGCAAACAAGTATTTACATTTTATGGTTTATGTGGTTGTTGTTGCGACTATGCAAATAAGTCTTTGCATTTTATGTTTATGTGTTGTGACTGATGCAAAAAAAGTCTGTTTATATGTTTGTGACTGATGCAAACAAGTCTTTGCATCCGTCAAAAAAAAAATCCATCTCTAAATCCAGCTTCAACTATCCTTTTAATCACAGTAAATCGAGTCTACCATCGAAAATCAAACAGTTCGCTTCTTTTCCACCATAATCTCTGTTCAACAAAGACAATGGGGTTCCACCTCGATCATCTCTCTCTTCTCTATTTATCCTCTCAAATCTATAAAAAAATCAATTTTCTTAACAATTCAATGAAGAAGAGGACGAATATGGAAGCTTTAGAATTGGTAGAAGGAATTCTTCGAATTCCAATCAACCTCTTACATTCGAATTACAAATTCTTCTTTATAATCTTCTTTGATGTAAAACCAAAATTTATAATTCAATTCTTCTTTATTATCTTCTTTGGTTTTTAAGTTAATTAAATATTCTCGGATATTCTCGAAATTCCGACAAATACCACGGAATGTCGGATTTTAAAACGTCACCATTCCGACATAGGCCATCGAAATTTTGAGGCATATGCCGATTTTCTAGACCTCGAAATTTCGCCTGGATTCGACATCTATTTTTTTTTTTTTTTTTTGATAAATAAGATTTTATTGGATAAAAACACACTATTACAATCCTGAACAGCTTGAGTACAATTACTCATTGTCAGGTTCATAACTAAAACGAAACACAACCAGTAACCAGACTACTCAATGGGAGTAGCATAGCCTTTAAGAACTCTTCCCAATCATCCAACAAGGTTGTGTACCTATACTTTTTCCTCCTTTTTCCAGCTTGCACAATAGTACGATGTAGTGGCCTTGATCTCCTTACATATTGTTTTCTCTACTACTTCATTTGTACCTCTGAAAATCTTATTATTCCTTGTTTTCCAAAGAGTCTACAGTGTTGCATATGGTAAATATCTCCAAATTCTTTGTCCAAGCTCCTGATTGCATCCCCTTGGCCATCGGCATCTTGAAGTATGATTAGAATTATTTTATTAATAATAATTTGAAACAGTCAACAAAAGCTGCTGCCACCAATTATGAACCATTTTTTTTTATTTGGTCGAAGTAGGAAACAATCAATGACTTATCATTGTAAAATATATATATATATATATATAAAGGTAAGAAAACATTTTCAAAAATCAACTGACTTCCATGTAGCTCCGTCACATCCACCCATGTTTGCTTAGGACTGTAATACCCATGAGTTGGTGTTAGTCCCACATTGCCAAGGAAGTGGTTGTGTTGGTAGTATATAGAGCTTAACCATACTCTAACTAATGTCAAGGCCTTTTGGGGTGAACCACATGGGTGGGCCCTGATCCAAAACCCTCTACTGCTGGATATCCGCAGTGACTAAAGGGGGACAATATTGACATTAGTGAGCGGTATGGTGCTTGACGCACCGGGATGAGCGAGGACGAAATCCCGGGGCGTTGCGGCCCTTGACCATCACCAACCTTCCATCATATTCCTAACCTTATGCACTTAATCTAAACTACTTTATATATGGCGCCCCCATACCGAGGCGTTCATGAAGCCTTTGCTGGCAGTATAATAAATCAACACGTGTTTTTATATATAAAAATATATTTATATATTTAGATTAGATACAGATAAGATACAGTAGTTTAGAACAGATAGTCAAATATACATATACAGATAGTATTTCGGCTGAATTCTGTTTTTTTTTTTAAGTTTATTTACCCTATTAAAAACCTAAGGCCCAGGCCCATATCCATATTACTCTATCTTTAATAGCACACACGTGCACATTCACATAGTTATATTAAATAACTTAGGATGCTGATGGCATATAGATGTCAGTTTTGAGTACATTGACCAAAAGAAAGAGTTCATCCAAGCCTGGAAACTAAATATGCCATATAGATGTCAGTTCTTTCTTTAGCAACTTCTGCATCATGCCTTGCCTGTAGCTCAGACGTTAATTCATAGAGAATGTAACATTTTGCCATAGTGTTCACTTTGTGGGGAAGCAGAGGAATCAGTCATACATTTGTTTATCTTGAGCCCTTTCTCAAGAGCACTTTGGATTGGACTAGGACTGCATCAGCTCATCTATGATGCACCTAATACCAACGTTACAGAAGTCTTAGAAGTCTTTTTTTTTTTTTTGCAAAATGCAAGCTGGGGTTAGGCAGACCCCTACCAGAGTTTATTCATTGAATTCTAGAATACAAAAAACCAGATGCATCCTTACAGGCAAGGTGCATCATGTCCACACTAAGTGGGTTACAAAAAACAATTGAATCCTCCATTTGGGCTCCCATGTTAGCTAGGTGATCAGCCACTTGATTAGCCTGTCTAAATGTATGCTCCATTGTGACTTCTTGCATTAATGCAATTGATTCCTTAATCTCCTCTGCCAACTCCTTAACCCTCCAAGTTGGTGGTGCGTTTCCTTTAATGATATTCACTGACTGCAAGGAGTCTGACTTGATGTTTAACTTCAAATATCCATCCTTCAGTGCCAGTTCCAGTCCCCTGGCTATTGCTCTCATCTCCAAGTATAAGACAGAATAGCTGGTATCACAGCTGCAGTATGCTAGCTTTACGTCTCCCTTGGCATCTCTAATGACTCCTCCATATCCTGCCTTCTCTTCATTGAGAGATCCATCTGTATTGAGCATGAACCACCCCTGCATAGGTGGTGTCCATTGAACATATATCATAGATGCTGGAACTATCTGAATAGGTGTGCCAATAAAGGAAGCAGCAACTCTGTTGGCCGGTGTGTCTTTAGCTTTAAGGATTTTTGTTGCAATCCTTGTTTTGATATCCTTCATGATGTTTGCTACAATAAGAGTCTGGTTATGTCTGTCCCCTCTAAATATCCTGTTGTTTCTTTCCCCCCAAATGGAGTAGACAGTGGCAGAAAGAGCAGCTTGTAGGATCAGATCCTGTTAAAAAGATCCCCCCAAATGAAGTCTTAGAAGTCTTAGATATTGTTAAAAATGAAGAGCATAAATCTGAGTTCCAAATCTTTAGAGAAATAGAGCTATCCAAAAAATTAAGCTTACCCCATCCAAAAATTGTTACTAATTAAAAACACCCAATATGATAAGAGCTACCCATTCTCTCAACAAAATTTCTCCATATTCTAAATTCGATCTTCAAACATTTAAGTAAATTAAATGTTCAAATGAAAACCCTAAAATATTCAACTTGTTAATTTCTCTTGTAATTTTTAGGTCAAATAATATTAAGTTAAACTTTAAACAAATTTTTCTTGAACTTAACATAAGAAGAAACAACATGAGTTTCTTCATAAAATAGTGGTCTTCATCCATATTAAAGTATTTTATTGTGTCTTACAAATTTATCATGGTCGTAAAGAATGGAATAATATTAAATTTAAGATTTTGATAAACAAGAGGGTAATGATTTGGGTTTTTGTTAATGGAGTAGATGAAAAGAGAAAATAGAGAAGAGAGTCAAAGAAAACAAAATGCAAAAAAACCAAATTTTTTTAATAAGTTTTAAATTTAAATAGGTGTGTGGCTCTTAGTAAAAATAGTATATAATTTTTTGGGGGTGCTTTTAATATGTTGGATAGCTCTTTGTAAAGAGTCGGGTGTCAATATGATTTCCCAATCTTTATTGCTGGTATGTGGAAAATCTTGTGTATGTGAAATCAAGCAAGGTTCAACACAAACAACCAAGGCCACATCGATGCATTCTAAGGGTCAATACCACATTGAGGTTAAGGCAGAATCCAAGGCAAAGTTCACAACACTCCCAGCAAGCAACAAGTATAGTTAAGTGGGACCTCCCCCTGCCAAGGAACTTAATACAGATGGATCAGCTCAACAAGGCCTAGGACCAGCAGGAGTCGGGGGATTTGTCTGTGGGAATCTAAATCGGGAAAATTAGACTTAACCCCCCAAGTAATGGACCTCTTTTGATTAAACCCCCACATATTTGAAAAGTTTGACTTTGCACCCCACCGTCTGTTTCCGTCTAGTTTTTCATCCAAACTATATTTTTACTTCCCCAAATGCCCCTCATTCTCTTATTAGCTAAAACCCCCCATCTTCTCCATCTTAATTCACTCCATTGTTAGGATTTTGGAGCAAAAGAGTGGAGAGAACTTTTCAACTTTACAAAGTAGATCTACACAATTTTTACTTCTTTTAGCAACAATGATTGTGATTATATGTTGCAATTGCTTCGATTTCAAATAAATTTGAGAAGAAGAAGACATTATTCAAAGAAATCATACATTTACCTAAAATTGACCTTCCCCATTGTTCATTGTTGTGATTGCTTCGATTTTAAAGTTAGATTTGAAAAGAAATAGAACAAGAAGAAACAATCTTGATCAAGTTGCAACTCATTTACAAGAGATATGAAGAAGGAGATGTTATTGCTAAATTGAATTTAGTTTCTAACTTATTTTCTAACCATATGTGAGTTTGGGTACTTTGGGGGGTTTTAGCTAATAAGAGAATGAGGGGCATTTGGGGAAGTAAAAATATAGTTTGGATGAAAAACTAGACAGAAACAGACGGTGGGGTGCAAAGTCAAACTTTTCAAATATGTGGGGGTTTAATCAAAAGAGGTCCATTACTTGGGGGGTTAAATCTAAATTTCCCATCTAAATCTATACTATCTGGTTCAGCTCTCCTTGCGGAGTCCATAGCACTCAGATTAGGATTGATGATGGCACATGCCTTACAGCTCCCACGAATTGAGGGCGAAGTAGACTCACATCCACTTTTCACTAGCTCTCAGAATCAACAGATGTCTATTGTAGGTGTTCATGAAGTTTGGATGGATATTAGACAATTATTTTACCAATTTCAGCAGATCGCCTTTCAGTGGAAGTATAGAGAAAAGGAATTCAGCAGGGGGTGTGCTTGCCTAGAATGCCAAGGCCCAAGCAGTAGAGGTCATGATACAAATTACTAGGTAAATAAACTATTGAATGGGGAATTAAACAATAGCAGTAAATAAGATGAACAAAACACAAGATCTCGAAGAAACTATCTTTTTTATTGAATATTATGAAGATTACAAGAATTCTGCCTCACAATACTCTCTAGACAAGCTAAGCCCTAGTTGCCTCCCTTATGTTTTGGCCTTCACCCTTTTTGACAAGGCTTGGACGACTTCGAATTATACAAGGAAATCTATATCCTATTCACCCGAAATAAGGAAATATGGCTTTAGATCTTTCCAGAATCCCAGCCAGGCGTTGGGCCTTGGACCCGCAGCGTCATCGCTTCGCGAGGACCAAGTCATAGGGTGGCAAAAGTCTATCCTCAAGACACCAATCGGAGGATCACTAAACTCCTAATAGGATACACTTGTATCAGCTCACACACCAGTGTCCTTGCACCGTGCATCTTCCAGAATACCCAGGGGAGTTGCAGTCGTTAATGACACCTTTAGACCCCTTTCGGTGGTTATGTAATATTCTTGTATAGGGATAGGGATATGTTTATTGACGAGGTTATTGAATAACGGTAGTGATGATGAAGACGAGAGAAGAAGATAGATGGAAGAAAAGTTGTCGAAGAAGAAAGAAAGGTATAGAGATTGGGGTAAATTGGTCCACAAGACACGAAAATCAGTGGTTGGGCCTTTTTTAATAATGGTTCCCTAACCGGGCCAATCTTGCGTATGAAAGGGGTCTGTCTTTTTATTCCCTGTGTATATTATGATGCTCAAGAACTGACTGTAGCTCATATTGTTTAAGTTTTAAATAGAACTTCCATTACTTAATACTATGTGAATGTGCACGCGTATGCGTGCGAACAAAAAATAGCTAATAATTAAAAAAATAATAAATTTATTTATGCCCAACAAAATTAAAAAAAAAAAGTGTTTACATGTTTTTTTTTCTGCAGGTTTTTTTCTTTTTTCTAAAAAAATAAAAAGTGTTTACATGTTTTTTTTCGTATAGGTTTTTTTTTAACAATAAATTATAGTTGGTCCTACTTTTTCGAAATTATTTTATATAAATTATAATAGGTAAAATCGGAACTATGTAAAGTAGTTATTATGCTTAATTAGGGGTAAAATCGGAACTGTGTAAAATAGTTATTATGTTAATTAGGGCAAAATCGGAATTATGTAAAGTAGTTATGCTGTTTATTAAGACACGTCAGGCCTCATGAACGCGCACCTTATAAAGTAGTAGAGATAAATTAGGTTTTGCAAATAGAACAAACCGTGTATTCATGTGTGCCCTCCGCCAAGCGCTTAGATGGACCTATACAATAGGACTTTTCGTGATGAAATGAAAGACAAAACAATGTGGGAAACACAACTCAAAACCTTCCTATTAAATTTGTTACAAAAAAACTTTCTGGAGGATTTAATTTTTTTTTTTTTTTTGATAAGTGAAATTTTATTGAACTAGGCAAAGTGCCTTAAAAAATACATAATGAAGCATCACTGTACATACACAGTGATCCAACCCAAAATTTACGCAATTGGCACGGAGAGTCCTCTCACTACTCCCTCCCAATTCTCCCTCCCAATTCTCCATCAACTCTCGGTAGAAGTATTTCTTCCTTCTGCCCCAATTAGCATTCCAAAACCAGATCGTCGCCTTCACGAGTTCACATATCAGTTGAGCCTTCACTTCTTTTGCCCTGAAAACTGCGTTGTTCCTAGTTTTCCAAATTGACCAGATCACTGAGTATGGAAGCAGCTTCCACACTCTGAGACCCCACTCTTGATGTGGCCCTTGTGGCCATTTTTCTAGCCACTCCTTTACTGTATCCACTCCAAACAAGTTCTGAAATGTCCCTTGAACAGGTACATTAAGCATTTCCACACTTCGAGAGAGACAACACAATGCAAAAAGAGATGTGAAGTAGATTCACAAATACCACCACAGAGACCACATACGTCAGGCACCCCCATCCCTCTCTGAATAAGAAGATCCTTCGTTGCAATACAGTCATGTAAGAGAGTCCAGAAGAAGAATCTCACCTTAATTGGGATGTCTATTTTCCACACAAGTGTCATAAAAAAAAGGCTATGGTTTTTGTTCCTCCAAGCCTCTGCCAACCTTATCAAGTTCAGCATGAAAACTTTTCACCGAGAAGCTACCAGACAAGCTCCACTTCCATTTGCATAAATCTTCACCCTCTTCTACCTCGACACCTGCCAACACATTCATTAGCTCATCATACTGCTGCTCTTCCCATTGATATCTTCCTCGTCTCAGTTGCAGGTCCCAGTGAGGCGTTTCCATCAAAACAGACCTGACATCCTTAATTAAGTTGTTTTTGCACATTGAGATATTAAACATGGTCGAGAATTGTTGCTTAAGAGAGTAGTCCCCTGGCCAATTGTCCAACCAGAATTTGATTTTATCTGCTTCCCTTAAGCTGCATTGGATACCAGTTTTAAAAAAAGAAAAACCCTCCACGATTCCCTTCCATAACCCAGTTCTATGACATTGACGAACTGACTGCGGCCACCATGTATTATCCCCTTTCCCATACTTAGATTCCACTACATTCTTCCATAGAGAACCTTCCTCCTAAGTATACCTCCACAACCACTTACCCCTAAGGGCTTTGTTCATTGTGATCAAGTCTCTCACTCCTAGCCCCCCTTGAGTCTTTGGCTTACAAACTTGTCGCCAATTAACTAAATGTAATTTTCTAGCTGCCGCTGTCGAACCCCACAAAAAAGACCTCATCTTACTTTCAATTCTGTTAACCACACCTTTTGGCATTACGAACACCGATCTGGTAAACTGGCAGATTCAACAATGCACTCTGCAATAACACAAGTCTCCCGCCTTTAGAGAGTTTCTTCCGCTGCCACGAATCTAATCTTCTTTGTATAATCTCAATTACTGGTTCCCATACCGCAATATTTCGATAACTAGCTCCTAATGGCATGCCCAGATAAGTCCCTGGAAACTTTCCTACCTGACATCCAAAACACCTCGCCAAGTCATCAATGTTATCCACACTACCAATTACAGTCACAGTAGTTTTCTGCACATTACACCTTAGTCCAGAAACCGCTTGAAAGAGCAGCAAAATTGCTTTAATAACCAAAATCTGGCTAATATCAGGGTCACACAAAAACAAAGTGTCATCTGCAAACTGGAGCAGACAGACTTCAGGACCCTCAGTAGCACACTTAAAACCTCTAATCAAGCCCTCCTCGCGAGCTTTAGCAACCAACTTTCTCAACACTTGCATTACTAAATTAAACAAGAACGGTGAGATTGGGTCTCCTTGACGCAACCCCTTTTGGCTTTTAAAGTGGCCCTTGGGAGATCCATTAATCAAAATCGAAAAATGTGCAGTCGAAACCATGGTTGAAATCCAACCCCTCCACTTGTTGTTAAACCCCATACGAACTAAGGTATAGTCTAAAAAAGACCACAAAACATTATCGTACGCCTTCATGAGATCAACCTTGCACAATACTCCTGGGACTTTGGATTTCAGTCTGGCATCTATACATTCATTTGAAATCAGGATTCCATCCACGATTTGTCTATTCCCCACAAAAGCTGATTGGGTTTCAGAGACCAGACAAGGAAGAACACTCTTCAATCTGCTTGCTAACACTTTAGAAATCAGTTTATAGAGCCCTCCAACTAGACTGATGGGCCTGTAATCCCCAATGGATTGGGCCCCCTGTTTCTTGGGTATGATTGTCACAAAAGTGGTATTAAGTCTCCAATCAAGAAACCCAGTGCTCTCAAACTCCTTAACAACCTCTAAGATGTCTTTTCAAAAATGTGCCAGCATCTTTTATAAACCTCCATTGGTAAGCCATCTGGACCAGGCGCGCAATCCCCACTCATCTCCCTCAGAGCACCCAAAATTTCTTCTGAAATTTCCTTTTCTAAATCATCCGCCTGTAGCACCAAGATAGAATTCAAAGCTAACCCATCCACTGTAGGTCGAACTAGAAAGTCGACCGAGTATAAATTCTGATAAAAGTTCACAATGTGATTCTCAATTTTACTCTGATCAGTTGTTTCTTCCCCTCCTATCCATAGCTTCTCAGTGCCATTGACTTTTGATCTAGCATTCGCTAAATTATGATAAAACGCCGTATTGTTTTCCCCCTCCACTCGCCATACTACACGTGATTTCTGCCTCCATTTTATCTCTGCCTTTCTGATTAATTGAGCCAATTCCACTTTGAGCACACTTCTATATGTTACTTCTTTGGTCGTTAATTGAGTGGTCTCCTCTTTTATATCAAGCTCATCAATCTCTTTGGTCTTCTCAGCCAAAAGCAAGTCAATCCTCCCAAAAGAAACTCTATTCCACTGCTTTAAATTATCTTTCAACGACAAAAGCAAGTCAATCCTCCCAAAAGCAAGTCAATCCTCCCAAAAGCAAGTCTTCTCAGCCAAAAGCAAGTCAATCCTCCCAAAAGAAACTCTATTCCACTGCTTTAAATTATCTTTCAAACACAAAAAATTCCTCCTAAAAGCAAGTCAATCCTCCCCAAAAGCAAGTCAATCCTCCCAAAAGCAAGTCTTAAATGCCAAAAGCAAGTCTTCTGAATTATCTTTAATGCCAAAAGCAAGTCTTAAATGCCAAAAGCAAGTCTTTAATGCCAAAAGCAAGTCTTAAATGCCAAAAGCAAGTCTTAAATGCCAAAAGCAAGTCTTAAATGCCAAAAGCAAGTCTTTAATGCCAAAAGCAAGTCTTAAATGCCAAAAGCAAGTCTTAAATGCCAAAGCAATCCTCCCAAAAGCAAGTCTTAAATGCCAAAAGCAAGTCTTAAATCCCAAAAGCAAGTCTTAAATGCCAAAAGCTTTAAATTATCTTTCAAACACAAGTCAATCCTCCCAAAAGCAAGTCAATCCTCCCAAAAGCAATCCTCCCAAAAGCAAGTCAATCCTCCCAAAAGCAAGTCAATCCTCCCAAAAGCAAGTCTACTCAGCCAAAAGCAAGTCTTCTCAGCCAAAAGCAAGTCAATCCTCCCAAAAGCAAGTCAATCCTCCCAAAAGCAAGTCTTCTCAGCCAAAAGCAAGTCAATCCTCCCAAAAGCAAGTCAATCCTCCCAAAAGAAACTCTATTCCACTGCTTTAAATTATCTTTCAAACACAAAAGAATCCCACCATTCTTTAATTAACGTCATGAGCTTCTCATCCTCGAACCACATAAGTTCGAAACGGAAAGGGAGAGGCCCTCTATTCATAGCTTTACAATCTAGCACCAACACTCTGTGATCAGACAAATTCTTTGGCAATGCCATCTCTCGAGCAAAAGGAAAGTGATTGTCCCAATCATCTGATGCTAAAAACCGGTCAATTCGGCTAGCGCTCACAGAATTGGACCAAGTAAACTTTAATATACTGTACTTCTCTTTGAGTAACTGACTTAAGTGTTTTTTATGAAGGATTAACTGACAAAGTGATGTAATGAAATTTTTGCCAAAACTGTTCACATCAAGATCTACAAAATTTCTTTTACAAAATGCCCCTTGAATTCAAGATAAAAATGGGGATGTAATGTATCGCCCGCTTAAACAATTCATAATTTCCTAGTGAGTTACATAACGTTCTAATTTAGTCATGGAAAAAACAAATCACAAAATAGTTAACGCTGGCTACAAGAAATCTTTAAAAAGTTTTCTTCCTCAAAACTGGCTTTCGTAATTCTTTTTTCACAGTTGTTGCTCCTGACCATGAGGTAACTGTCAAATGATATAAATCCTTTAATCTGTACAAAGGGTAAACATAAATATATAACTCTCACATTAGGTGCTCAGTTGAATAACTAACTATTTCAAATTTTGCCAACAAAAAAAACTAACTATTCAAATTTGAACTGTACGTCTGTACGGCATACTCACCTTGGCATACTGATAAAAAGAGCAATTACAGATACTCCAACAATGAGTGGAAACACTGGTGCTGGTGTCAAGTCCTGTATAACATAGAATACGGAAATGGAAATCATTCAGTTCACAAATTTTAAGGTAGACTAGAGATACAGCCAGCATCTAAAAAATCAGTTTTACAGTCAGATACCTTAGAATTCTAACAGAAGCAGAAAACATGACTCAAAACCAAGGCTAACTTACCTGTTTGTGAAGATTTTCTTCAATTTTAAACCCAAGGGGGCCAACATGAATTTGGGCTTGTTTTTCCAAATCAACCTCAATTATTTCAGATTCAAATCTCTTAGAGCTCGATGGAAGACTATATCGTAGCTGCACAAGGTGTTTAGCCTTTGGCAAATCATGTATCTGGAAGAAGTGGGAAAATGGCAATGGCAAGACCGATGAAATCTTGTATGGTTCACTTGCTGACTTGACTTCTATCACAAGTTGTGATTGTAATTCGCTGATACCATTACCTTCCACATGACCACTCAATATCGTCATCTCCGGCTTCTCAAATACTACAAAATCTAGCCCCTCAATATCCTCGGCCCCAACCTATGAAAGGAAAAAATCGGATCAACTCAAAAACAGAACACACTTCTGATACATCTACCATATGGAGCTAAGAGGGACATAGAGTAGCAATATATCAAGACGCAGATAATTTTACCCAAAAAAATATATAATTGTTACATAACAAGTAGCAACAAAATGGTGAAACACTTCAATTACTACGACAAACATAATTACTGTTTGTATTCAATTTCAAACTTTTAGTATTACTTGGAAGCATTTTTCACCCACAATTAGAAAGTCCTCCGCTATTACCCAAAAAAAAACATGCTATTACTGAAGACCTCAAAATCTTCCATTCATGTCAGTTAAAAAATAAAAGTAGAACATAGACACTAATATAGAACCGTGATACGGTGGAGACCGACGTTAGGGGAAGAGAGAGGAAGAGAAAAGAAGAGAGATTTTCAAAAAACAGAAAAAAGACGGACAGACAGAAAATAAAAAAGGGAAAAAAGGGGACAGCGACCGAGTTTGAGTTCCACCCGACTCTAAATGGACCTCCTAACGTCGGTGGATAAATTGAAGAAAGAACATACACCAGAATTTTTGTAGTCGGTTACATTTGAAAAATGAAATCTTTCTTTTTGGACATTTTTTTTCCAGGAAGGTGGCTTGGGTTGAACCTTGATATGTCGATTTCATGGATGGCTGAAGCCCTTTAATAGCTCTTCGAAAAAAAATTAATTGTTTGGTCTGTTAACAAGTTTACAAAATGTAAATTAATAAGAAGAGGTAATGAAACAAAGAAACTTGGCATCATCAATACATTGTATTTGCATATTGAAATTGTGTTTTCAAACAAACGGAGGAAGATTCTTCCACTTCCTTGGGTGAAAACAAAGTAAATGCAAACCATAAGAAATTTCCGGAATGACAATAATTAATTGAAAATTTTAGAATAGCAATGTAATTAAACAAAAGTACGAAAGGAAGCAATGCTGCCTATCAATAATAACAGCAATGAAGGTAATCACAGCTAAAAAGCTCACCTTAACAAAAAAATGTTCTGGAGATGCGCGTTCAACTCTAGTGGTTCCCCATTCTTCCTTAGCAACTACCTTGATTATATATGTCATGTCAGGAATAAGTCCCCTCAGTCGATAACTTCCTAAGGAATCAGTTCGTGTTTCCTCATAATAACCCTTTGATTCTGATCGAGCTTCAATAGATACACCTTCCTTTGGCTGACCGGAGAGTAGTGAAATAGTACCCATAGCACTGCAAGTTTCATCCATTGAGGGTTTAATTTACAAGAAGAGTAATACCAACATATTATACTGCCTTGCAGATTGAAACAAGGACCTCATAAAGAACTGTAGCAATATAAACTTCTATTTCATACTTGGAAGATGTATCTTTTGATGATCGAGATAACAACAATATTCATAGGAATACAAGTCTTGGCAAAAATTAAACTAAAGAATGCTGAACTTGGAAAATAGTGAAATTTAACAAATAAAATAAGAAAAGTATTCAAAAAAAGTTTCAAACTTCGAAACGTAATAAGTTAGTGGAGATTCAGTATTGACATTTTGCCTCAGACCTTGAAATGTCATCCACATGCTAGACAGTTTAGGCACTCCATCTGTGCATAAGACTTTTAGAAGTGTTGCCTTTAAACATTGATTCTTCTATAGAGTAGTTGTAAATTAGGTTTTTGCGATCTGGAAGTGGGCTTATGGCACCTTCAAGTCTCGGCTGCCAGATTTTACTACCATTACTTTCTCAAAAGTTACAAGCATAGAGATTAGTCCAGATGGAATGAGGCAAAGAAGTTGTTGCATTCGACGTACCAATCAACCTACAAGGCTACAAGTATAGAAGTTTAACTGATGGCAGCAGTCATCCTATTCCTATCGCCAGTGTTAGGTGTATCAAGAAAAAAGGAAATGAACCCTTCTTTTACTTTTCTCCTCTCAGCATTTTACAAATTATATGCAATCTCATTATCCACTAAACAGGAACACTTCACCAGGTCAAATAGGTTGAGATCAAGCTGCATTGATAGATTCTTATTTTCAATAGATAGGGATGAATTTTAAGATAAAGAGCTAGCCTTACTTCGCTTTAAATCAAACCACAGGATCATTCTTCTTAACTGTAGTAAGAAAAAAATGGATCTGCTGCCTTTCAGGTTCAAAATTATGTGATTTGAAGATGCTGGAATTCGCCAGTTTATGGAGAACTGATGTCATTCTTATCTATTTGAGGGTACCCCAAGATGCTATGCATTCCTTTATGGTGGAGCAAGATGAATGAGTAGAACAGTAAACTTTGAATCTGAAATTAAGAATCCTTTGGGAGGGTGAATTGCTTAATAAAAGACAGTTAACAAAATTTGATGATTTGATCTTACATGGCCATTCTGTCTAATAAGATTACAGAGATATTTTTGGATCAGAACAGAATGTGCTACCTTAAAAGAGGTGATAAACTGTAAGAGTTTCTCACAAAATTTTAGATCAGAACTGAATGTGCTACCTTAAAAGAGGAGATACCTATAAGAGTTTCTTTCGTAAACAGCTGCAAGCCACAAATTGAAATTGTTGAAGTTACCTAGTAGATATTAAAGAGCACCTCCTCGAATACTATGAAAGACTACCGCAACAACTCTCTGGTAGCACCCCTCTCACAAAGTGGAGAGGTCGTGGGTTCGAAACACGTCAACAGCTGATCGTTGATATAAGTTTCCACACGTAATTTAATGGGGTAAGGGTCCCCACAACCCTGCTTACCAATCAAAAAAAAAAAAAAAAAAAACAACTCTCTGGTAAGGCCAACTCTGGATTGTATGGACCTTTCAACTCAACACTCTATTTACTAAGAAAGAGTGAACTCTCTACCTCTGATTATGGACCCATTAACTTGGTGGAGGAATCTTATCATGGAGAGATTAGAGCACAGACTTGGGGGCTAGCAAACAAAACTTTTGTTAAAAGGTAGAAGGTTGGTCTGGTTAGAGAGCACTTTACCTGACTTAAAACATATACCAGATGTCATTGATGGCTCTCTGAGTGTAATCAAGAGATTTGAAGCTCGCATGATGGCTCTACTTCTGCTGCACTTTATGGAGAGGAATCACCCATGATACCCTATTTTCAAACAAGGGATGACCTGGAAATTGGGTGACGGAAGAAACATCATATCTGGCAGGACTTGGGTACTCTCCATTATGTGAACACCTCTCCTAATCAGTTTCCCTGACAATAGGATGGGTCGTGTGCACCACATGGGTTTGGTAGCTGATAGTGGTATTACATGGAACCTGCAAACAGAAGAGCTAGTAACAACTGGGAAATCAATCAAATGGTTCGATTAACTGAATCAATCAAATTGTATTAAAGAAAGTTGAATGAACTGGATAGGAACCCTGCAAAAGTTGTTACTTTCTTACAGATAGGATTTCCGTGGAAAAATCCAGATCCCCATGAAAATCAAGTTCTTCCATCTCTATGTTTTGTAGGTGAAATACTTCTATTGAGTGTGGATAAGTTACAACAGCTAAAAATAAAGTGAGAATGAGGAAGACCTCAACCCCAGATTATGTTTAGGAAGCAGCTAAATTGTTTGACTGCAAGCTCCGTGCAGCCCTTCAGAATATTTTGGTTTTTTATGGGCCTGGTTTTGGGGATCGACAATTCATATGGCAACCCTTCCATAACGTCTGGGTGGACTTGGTATCTATTGTGCCACTGATGTTATGAAACTCGCTTTCATAGCTTCACTTACTCAAACAAAGGATCTTCAAATCAACATTCTTCGAGGTTGTGAGACTGTACCTATGGGTAACGTTTTCGATAATGCCAATGTTAGTTTACATCTTTTATGCCTGATTTTGATCTTAGTAATCTTGCCCCAAATGCTACCGCCCCCTTCAGACCCCAGTATGTCTTAGTGGAAGCATACTACAACAAGATTAGTCTTGGTCTTGAGAGGGAATTTGAGTGTCAGCTCAGCAGAAGGCAGTGATTCCAAAGACTTCATCCTTATGGAAGGACTTGGGCAACAGATGACCCCTGTCGAATACCGTGTCATTCTTCGTTATCGGCTAATAATCCATTTATATACAGATGGTGAGCTTTGTCCAGTGTCTAATTAAAGCAGACTTGATGCTTTAAGGGACCATGCGGCTCACTGTAAACATTACTCCGGCTTCAAGTACATGCATGACCACGTTAGAGATATCTTATGTGATGTGTTCTAGCGTGTTGGAGTGCAAGTTAAGAAAAAAACTCCCGTTAACTTCCTTGCTGCTCCTAAAGAAAAAAGATCGACATTACATCCTGCTAATATTTTGGTCTACAACTGTTCTGAAAAGAAGCATGCGTGTGTTGATGTTACAAGGGCATCTCCTATGGCCGGGCTGGGTACTAGGATATTTGAGGTGCGGCGAGCAACTACAATGCAACAATAAAAAAAGTGGAGTAACATGATAGAGCATGTATGGCTAACCAACATAGTTTCATCCCTTTTGTTTTTGACACATTTGAATCGTTAGCCTCAAATGTAGTGGAGCTCTTCAAGAGAGTGCAGAAGGGTAATGTATAGCAATGTGATGACTGTCGGTTCATCTCTTTTACCTTTGACACATTTGGATCATTAGCCTCAGATGTAGTGAAGCTATTCAAGAGAGTGCAGAAGGTAGTGGATAGCAACGTGATGACTGTCAGTTTGAACAAATATGTATTAAGGACTTGTAGCGCGCTTGTCATCTAGTAAGAATACAAATTTAACCTTCTTAAAATTAAAATTATACTCAATTCTCTTCAATTAAGCTATCAGTTAGGAGAGAGAAAATTTTCTTATGGGCAGGTTCTCCTTTTATATAGAGTATAGATGGGTATCAATGTTTTGGAGGATCAACAAAGTGGTCCCAAGATGCAAACAGCGTCAAGGAATTTCTAGAAACAAAATTAAACCAGTCCGTGTATTTGCATCAACTCCAAGAAGTTGAAGCCCGCTTCCACTACTTCATATTAGGATGATATTCTACTCTTGCTTGTTATATATATATATAGGGTCCGTCTAGCTTGACATCTCATCTTGACATCTCTCATCTGCCGTTAAATCTACTTTAATCTGACGGTTTGGATAAAAGATATGAATGTCATTAAATTATCTAAGGGCTCCTAAGGGTAACATAGGAATTTGAACATTTAAAAGAACCATAGGAAATTTCTTGTTAATGCTTCTGAATTCACACGAACCTGAGAATGGAAGGAACACTCATGACTCATTCACTATTAACCTTAATGGAAACAAGTTCTGTTTGTAACAATAAGTTTGGGTTCCTTTTTTCTCGATATAAAATCCGATTTAAACAACATGATTTGCTAGTTCTTATTCTTCAATATTTGAAAAGCTAGAAATCAAATGGAAGACAAGTGGGGTTTCTTTCTCTTCTTCTTCCTCTTCTTGATAAAGTCAACCTAGATTCAAAATTTATCAAGGATCTAGTGATTAAGAGATTCACCAATACAGAAACTCTTTGCAATCTGCAAATAGAACTGAATTTCTTCTTTTTATCTTTTTGAGTAAAGATTTCCTAGATCTAGCAACTCCAGCAAAGAACGGAAAATTGGATTTGTAAGTTCCCATTCGATTTGCAGAACAGCACACTGATGCATTATTTGGTGAGCTTCCAATTAACCCAATTAATAAAATATCAATTCAATGGAATATCCTATGTAAGTTTAATAGAATTGGGGATTGATATAGTTTTGATTGAGCAATTGAAATTAGAGAAGTAAGGATTTAATAAGATGGAGCACCCATGGGTGAGTTTCCCTACCCAACTCTCATCCTTTCCATCCCAAAATCTGCTTTTGAGAAGTTACAAACAATTAAGAGTTGCACAAACGAGTTTGATATGAAGAAAGAAACCCAATAAGTCATTTTCAACTTCTAGTAGAGTTCCTAAAGATTGAATAAAGATAGGATATTAGGAACCTCAATGACTCAGTACTCTTTTTCTAGAGTAACTTTTTTTTAATGGTATGTCTCAGTTTCTTACCAGAGAAAGAGTAAAAGAGGAAGTTTTTTTTCTTGCTGAAATTTCTAAATTATCCAGGTTGAATGAGCTCTCTCATCTTCTTCTTTGAATCCATTGAAATTTAGATAATCTTTTCCAAACGATAATACATCTTAAAATGACTAGAATACCCTTCAAGTGTTTTATTTGTTTAAACTTAAACATAACATAACCGTCGGATCTATGAGATCTAATGATGGAGAAGAGATGTCAATTGCAGGCTCTCCTACGGACCGTCCGCATACGGACTTCACTTATTTTTAGAAATTCACATGATCTTTTAAGTTTAGTTGTTTAGCGTAAATATGATTCTTTATCGGGTTCACTTAAACCCAATTAAAGCCCGAATCTCTTTACTTCTTTCTCTTTCAGTGTCATGTCTTCGTCCTCCTTTCTAATAATAAACATTTTCTTTCTCTCTTTTCTTTGTCATCTAACCAATCTCTCTTTCAGTTTCATGAAGATAAATTCATGCTCTTCATCTTCTTCATCTCGGTAATTAACAATTGAATAGACCCAATAATGGAAGACTAAGAGTATATTCTTCACGCAAAATAATTGATGGGGATGTTAGATCAGCACATATTAAGTGCAGTAGAAACAAGAATTCAAGTGATATATAACCAATTTCTCTTTCTGAATAATATCTAACCAATTTCTCCATCTTAGATTTCTTAATTTGTATTTTGGTTGTATAAAATTTCTTGATTCAGTGCTATTTGAAGTTAACCACCTAGCAAAAAGCTTCATTTTTTGGTATTAACATGAATTCATCTTTTGAAGTTAACATAACCAGTTGAGATGAAGACCATGAATTCATTTTTTTGGTATTAAATATGATAAAAAGCTTTTGAAAATCAAATTCCATATGCTTAATTGGATGATTTCTTCTGTTCAACTGTTCAAGTTCAGTTATTAATTTGCCTAAATGGGGTAAGAGTACAAAAGATATGAGGAAGGGAAACAATGGGGTTGTTCATTAATGGGTTTGGAGTATACATTGAGGCAGAAAATTCTTGAGAAATTAAGAGAGAGATATTTAAAGAGGGAGAGGTACAGATAGAGCAAGTTTTTCAAGAAACAGAGAGACTTAGAGACATGACCAAAGAGATAAAAACGAATGCATAATTAATTCTAAACAGGTCTGAATTAGGTATTCATGAACCCAAAAGAATATAACCACATTAGCGATATTTTTATATCAGAGCACGTGACTTTGTTTCATTTTTAGAAGTCCGCATACGGACAGTTCGCATAGGAGCCTCTATATATATATATATATTAAAAAAAAAATTGATTGTTGTCGGATTTGGCTATCGCTCTTATCAATCCAAATGGCAGCTAAATTATAGGATTATATAATATAGTTTGCCAGCATCTTAAAAATGTTTGGAAAACTGTTGTCGATAGAATTCTTAAGAAAACCACTTAATTAATAATATAGGCAATGTATTTTGCTGAATTGTTCGATTTAGACAACGAACTTCAAAAGCTTTCAATTTAGGCAATGTACTTTTTAATTTCACCCAATTTTGGCATCCCAAATATTTCCATCCGATTTTCTTAACGGAGCCGTTAAGTCATGCTAACGTGGACATTTTTGTCCACGTGTCAAGTGGAGTCCATGATAACGTGGACTTTTTAATAAAAATTATAAATTTATTTTTTGAAAAAAATACTAAAACTATAAAAAAAAAATTTGAAAAAAATACTAAAAATTATACTAGTAGTTAATTTTTTTTTTACACAGTATTTTCGGTTTCAAAATATATTGTTCTATCAATGGCAGGTGACGGTTATTTTTTGAATTTTGTAACTTTGGATAATTTTTTTCCAAAAAAAAAAATAACATTTTTTTGTAAAAAGTTCCACGTCACCATGGATCCACTTGACATGTGGTCAAAATTGTCCACATCAGCATGACTTAACGGTTCCGTTAGGAAAATTGGATGGAATTATTTGGGAAGCCGAAATTGGGTAAAATAAAAAAAGTACATTGGCTAAATGAAAGCTTTTGAAGTTCGTTGCCTAAATCGAACAATTCAGCAAAGTACATTGCCTATATTATTAAGGGAGGGGTTCCAGGGACTCAAGAAATGTTTGACTCAATCATATTTAAGGTACTTCTACATGTTGGATTGACATAATTTTTGGTAGGATGAATGTTCTCATTATGTACGACATCTTCACCAAAATTTATCATAATTTGAATTTTCTAACCCTAAAAAAATCATATTACAAGTAAATGTATTGTGGAACGTTCATTTTTACCGTTGAATTTAATATTACATTTGATGGGTCTAAATATATTCAAATGAGCTGATTTTTTATGTAGTAGATCTTTATAGTAAGGAGATCATATCTACCAAAAATCATGCCAATCCAATATGTACAAGTACCCTAAATAGGATTGAGTCAAAATTGAGTCAAACATTTCCTGAGTCCCTGGAACCCCTCCCTATTATTAATTAAGCGTTAAGAAAACAATAGTTGGCACATGGAATAGAGGATATCTATGTCATTAAAAATTGGGGCTTCAGCATTACACAAGTGTTAAGAAAACAATAGTTGGCACATGGAATAGAGGATATCTATGTCATTAAAAATTGGGGCTTCAGCATTACACAAGAATGGATTCACCACACTAAAAGACGACAAAAATCTTAATAGATCTAAGAGAATTGAGTGCAAACATAAAAAGTACAGAAAAGGAAACATACCTGTAAGCAACACGAGTAGCCTGGAAAACAACCTCTTTATACTCACCAGAACCAAGTTCTATTGCCTGTGCTGCAGGTGAAAAGGAATATTCCTACATATGAAAGAAGTATTAGCAGGATCTAGTGTAATAGCATTAATCATCTTTTTTACGAAGTAGCAAGAATATGTACTGCATGACCCTGATCTTCTGTGGTCCCTTTCAAACAAAGCAAAAGGCGAACGAATTGCCAATACCACCAAAAAGAAAGTAGGCTTATACACCAAGCAATTAGACACAACCAATTGAACCCATCAGTCACATAATAAAAAAAGGAAAGTGGATTTCTGATTGGCACCTTTAACAGAGGGCGAAGATAGAAAGTTCCTGGAAACAAACTATGAAAGAGGAAAAATCCACCAACAGCAGTAACTGAATTGTTCCTGTAGCCATCTTCACCACTCAATGAAAGTAGAACAGATGGAAATTGCTCCGAAGATTCTTCCCCAGAATATAAACGTACAGAAATCTGACTAAGCTTCTGACAGGAGAAGGATGTTGAGCCGATTGGTTTTAAATGATAACCGGGCTGCACCAAATATGGGACATTATTTAGACTGGCCAGAATATAGTATATAGTTAATTTGTTAAGACATGATATTTTCAAACATACAAAAATGGATTGCAACCAAAAAAAAAAAAATATTAATTGCAAAAAGTGGGAGCTAAAATCCGTATTACTTTGGAAAGAAAATTGATCTTGTATGTGCAGTACGAAATATTAATACTTCCATATGTCCTGCTTTCCTTTTTCAATAGGTGAGTAATGGTGCTGCCAAGCTTCTCACCAGATCTGTGATAACAATTCGAAAATACTTTGTCACCAAAGCTAGCTGACACCGGCAACAACTCCATCCTTATTCTCATTAAGAACTACATTTTATTGTTTTTCTCTAATTTCTATGTGAATCATAATTGAGGATCTAGCTCCTACTAAAGCTTCTTTCTATATGGTGCGAGATGTTGATCGATTCTCACCATCAATAAATTGAAGAATTGGATCTTTCATGATGAGATGGGAGGACTTAATTTTCATGTACCCACTGAGTGATATACTTTGTACTTTGGGCAAGTGTGTATCTCTCACACTTTATTAATGAAATCTGTGTTCTACTGGTCAAAAGAAAAATTGAAGATGTTGCTCATTACTTTTTAATTTCTATTATTTGTACAAAAAAAATCAGCAAAAGAATTTTTTTTGTGCCCTTCTCCCTAACATTAAGCTAAACGTTTCTCTCCCAATTTCACTTCTGGATGCCAAACAATGAAAAGGTCAATCAAGGGACTTGCCATTTGTTGAAAGGCCTTGAAGTTCACTCCCATGGGGAATCAACTACACTAATACAGATCATATGAGGGATGATGCCAGAAAGTCTTGTTCTTACTTATAGGAGGACCCTAATCAACGCCACATCAAGAGAAGATCAACGACCAAATCAGGACCACCCATTCTAAAGAAGCTGGCATAATGAAAGAATCTCACACAGAATAAGAAAATCTACAATGGATAAACAAATGCCCTACACATTCCCGGACAAAAATTAACAATGACCTTACCCCTGCTAAGAAAATTATCTACGATCAGGATTTTCCTAAGGCAAACATAATAGGTAAAGAAGGCGACCCTAGGAAGCACTTTCTGAGTACCAAGAATTAACCAAAAGGCACCCTTTAGGCTCATAAACTCACACTAGCTTGTCCTCCTAAAGATGTGACATAAGTGGAGCTCAAGGAAGCTAAGAGTCTCCCAATCATTAAACACATGTCTTAATTCAACAACCAAAAACACATTTCCATTATTTACTAGCATAACATTATTAAAAATAAGGTTTTACAATTAGTCATTGCATAAAGATCCGGAAAGTCCGTACATAGAGGCCTCACCCTAAGCATAGGTGTATCTTCCCAGAGACCAGAACCTAACTCTATCACCCTTACCGAAACTTTGTATTTGACTCCTCTTATTCTCTCATGATACCCTCCTAGATGCAACAACCGTAACGGATGGCCGCTTACTCTCCAATCCTAGAAGCTCCAAATGATACAAATTACTAGGTAAAAATACTATTGAATGTGGAATTAAACAATAGTAGTAATTAAGATGAAACCAAACACAAGATCTCGAAAAAAACTATCTTCTTTTATTGAATATTATGATGATTACAAGAATCTCTTCCTCACAATACTCTCTAGACAAACTAAGCCCTAGCTGCCTCTCTTAGTTCTAAACACACTAAACCTTAGTGGTTTCTCTAAATAACTAAATAAGTTGTTTCTCTATGTTTTGGTCTAATACCAAAACATCAATCTAAACAAGCTAATGCTCTCTTGAAACAAGTAAAGACTACACGTTTCTCTCTATATGTTTTGGTTTACGCCAAAATATATATTTATAGGCTTTGGACAACTTCTAGTTGGCGAAGGATTTCTTTTTTCCTAAATTTGTATTCCTTATGGAACAAGGAAACTTATTTTAAGGTTTTATTTTCCTTGTCCTACAAGGAAAATAACTACTAAGTTCCCAACTAGGATACACCTGTATCACCAAACCATGTCTTGAGAAAATAACACGTCCCCAGAGGCGATCTTGATTTTCACCGAACCTCCACAATTATTTAAAGAGAAATGCGCTCTGCCACTCTATTCATCATCTTGGTTTGTTATAAACCAAGCCCGCTCTGTAATTTAGTAGCGGGAAACCTTACCCAATGATAGTGACGGATTTCTTATGTATCCTCCCACAAACAATCCCGCATGACTTTATCTGGTTGCTTAGTCACTCTAACCGGGCCCGAAAAAGAGACATGAAGTACATTGGTTGACTAGCTAGGCCATTTGATTGTACAAAGTTATTTCCATATATAATTCGATTGTATATACAAGGAAAAAAAATACATGGACCAAAGAATAACAGGAAGTGGTATTTGTTGCATCCATCCTGAAAAGTTTTCACTTCATTATGACCTCAGAAAACACAGTTAGTTATTTGATTCACAAAACAGAGCTACCCTAAATACAGTATGCGAAATTGATGGGAGAAGATGTTTTAGTTAAGTTTTTTGCTCGAATGTAGCAATATCTTGGAATATCATGTCAATGTCATTGAACATTCAATATATAAGTACAGCAGACTTCCAATCCCCATGTTGCATGTACACAGTACACATCTATGACTCACTCAATTTTACAGTATGTACAGGTTTATGTGAAAAATGGGGTGTTCAGCGCAAATTCTCCCCTTTTACAATGGCTCCAGAGGCCTATGTCTCAATTCTTTAAGCAAGTAACTTTTGACAAGGACAGAGTCAATGACAGTCTGGGTGGGAAGGACAATCTGTTTATAGTCAAACCTCCAAAAGGACAATCTTATTAAACCATCTTCCTCAACAGGATATGCAGGTTTTGTTGACTTGCTGAAAAGGACAAAGACTTCTAATTTTAGGTCTAATCCTAGTGCTAAGTTGTTGTGTATTTCCTACTTTGCCCTTTCTCACTAGGGTTAATCACTCCCTAGGTTTAATTTATATTTTTGTTCAGTACATCATATCTGCTATATATGATTTGACCTAAGATCACATTATGATTAGGGAGGGTATTTTAGTCCAGAATTTGTTGACTTGTATGTCCTTTTGGGATATTTTCAATCTGTTTCTTTAAGTGCCCATGCAACACAAATGTTCAGTTCCAAGTTTATTTACCACAAAAGATCTACAGTTTTCTGACAAACAGTGCCAACAAAATTAAATCAATGTCGTTCCATGCAGAGTAAAAAGAGATCATAAAAACAATTTCATACCTTAGAAGCCTCAACAGTGTAATTTGCATCATCATATAGAGGCCCACCAAAAAAGAAACCTTCTGGCCCAGTTGTAGTTTCCACCACTACTTCACCTTTCTGCAGAGGAGCAGTGTCACTATCACCTAATGCTAAAATTCGTACATTTACACCAGAAATAGGTGGAGAAACTGAACCCTCGATGTACAATCCCAGTCGACCAGAAAATAGTGGAATGGTTGATTGGCAACCATCAGCCATAACTGAAATCTAAAAAGAGAAAATGAAATATCTATCAGCAATAAATCGGGCAAACAACTCAAAATGAAAACTAATAATTGATATACATCATAGCCCCTTACATGATGTGCTTTAGGATAGAACAAGAATTTTTTTACTTCGCCGTTTCTACAATAAACATAGAATCAGAAGACAGATTAGCGCAGTAAAAAAGCTACCAAGGTCAAGTTATGTTCTATAAATCATTAAATAAAAAAAATTCCATGATGCTTTTTAAGCATTAATCTTTTCTGCCCATCAGATTTTGATGGTTCCACATTGATGCAGTCCATTTACATTTTTTTTCTCTTTTCTCTTTTTTTCATAGACTGAACAAAAGTGCAAAGTAGAGTTCAATTTTATGAATATGTAATACTCAAAGTTGCATATATGAGAGATTAGTCTTAGGTCAAATAAGTAAACACAGACACTATAAACACAAATCCTTCCGAAGACACTATATATGTATGATTTAAGTTGACTTTGGATGTGCGTTGCAGAAATAGGTACTTTTTATACTATTAAAATATACATATCAACATCAATATTTAACACATAAGATACCAACTTATATTTCTTATCATTCAGACACATGAGGTTGGATGCTCATGTATAATCTGAAATTTTGAAAAAGTGAAGTTTCGCCCAAAAATAAAAAGTGATGAATAGCATTGTGATGACGGTGGGTTCCGACGAATATGTATTCCGTAGGATTGGTTGTGCTATTCAAGAAGGGCTTGCAGCGCAGTTTGTAGCGTGCTTGTCCTTTAACTTTGTATAATTCCTCGAACTTTTATCAATAAAATTTGCTTTGGTTAAAAAAAAAAAACAGTGTGATCTATGCCATGGAGTACGTTGATTGAAATATTGAATACTGCTCATGACACTTCGAGCCGAGGATTTGGTGAACTTTGCCTTGAGGCTCGAAACCTGTTATGTTATGCTTTTTAAAACATTGAAATAAACATCATTGTAAAGAAAAGTTTTGAAACAAGCCACAAATATCAAAAAATAGATACTGTTCAATTAAATGCACCTTAAATCTCGAGGGACCAAAGTGAGCTCATCTCCTAGATTAGCCCAGATAGAGTAATTGAAGACAATGGAAGTTGTTATATCATTTGCATGCGGGACAAGTCGAGCAGGACTAGCATCAATAACTTCACCATCACTAGTGATAGCATCCACAATGATGCTTTCAGATAATTCGTTAACATTGGCATGTAAGCTTGCTTCCACATGAATCTTTCCTTCAAGAAGGTACTTCTCTGCTTTAAGATGTATAGGCTGTACAGAAAATACCCACAAAAAGAAAAACAAATGATGTGAGATAGTGATACAGCACATATAAAAAGATAGTGAATCAAGATGAAATTAATGAAGTCATAAATACATATAAAGATACAAAAGTTCCACCAATGGGTTTGTTGTATTAAACTTCACTATTGAACTCCCAAAGAAAATGCATGATTTGATGAAGTGAAGCTCATGTGCTCCGGGTGATTCTACACATATCCGTTGTGACCCTTTCTGCAGTTAAAACAACAAAAATGTTCAAAATTACTCGCCTTACTTACAGTTTTGACGCATAAGACAACCTATTCTGTTATAAAAAATTTAAATATGATGCACGCAGTTCAAGAATAGATCATGTCACCTTAATCTGTAAATTTAGAACTGAGGCATCAGGTTGTTGTATAAAAGCATCTGCATCATGAGTGGAAGTTATATGGATCCAGTAACCTTTCTGGACAAAGACAATGCCTGTCATGTCTTCAGTCCCCACATCAATATCAATGCTACTCCGCTCCCAGCACCAATTATCTGCGTTAGAACTGGCTAACGATGACTTACGTTTAACCTGTAAAGACACAAGGATCAAAAAAGAAAAGATCATAAAGAGTGCAAGAAAAGGAATGCTACATTAGTAAGAAAGATAGTAGAACCAAGTGGGATACTGTTATCATACTCATTTTGCATCAGCATAAAATATTTGAAAAATAAGAAAAGAAAAAAAAAACAATTTATTGTTTATTCACATTAATTACCAGCAAGGACAGACTAGATGTCTAGATCATTTTGTATATCTTACATATCCATGTATCATAACCTCACAATTCTCATACATCTTCAGAATATGAACAGAAGATTAAAGGCTTACCACTAGGCGGTATTTCCCAGGGAAAACTTTAGGGAACATAAAGTCACTACTCTCATCAGTAAGGCCTACTGTCTTTCTTTCCTCTTTGTTGTTACTTGATGATCTCACAAGTGAAACAGAAATAGCTGGACCACACTTTTCCTTGCAGAGTACAGTTCCATATATGTTGACTTCCGCCTGAGTTTCACAGGATAGATATATCAGTATACAGAATAGTGCATCTATATATTTCTAACTTTCAAAATTTTACCACCCAAGTAATTAAATTAAGGGATATTTAAATAAGTTTATAAAGTTTGATGAACTTTTTTAGGTCTCTTATGAGCTCTCAGTTAACTATCCATGCTATAAGTAAGAGTTCAACTGCAATTCAGATGACACCTCTGATGCTAAAAAACGTAGATAAAGATTCATCCATTTGGTTCACTGGTCAGGTCTGTCATTTAATCATTGTCGCCATGTGCATAGTTATAACTGAACAATAGAAAGTGAGAGAATCGGACAAAAATACAGATAGGTGAACTTCGAAAAGCCCAAGTTGTTGAAAGGATATACCTGAGAAAACTCGACATTTAGTATTGGACTATTAACCATGATATCAACATAGGGTGGCACAAAAAGAAGTCCAGGAGAACTCTCTTGTTTAGAAGAAAAGGCAGATAGACGGTATTCGCCAGGTGGAACCTGATCCAAAAAAGTAAAAGGCCAATGGTTGAAATTATTGAATTGTCATTCTACAAAATGACCACACAAAAAACATTGCCACAAAATAAATAAATAAACTCTCCTTTCATAACAATTATGAGTAACCAAATACTCCCGGGTGGTGAATAACCAAAAAGCGCCAAACCAAATAAAGCACCGACCAATATACCTCAAAACAGAAGATGCCATTCTCATCAGTTTGTTTCACTTGAGGTTTGACGTTCTCAGGTCCATGTGTAAGCGTTACCTGAAGCATTGTCATTTCATAAGCGTCTAGTACTAAAGCAGCTCTAAGCTTTCCAACAATCGAATAGGAAGTGGTACAAATACCTTTGCCGTGGAATCTCCACTTATCATCCTAACAAGCCCACAGAGGTCATAGTAGGTGGCTCTTACATCTGGGATTGCAGCCATATTCGGCAGGACCTATCAAACATTTAAGCAACTAAATAAAGAGATTCATTCTTATTGTCCATGACATATATACAAAACAAGGGTATTTCTTATCAACAAGGTTATATGAAGTGCCGGGCTTTAAGTACTGCAGGACAAAAACAGATTGAAAATATCCCAAAAGAACATAGAAGTCAACAATTTTTGGACGATAATACCCTCTCTAATCACACTATGATCAGAGGTCCAATCACATATCAGGTCTGATCCAATTAACAGACCTATACCCCTAAACCTATGAAAGTAATTAACCCTAGTAGAAAAGGACAATTTTGGAATTAGACCAGACCTAAAATCACAATTCTTTAAAATACTGCATATCCTTTACACTAACATTGACTAATAAGATTGTCCTTTTGTCACAAGACCATTGACTCTGTCCTTCTCAAAAGTTACTTGTTAATATTATGAATGGTCATATACGAGTATGTTAAATACTCAAGCTTCTAAATGAAGCAAGAGAATGAGCTGGTTTAATACGAAGTTATTCGTACGTTGTTAGAATTTGATTTTTAAGTTATTAAGGCTTGTAAATCGGCAGAAATTATAAATTAGGCCCATTTATTTTTTTTGAAATAAAAGTACATATTGTAATTAGCCCTAATAATAAGGGTAGTGATGTAATACTATCGGCGGAAGCAAACAATAATAAGAACACCAATTAAATAAATGGTTTGAACACCCAAAAACTAGGGTTCTTCACAAAAACGAACTTAATGTCTCAAGACATAAACAAATCTTCAATCTAACCTCTTTAATAGGGTTTGCAATCCCCTATTTATAATAACCTAAACCTAATCCTAACTACACTAGAAAACTAAGTAAATAGAAACTACTACTAGGGATGTTCTAATCCATATAGGATTCTGCAGGAACTATGAGGCATGTGCCTTGCACATGCTATCTTTATGCATATGCATTAAATCCCCCCAACTTGAAAAAAACTCGTCCTCGAGTTTGTGTACTAACATCCTCCAACGTTCAAAACGACTCTTGTACATCAACCTCAACGTTACATTGGTGCAGAAAATTCGGCCATGAATCTTCCCCAGATAGTTGCTTGCAAAAAGAATGATGGACATTAATGTCATAGGTGCATCATTAGGACAACCCAATTGATTGGAACAATATAGCCGCATGTCAAGAAATAAGAATTGAAGGTGTTTCTCCCTCCATGGAGAAAATCCATTCTCATCTTGGAATAAATAAGGATCAACATAACCACCAAACAAATTATCAATTACTTTTATGGGACGAAATTTGTGGGGATGATAAAAATCATAAATCTATCGGTCGGAATCAATGTAATTCATCGATTCATGGGAGTGATGAGCGAAATTCCGAGAACGTTCATCCTCTTTACCATTGTCATGGACAACAACCAGATCTCCTTGCTTGGGCAACAATTAGAACTTTTATTTATCTCCCTTGCAGATTTTTCAATCAAATCTTCTACTTGATCCACACATGCAACTTCTAACTCAAGAGACACAAAACTAGATGTATCATCCCCAAAAACGGAAAAGAAATCAACAAGATTGTAACTTTGTTAACCACCAATTCGAGTACGAGTGACGTATTTTTCGTCATCAAACATATTGAGTAAGAAATTAATCTCCGCTTTTTTGTCAAGTCGTTTCTCTTCTTCAACAAATTCTTCCTTAAAAGACGCAAATTGACTTTTTAATTTAGTAAAGCAATTTAAAAGTTCCTTCAAACCTTTTTGTATGCTTGGTGACGTCATGGAAGCATCATTTGGATAATGAGGCTGCTGCAGCAGTAAAATCTGCTGGTTGTCACTATTAGAAACTTGTGATGGGTGAACAACTGGGGTGGATGTGTAGAGGTTTGACGGTGCAAGGGCTGCAACCAAACTCTTGTTAGCGGGGGCATCACCAAACTCAAATTTTGCACTAGTTTCATCATCAGAATATTCAACACACAAAGAATCATTATCATCTGAATAATTATCTTCATAATAACTTTCCCCGTCAGAAAACTCATCTTCTTCATAATCAATCATGGACTCATCGCTCTTAGAATCGATTTCAGATTCAATATAGTGTGGGTATTCTCCATACGGAATAACCTTAGAATTGCGACTACGAAGACCATCGTGATCATAAGTCTTTGGACGGTTTCCATGGGAATATATAGCACCATAAGCAACATATTGTTGCTGAAAACTACATCGAGGAGGGTGTGTGTCCTGCTGGTGGTGGGAATAATATCCATCGTCATAATAACTATAACGTCGCTTGCGTGGTTGAGAAGGGGAACGAGAGGAAGAGGGAGGTTCATACCTTCTGGAAAGAGGAAAGCGGCGGCTAGGATCAAAGTTGGGAGCTTTATATTCAGAATCGGTATAACGCTTCGATTCTTGTAAAAAAACTCCAAAGATCCGACGGCGGCGAAAACTCTCTTTGACCTCTTCTACAATAACCCATCTTCAAATCACCAACATGAACGCAGCTCTTGTAAAAAAAATCAGGTTTTTATCTTCTAAACCCAGAAAAAACAAGCTCTTGATACCAATTTTGATGTAATACTATCGGCGGAAGCAAACAATAATAAGAACACCAATTAAATAAATGGTTTGAACACCCAAAAACTAGGGTTCTTCACAAAAACGAATTTAATGTCTCAAGACATAAACAAATCTTCAATCTAACCTCCTTAATAGGGTTTGCAATCCCCTATTTATAATAACCCAAACCTAATCCTAACTACACTAGAAAGCTAAGTAAATAGAAACTACTACTAGGGATGTTCTAATCCATATAGGATTCTGCAGGAACTATGAGGCATGTGCCTTGCACATGCTATCTTTATGCATATGCATCAAATCCCCCCAACTTGAAAAAAACTCGTCCTCAAGTTTGTGTACTAACATCCTCCAACGTTCAAAACGACTCTTGTACATCAACCTCAACCTTACATTGATGCAGAAAATTCGGCCATGAATCTTCCCCAGATAGGTGCTTGCAAAAAGAATGATGGACATTAACGTCAGAGGTGCATCATTAGGACAACCCAATTGATTATAACAATATAGCCGCATGTCAAGAAATAATAATTGAAGGTGTTTGTCCCTCCATGGAGAAAATCCATTCTCATCTTGGAATAAATAAGGATCAACATAACCACCAAACAAATTATCAATTACTTTTATGGGACGAAATTTGTGGGGATGATAAAAATCATAAATCTGTCGGTCGGAATCAATGTAATTCATCGATTCATGGGAGTGATGAGCGAAATTCCGAGAACGTTCATCCTCTTTACCATTGTCATGGACAACAACCAGATTTCCTTGCTTGGGCAACAAATAGAACTTTTTATTTATCTCCCTTGCAGATTTTTCAATCAAATCTTCTACTTGATCCACACATGCAACTTCTAACTCAAGAGACACAAAACTAGATGTATCATCACCAAAAACGGAAAAGAAATCAACAAGATTGTAACTTTGTAAACCACCAATTCGAGTACGAGTGACGTATTTTTCGTCATCAAACATATTGAGTAAGAAATTAATCTCCGCTTTTTTGTCAAGTCGTTTCTCTTCTTCAACAAATTCTTCCTTAAAAGACGCAAATTGACTTTTTAATTTAGTAAAGCAATTTAAAAGTTCCTTCAAACCTTTTTGTATGCTTGGTGACATCATGGAGGCATCATCTGGATAATGAGGTTGCTGCAGCAGTAAAATCTGCTGGTTGTCGCTATTAGAAACTTGTGATGGGTGAACAACTGAGGTGGATGTGTAGAGGTTTGACGGTGCAAGGGCTGCAACCAAACTCTTGTTAGCGGGGGTATCACCAAACTCAAATTTTGCACTAGTTTCATCATCAGAATATTCAACACCCAAAGAATCATTATCATCTGAATAATTATCTTCATAATAACTTTCCCCGTCAGAAAACTCATCTTCTTCATAATCAATCATGGACTCATCGCTCTTAGAATCGATTTCAGATTCAATATAGTGTGGGTATTCTCCATACGGAATAACCTTAGAATTGCGACTACGAAGACCATCGTGATCATAAGTCTTTGGACGGTTTCCATGGGAATATATAGCACCATAAGCAACATATTGTTGCTGAAAACTACATCGAGGAGGGTGTGTGTCCTGCTGGTGGTGGGAATAATATCCATCGTCATAATAACTATAACGTCGCTTGCGTGGTTGAGAAGGGGAACGAGAGGAAGAGGGAGGTTCATACCTTCTGGAAAGAGGAAAGCGGCGGCTAGGATCAAAGTTGGGAGCTTTATATTCAGAATCGGTATAACGCTTCGATTCTTGTAAAAAAACTCCAAAGATCCGACGGCGGCGAAAACTCTCTTTGACCTCTTCTACAATAACCCATCTTCAAATCACCAACATGAACGCAGCTCTTGTAAAAAAAATCAGGTTTTTATCTTCTAAACCCAGAAAAAACAAGCTCTTGATACCAATTTTGATGTAATACTATCGGCGGAAGCAAACAATAATAAGAACACCAATTAAATAAATGGTTTGAACACCCAAAAACTAGGGTTCTTCACAAAAATGAATTTAATGTCTCAAGACATAAACAAATCTTCAATCTAACCTCCTTAATAGGGTTTGCAATCCCCTATTTATAATAACCTACTAGGGAAAGCTTAGTAAATATAATGTCTCAAGACATAAACTAGAAAGCTTAGTAGATAGAAACTACTACTAGGGATGTTCTAATCAATATAGGATTCTGCAGGAACTACGAGGCATGTGCCTTGCACATGATATCTTTATGCATATGCATCAGGTAGTTTGGTCAAAAAAATGGTACAACTTTGTAAAGGTTGATTCTCATTAACCGTGAATTACACCTGAATTTTGTTCAAGTTTATAGTAGTAGAATAGATAGATAACTGGCTTTGTATGAGTGGTCAAGGGGAGTTTTTCTCTTTCCCAAACCTAAAACTTCGAGGATTCATTTGTCATTGGCACTCTTACTTGTGTAAGGTATATATGTGGATGTATAGGTCGGAGTTGGACGTTTTGTGTCAATAGCTCCTTGCTAAGAGGTCCAATTCTCCAGTATCTGTGCTGTAATCTTTTCTTAATTGGAATGACACAAACTTTCTTGAAAGAAAAAATAAAAGAAAGAACTTTAAGAAGAAAAAAACATACCATGAAATTCTCCAAACTCTTGAACTTATAATGGTCCTTCTCAGCCACTACTGTATAGCGCTTGGATGTAACCTAGAGAAAACAAACAGCAAATATAAATAAAATGTTGAATATAAAAGGAGCCGGCTATTGCCAAGCTAATATTTGCTATTGCCAAGGTTCATTTTTTGTTGGACTTATTTGCCCTTAAATATATTATCAAAATCTCTTAATTTTAAACCAAAATTTTCAACAAATCTAAAAGTATAAAATTAACTATTAATTATGTAACTCGCTCAAATTCCATTAGGGTTCACTGCACCCATACGTGGTAGGGTTTTATTTAGCCCCAAAATCCCACACCAAAAAAATCACAACATTATTAAATCTATGAGGGAAAATAAGTCTTAATAGAAAATGTACCTTGGCAATAGTAAATATTAGCTTGGCAATAGCCGGCACAATATAAAAAGCCATTTACAATTTATTTCCTTAATTATAACAAAAATTGAGATGAGAATATAAGTGTATGCATGGCGTCATGTTTGTGGGTTCTCATACGCACCAGGAATCTGTCCAATGACATTGTTATAAACATTTTCGAGTTTTTTTACCATAATTCTCTAAAAAGCTTGCTTAGGGGTTGGCAAAATAAGGCTACCAAAAAGATTCAAATTGATGAGCATCAGTCACAATATATTTTCTTCTTATTTTATTAGTTTGTTGGCTAACTAGAACTTTTATTAAAAAAAAAAAAATCCAATATCCAAGAAGGGGTCTGATGAGAAAGGTGCTCAAACCACCAAAAAGGTAAAACAGAAGGAACAAGATTTAGGACCACGATCAACTTACAAGTTCTGGTAGCTTATCCCAGGTGAAATTCATAACTTCAGACCAATGTCCTTTCTTCTTAATTTATCCAAGCAAGCAATAGCACAACAAGGTAACCTTCACCTTCAATACTACAACTTCAACAATTATCTTGATCTTCAAAAATAGCACAATTTCTGGATTTCCATACACCCAGGTGGTCTAGCTTTAGCTTCTCCCACATTTAATCAAAATAGCTGAAGAGTAGTAGCAACGTTATCTGCTTCCAAGCAAACTCTTGGGGAGTGCGATGAAGACGATTGGAAGGGATTTTGAAAAAGCAGAGAGATCCAGGGAGAGAATAATCTCAGACGTAAAGAGCATGCTTTGGAATTGGACAAATTATTGTACAACTATGTGATTTGTCTTTTTTGAGGACTTCATGTTTAGATGGGAGAATCTGCTTACGTTAGAGCATCGTTTAAAATTTGTACATTTGTAGATATGTATGGGATTCCGTGAACATTTTTTACAAAATAGAATACGATACGAATCTTGTTTTCCTGGTTGAAAAAGGAAGCAATGTTATCTGCTTACCCCACCAAAGTGACTATGCCAAGACATTGTTGTAAGCTGTAACAAGCCTATCCAACCGACTAAGATTCGTACCTGCTTGATTTTTCGACCAAGTAAACTTCGCACCAGTGAACGGATACACTCAAACTGAACATGACCATGGACTTAGTGAAAACCCCCATCTTTTTAGAAATACCACCTCATTTTTTTTCTCATCTGCCTGACTACATTAAAGTCCCCCCCCCCCCCACCTTCCCCCCAAGCAAACAAGGAGAGCCCAGACCATCCCCTTATGTCTCCATCTCATCCCAGAATTGAGATTGATCATTTTCCCCACTTAGGCATAGATACCGGAGAAGAGCAAAAACAAAGCCGTCACTTCCGTTTCTACAGATCAATGAAAGCAAGAATGCCAAAGTGAGATCCATGAGCGAGGTATATTACCATTCCAAGCCACAATTACACCTCCTTTACTAGAAAAATGAACTACACCTTGATTAACTATGACAGTTTCTTCTCCTGAATAGAGACAACCATAGGCCTCTGCTTCACAATCATTGTTTTCACTCCATCACATGCCTAACTTATCCAAACCATTTTTCAGATTAAACACTTTATTAACAAGATTAGGTGATTCAGCCCGTGTTTTCTTGTGCCACCAACCTTCTTCCATCCTCTTTAGAATTTATGGCGTTAAGGGCAAATTTTCACAGTTTCCCTACCCAAGGAACCATCCCCTCTACAAGATTACCCATTTCAAGCGGCTACAAGAACTGGAACAAAATTTACCAAAAGACGAATTCTTTCTTCAAATTGAAGAGTCCACAAGGATTGAGCCAGCGCCGGGCTTTATTATTCAAGGTAACTATATTAGATGAGTAATCTTCCTAATCAGATCTATAGTACAAATTTTCTGCTTCATTGTTAGATAGGATCATATGTGAACAAGGATTCAGATTCCCAAAAGCTGCTAAAACCATCCACTACCAAGCTACAAAGCTGATCACATTTGTCATATCTCAAAACATCTTCCGATACTGTCTCCGTAGGCATCTACTTTGAGAGAATAAGACTCCAAGAGTCTACAAGCCTGGGTTTGGGCCATTCCCTTATGGGATTGAGGTACACCCTTTCAGAGTTCCAGTAATGTTGTCTACAAATAATTATATGCAATTATTTGTCATTGGCTACTTATCATTCTAATAATATTTCTTTAAGCTCCCAGTTCGCTCAAGTCTTTCTTTCTTTGTTTTCTTTTTATGAGAGAGATTAATTAAACAATCATCTCATTGACTATATCCAATTTACAATTAATGACAAAGTGAAGTGAGATAGCGCTATACTACATGCAAACAGAAGTACATGCAAAAAAGTTAGAGGAAATGCAGTTATGCAGTAAAAGAAAGTCATGTTATGCTAGTCACAACGATTAATCCCTCCCGGGAGAATACATGGGACCAAAAAAGACATCCATGTACTCATGACATCTCTTATACCAAGAAAATAGAAACCCACTGATATCCATGATCATTTAAGCAATGCCAGGTGCTCTTCCTCGAAAGTCTTTTTTCTTTGTGGGTGCTTCACCTCCAATGTTTGTTTAGGTGTATGCCTAACCAATTGTGCGGCCCACGTGATGTAGGGAAACGTAAAAAGAGTTATGTTAGACGGGTAAAACTGTTTGATGGCTGATATTACACGAATACAAGGAGAGGATTATAAAAGAAAGACGAAAGTACTCGCATCACACTAGTACGGTTGACGAAACTACTAACATCATACTAATAGAGTTCTAGGAATCACTCCTAGGAACATAGGCTTCACACCAAGGCTTGGATTGCATCACACAATCCTTAACATAGCAAAGATGCTAGAAATTTCTCCAACTTCATCCTCACCCCGAAACAAAGACTTACAAACCATTAAATAGAGTCTACAAAACATTTCAAGATACTTAGAAGTTAGAACTACTAAACTCATTAAAGACAAACTTGACTCTTGGACTACTATTCGAAATAACTTTAAATAACACTAAAGACTCATGAATTCTTGCTGCCATGCGTCTCCATCATTCCCCCCTGGCTTAAGAAAACTCGACCTCGGCGAGTTAAAAGGATGGAAGGTCTCGTATGAATCAAGATCCTTATTCACAGTAATCCATATAAAACCGGAAAGTGGGCGTCCTCGCCATTTGACGAGATACTTGCGAGAACTACATCACCAAAGCATTTCATCACGCTAATTATCAGACAACCATCCCCAAAAGTCCTTACTAATCGTGTAGACATGTTGTTTCGAACCTTGCTCTAATACTAAAATGATGTAGGACAAGAGAGGGGAAATAGAAGAAGAGTTATATTTGTCGGGTAAAACTGTTTGAATGCTAAAATTAATTGAATACAAGGAAAGAATTATAGAAGAACGTGAAACTACTAGCATTAGACAAGTACGGTTGACGAAACTACTAGCATCACACTAGTAGGTTCTAGGAATCACTCCTAGGGACCTAGGCATCACACCAAGGCTGAGATTGCATCACACAACCCTTGAAATAGCAAAATTCCTAAAAAAAAATTCCAACTTCATCCTCCAACCAATACAAAGGCTTACAAGCCCTTAAATAGAGTCTACAAGAACATTCGAGATACTTAGAACTACTAAACTCATTAAAGACAGACTTGACTCTTTGACTACTATTCAAAATAACATTAAATGACACTAAAGACTTCCAGATTTTTCCAGGGTTGTCTATTCATGAATTCTTTCCTAGGCATCACACCAAGGCTGAGATTGCATCATACAACCCTTTAAATAGCAAAATTGCTAAAAATTTCTCCAACTTCATCCTCCAACCAATACAAAGGCTTACAAGCCCTTAAATAGAGTCTACAAGAACATTCGAGATACTTAGAACTACTAAACTCATTAAAGACAGACTTGACTCTTTGACTACTATTCAAAATAACATTAAATGACACTAAAGACTTCCAGATTTTTCCAAGGTTGTCTATTCATGAATTCTTGCTGCCATGTGTCTCCATCACCATGACTCTAGTGGATGAGTGGCAAATAAATGGGTCCACCCGTGTTGGTTTAAAGGAATGTGCCTACCAGTTTGTCTAGTTGATAAACATTGTGGTAACCTCTCTCTACAAGTTCGAGCTATTACAGAAACTCGCTTACAACACTTCTTGCAATTTAAAATTTTTGGCTCCAAAAAAGGAAGCCATTATCAAAACTACTATGGGCTAATGGTGAGGGGGCTCGCATATACGGATATACCAAATACTAAGTTGGAGAAAACTTCTTCTAAAAAGAGAATTGCATCGGTAAAATTCAGAGTTCTGTGGATACATCAGAAGGGAAACCATGCATCTGTGTGCAAAGACATCCAACTAGGTCGGCACCCCTGAACCCGCTCATCCTCTGCCATAGCATTTCACCTCATACAATATAGGCATTAGGAAAACTATAGAACAAGTACCCATTACACTAAAGAATAACATCAGATTACAACACAAACACACAGCATCGCAAGCATATATATTTCCCGAAATCCCAGACTTCTAGACATGGATTTCACTGCTTCCCAGTTGAAAAGACGACTTTCACTGTACCGACCAGTAAGTAGGATCACTTAGTATTCTGAGAACGTGACTTGCTCGACTGTAGGGTGTGTTGTGCATGGGTGAAGCGACACTAACATTGACATTTAAGACATAGTGTAGCTGATACGGGTTAAGCTTCCTCTATGAAGAATCAATTTCTAAGGTCTCAAAACCTACTTTTTTTTTTATAAATTTTTCTTTACCTATTGAGCAAGAAAAAGGAGACCGACTGCTAATTGTACCATGGGCTCAGGAACCATAAGCAAGAAAGCTCAACATTGATAGGCTGACATTTTTTTTTTTCTGAACTTGTCAGTATCTGTCTAAGAGCGTACTAATGTGTGGAAACCATTACAAGTTGTTATAACATAAAATATAGAAGATTTACTCTCAAAAATGACATCTGACCATAGAGAGGTTTCTCAAGAAGATAAATCAGGAAAGATACGGAATCCAAACTTTATAACATCCTATTGTGGTCTGCTGTATGTATAAAACATTACCTGGTCAAGTTTGAAATAACCTTGTTTGTCAGTGATAAACCGTTCATGGCCATCTACAATAATCTTAACACCATCCACACCCACTCCACGTTCATCAACTACACGCCCCCCAACAGAAAATCCAGTAACCTGGGAAAATAGTAAAGTATAAGGATGTCAATACATGTAAGATATTCATCGCATTAATGAGCGTGAAAATATAAATTATCATACAGGTTCCAAGATACAGAACAAACAAAACTATGTTCGTGCAGTTACAGAAACAATAAGAACAACAATTCCAGTGCTTGCATACCAAAACACTACACAAAGCAGTTTCTCTCCTCTATATCATTGTGCATTAAACAAAGAATTACCAGGGGAAGCTTTACACATTGATTACACAAAGTAATTTGCATGTATGTCTTTAAATTCATTCCCTTTAGACCAGTCTTGGATAATTGCCTCATCCTTTTGGAGGGTAACTTAGTTGATACTGACCAAGAACCCTTCAAGTTTGAGCTTATGTGATTAAAGAATAAAACTCTTCTACCAAAATAGGAAGAGTGGAGGATTATTTGTGTTTGATGACTTTGATGGGAATGCATTTAAAGGAAAGGTAAATGGAATGGAATTAGGAATTTTTGGGAAGCTGCATTGTGTAAAACCAGCTCTCGGATTCTGGTTTTTCAGCATTTCAAAAATAATGGATAAATTTCATATTATGGTCTTGATGGCATTCTAGTCAAGTAAGAAACTCTAATACCATTCAATGATGGGTTCACTAAAGGTGAAATTTTTCTTTAACAACTCAATTAGTAATCAACTAATCATACTAATAGAACATGTACACCAATTCTTGCACATACAATAGCTAAGCAGGTTCCATTCTCAGATGAATTTTAGGTGAAAGATCAACCTTTCTAGTTATAAGAGCGATCCCAATGGAGAGACATTTAAGAAGGGCCGTAGAACCAAAAACCCTCTAACCTAAAAAGGCTTGAGCCAATAGGATGGGTAGTCATCGAAGGGGGCGGGTAATAGAAGTGACATTGTCTCTTGGAAGGAAATTAAAATGCCTGGCCCAATGCCCAGGTCACTTGTCTGAGACCGGAGTAAGCATTCTCTTTTTCTTTTCAGAAACCAAATTTCCGTGCTATACACTAACACGTTTTTAATATTGGTTTAAAGTTTCCGGATATTAAGCTTCCGTCTAAGATGCAAAGAAACATTCCAACTTATCCTTTTTCTTTATTAATTTTTAATTAGTTGATATGTTAAAATGAATACTCACTTCATTTTTACAGTTCAGGAAACTGCCCTTAGCTCACTTTTGTATTGGCAATCAATTCCATGGCATTTGAAACACTCAAGGAAGGAGTGCAGTTCAAAGCTGACTTGTCCCATGTAGTGCTTACGTGGAGGGCACTTTGATTGCTCTAAAGGCATGCATATGTCAAGATATTTGATACTTAACAAAAATTTAAAATAATTAATCATACCTGAAACGTTTGTGGCACAATAACATGATGATGTTCGACAGAAACCAACATTGAAGGAGGCGATACGTCAAAAATCTTATTCTCGCCCTTGTAGTAAGGTAAAAGCTCATATGATCCTGTAGGCAGGCCAACTAACTAAGAACTGATTTCAATATGGGACCAATTCCTTGAGTTTCAATTAATATACACTTCTAATATCGCCAGAAGAATAGGTAATACCAAACAAATTGCCAATGCAATGTACTGTATAAATATCTGGCAACTATGAAACAAATTGATAAATGACAAAAGAATAATTAAAAATATCTAATTTTCTAACCTATCATATCACCTTGTTCATTTTGTACCATAGGGTCTATTTGATACCTGGGATCCAGGAACAATAGTCATTATATTACCTATGAATGCTTTCAGTACTTGAGATCGACATTTTCTCGAAGAAACTAGTTACAATTATATTTCAGGTTTTACTTAAACACCGAAACCGGGAAAACTATATGCAATCATGTGTAACTCAGTCTGAGTTTGGCTTATGCATTAAGAACTGATCGTCTAAAATGGTGGCAAACTAATGTCTCTCCAATAATCTGGTATCACTCAAATGGGTCTTGTTTTGACACTTTCATCAAGCAATGATCTAAAAAAAATGCTTATATATCTAACTCCACATCACAAGTTTGGGCTATTCTTACATTTTTAAAATGTAATTTTTTTTTAATCAGTTTGGATGGAGTCGAACTATATTGGCTGACAACTCATGTAATTTAGAGACTATCCACGACCAGTACATATTCATGCTAGTAATTACACATCCTTGTTGAAATGGACACACATGGAAAACTGTTGGTAAGGCGAGGCATTGTAAGAAACAATGATGCTATGAACCAAAAACAGTTGTCATGTCCATAGAGGATTTCATTTTCTTTTATAAATAAAAGATTTCGCTAGCATAATTATAGGTCCCTGTTATTCTTTCCCCTGTAGGTTCTTGCATTTAACAAATAAAGCATATATTCCCAGCTAGATAAACCCCAGAGCTAAGTCCAGTTCCAGCACATATGAATCAAGTGAAATCATGTCATTGGACCACAATACCACTACGACACACAGTAAAGTCTCTCGTCTGCCAAGAAACCTAAGATCATAGTTACCAGAATTACTAATCTTCAGACCAGAGCATTACCACAAGGGACATTACTAAATGTGAACTTTCCATCTGCATCTGAAATTGCATGGCAGAGAGCTTTTGGCCTGGGAGCATTACCGGAATCCTGAGGACAATCCATCTCAGTGATGTCGTCAGAATATAAATACAAATGAACTCCCAGTATAGGATTCCCCTATCAAACACAAAAAATACTTCAATCAGCTTTTCTCGGCTATGTGAATTAAGTCCAACTACTGAATTGCTAATTGCAGACAGCTTAATATATAAAACAAGCATTGCATGCAACAGTGTAAGTACACTATTTCTCTGTGCACAATGAAAAATTAAACTTGTTATAAATAACAACAAAATTGGTGGTCTAGCCAATCCTAAAGACAAGAGTAACTTGACATGCTTATTTTCACTCAGAAAGGTCATCAACATATTTTCTTTGTTATAAAATCTGTATGAGTCTGTCAATCCCCAGATTGTTTTCTGATGTGTTCTTATCAAGCACTTATAATTAAAAGACTACCTGAGCAACAACAGACCCTTGAATATCATACCCAGGAACAAAGAAGATGTCATCAACTATGGTATTTCCAAAACCCACATCAACCTGCAAGATTTTAAGCAAGATTAAAAACATGGATCTACAATTATAGAAAGAGAGATCGAGAGAACGGAAAATAAAAAAGAGAGATCGAGAGACAGGGCCATAAAGTATAAGGAAGAATGGGATAACGCAAGCATCAACCTCCAAGGAACCTCTGCTTTCGACTATTAAATTCATATGTGAAGCTCGTAATTTGTACTTTCCTGCAAGAATACATTGATCGGGTTGGATTAATGAAAATAAATTCGATGGAAAGCCATATCAATTAATAGAAAAATGTCAATAAATACAAGGATCTGGATATAATAGGGTAATATTACCCAGTGGCATAGCCAGGATATTTAGTGAGGGTGAGCACCAAGTTCAAAAACTTGTAATACCAAAAACCTGGTAATATATTAAAGAGGGACATTTAAATTTCCATACTTGAAAATATGTACACCAAAATGTGTAGTTCTCCACCAAAATTTGAAAATAACAAAACATAACTTCTCATAATTGTCGTCTTGATGTCTTTATGTTTCTCTACCGTCGAACAATTAACGCTTTAAACATGCATTTGGGAAAATCCAAGAACTAGAACTGGGAGTGGGAGCTACCAATTGATGGCTAGTGTCTTGTAGTTATTTGGAGATAGTTTTTTTTTTATTTTGGAAAAAAAAAGGACAAAACGTTTTATTGATTAACTCAAGAAATCTACACAAAAGTAGAGGACAAGCACGACAAAGTTTTTTTTTTTTTTTTGGGTGGGTGGGTGGGGGTGTGGTTATGAGGTTATTTAAAGAATAGGAAATAGTTGATTTAATTGTAATAAACTTTGGCTCCGGATTTCGACAAGGGGCAAATTGATTTTGCCAATGGTTTTGTCCCAAGATGACTTATTTGCCCTTAAATTTCTTGCCACAAAATAACACATATCAAACAAAACATTTCTATTAACAGATTTGCCATCACCTAAAACTATAAAATATTCAATTATTTCCAAAGATGAAACCTATTTCATGAGAAGTTTATATATATTTTAAGTGCATTTCTTAACATTCTCTATTGATAAATTTTGTTAAGTTCTAGGTTTGATTCAATTTCTAATTAAACTTGATAATCAAGTTTAGAGATTTAATAAAAGAGAATATTTTCTCCTCATAAGTCATAATCTAGTTTGGAGGGGGGATGTCTGGCAATCAAAAGTAAAAGCACTTTTACTTGTAGTACAAATATAAAAGTAAAAAGTAAGTTTGGAAAACATATTTGGGAAGTAAAAAATCATCTTTAACCTAATTCCACAATCTTCAATGATGAGAAAAAAAAATTGAGATTTGTTTACAAATAAAAATTAAACAAAAAGAACAAACAACTACTAGCTCAGTTGGTTTGTTATAGGTTGTGGGTTCAATTCCCACCAACAATATTTGGGGGGATTTCTCATGTAATTCTTAGGTGGGTCAGCCTTCGGGCCTTATTCGTGGGTAGGCCTTAGGGCTCATGATTTAGAGGAGATTGAAGTGATGTGGCTGCTTAGGTGGAGCAAAGCGAAAGCAAGTCTTCGTAGAGTGGCTACTCTGGTGATGTGGAGGAGACATGGATACTTAGATGGCGATAAACCATAGAATAGCTTATGGGCCTAGTTTCAATTATAACCCTTCGGAGCTTGTGATGTAGCCTTTAGGCCTTGAAATTTAATATATATAAATAAATTAATTAAAAAAAAATGAAAGTAGGGAAAAAAAAAACATTTTACATGAATCTCGTATTAGAAATCTCAAAAATATTGATTATGAACATGATCAATTTGGTGTTGAAATATTTTTTCATGGTGAAATCAAAAGAAGAGAAAAGATAGAAAAACAAAAGATGGGCAATCAATGAAAATAAGAGCTTTAACATCTAAGAGTTTTGAAATAGTTGTTTGCGTCCATAACAAAACTTAATCTTTTGGGTGGATTTCTCCAACATCATAAATGTTGCAAACATCATCTAATTAGGGGGGGGGGGGGGAACGACATATTTTATTTTTTGAGCAAATTTGAGATACCCCCCAGAATAGTATGGACTCTTTGCGATTGCCCCCAAAAATAGGTTTCATTAGTGATACACCCCAAAAACTCATTTGAAGCTGGTCAACCAAGCCATTGACCAGTCTAATTTTATTTTGGACAAAAATACCCCTTCCTTCAATTAAGCACAAATCCTAGTCAACTACCTACTCACCAATTATGCCATGTCAACATAAATCCTATCTTATCTTCACCCATAAAATCTTAACCGACACCACCACCACCACCACTACACCACCAAACTTCTATTAGAGATACACCCACACCATACACCAAACTTCAATTCTTCTTTAGATTTTTTTTCTTGTTCTTCTTCGTCTATAAATAAACAATCTAAAACTCTTCTTCCATCTTCTTCTTGTTTCATGCAGTATGCTGGGGCATTTGGAATGAAAGGAATAGAAGAGTTTTTGAGGGGTCAAGCAGAGATTTTGGGCAGATTATCAACGTTGTAAAGATGTTGACTTGGCACTGGACCTTCTTCAAACCATCCATGAGTGGGATTAGATTAGATGACTACATGTTGAGATGGGAGGACATTATATTTCCTGTACATTGAGTGTTTTTTATCTTGTACTATGGGCTAGTGTGAACCTCTCACACTTTTTAATGAAATTGTGTTTTACTGGTCAAAAAAAAAATCAAGTACTAATAGGATTGGAAATTGAAATTGCATGATTGGTAATCAAATTTAAAAAAAAAAAAACTCAACATTTCAAGCAATATCAACATATGGTTACTTGAATTTAAGAAGAATTTGGTCATTTTAGTTGTTGTTGGATTATGGGTAATCTAAATTTCAAATTTTAATTGTTGTTGGAATTAGGAATGTTTGAAGAGGATGAAAGAGATTGAGAGAAAGAGATGAAATTGATGATGAATTAATCTATTGGTTTAAAAGAAAAATAGAGAGAGAGAAAGTGAGAAGTAGATGTTTGAAGAAGTTGTTTTCAAGCCATAGGATTATATCTAAGAATTATATCTTGATGAATGGTCAAGATTAAACCTAATGATTAGATGATGTGGCATATATGGTGACTAGGTTTATGATTTGAATAAAAGTTAAGTTAAAAAGGGGTATTTTTGTCAATATAAAAGTTAGACTGGTCAACGACTTGGTTGACCTACTTCAAATGAGTTTTTGGGGGGTATCACTAATGAAACTTTTTTGGGGGGCAATCGCAAAGAGCCCATACTATTCTGGGGGTATCTCAAATTTGCTCTTATTTTTTTCGTTTTTTGTGATTTTTACTCTTTCAAAGTAAAAAAGCAAAAAATTTGAGTTTTTTCATGCAGCAAAAATTTTGCTATGAAAAAGTAAAAAATATTTGCATCCATGCTCACCTTTTTCATTTCAAACACCAATAAAAAGATTATTTTCATGAAAAATTGTTGATTAGTTTCAAACTTGTGTTCTATGTTTCTAATCCATATTGGCTAATTTTTGACAATGTGTCAAAAAGAGAGAAATTAGGCAAAATATAATTGAATAATTTATGAAATGAGAAACAATCAATTATTACCATATCATTATTGTTGATGTCATTCATATGTTTTAAATGATAAGAAAACTTGAGGGCAATCACTATCTTGAGACAAAACCATTGGCAAAATCCAGAGCCTAAACTTTTTGCTGAAACTTTTGGGAAAATTGGTCAAAACCCCCTAAGTTTTGACCGGGTTTGGCGAGAACCTCCTAATGTTGTCCAAGCTTGGCGTAAACCCCCTTCTGTTAAGCACCCCCCTAAGTTTCCGTCCATTCATAGTTTGTCTGCCCATTATACCCTTAACTTCTGTCAGTTTGTCTAAACCCCCCAAAAAATTGTTAACAAAATTTAAAAATTGTAATCCAAACGGCTACTTAACTTTTGTCAAATAAGTTATGTTAACGATTATTTGGGGGGTTTAGACAAACTGTTTGAATTAAGGGTATAATGGGCAAACAAACTATGAATGGATGGAAACTTGGGGGGTGCTTAACAGAAGGGGGTTTACGCCAAGCTTGGACAACATTAGGGGGTTCTCGCCAAACCCGGTCAAATGTGGGGGGTTTTGACCAATTTTCAAAAAAAATTAGAAGACTTTCAAGAAAAGGAAACTTTTAATCTGGTTGACATCCAAATAACCAATCAAATTTGTCCATATATAATTTTACTCCTAAAAGTTAGATTTGAGATTTGTAAATAAGTAGTATATATAGTACGTACTAGATGATTTTTCTTAGAAATTTAGGGTTAGCATGTGTTCACCTCAACCCGCCAATGATATCACCAAAGAATATAGAAAGCCAATGAATCTGAACATCTAGGTTGGCACCCCTCTTACCAAATGGAGAGGTTGTGGGTTCAAAACAAGTCAACAGATGATTGTTGATATAAGTTTCCACACTCAATTTAAAGCGGTATGGTCCCCTTAACCCCGGTTGCCAATCAAAAAAAAAAAACATCTCGCTTTAACATGATACATTTTCCCATCTCAAAAACAAGCAGTATAAGGAACTTTCTCATGAAACATGTCATTCCAAAGTTGGCACACACAAATAGTTGCAAATACGAAGCCTTTAAATAGAATAAAACATTTACTCAGAGTTGATTGTTGTTTTGTCAAGCCATGGGAGACACTCCAGTAGTAAGTAAACCAGTGTTACCAGGAACCTTCCTCCCCCCTAGGACCTGGATCCGGATCTTTGGATCCGATTCCGGGTACCAAAGTGCACTGGAACCACAAATGTGTGGATCCGATTTTTTTCTTTTTTACTAGCCCAAAGGCCTTCATTTCCAAAAAAAAAAAAAAAAGTAAAAATTCTGCAATATTACAAAAAATATCCTACTTAGTATCGAAAAATATTTTATAGAAAAGAAATTTCGGAAAATAAACTAAGCATTCCATTGGTTTTGTTTGAATTCCAGAAAAAAAAAAGTAATAAACTACTTATCTATTCTTAATGTATATCTTTTTTAATTTGAAAGTATTAAGTTATGTTTTAGGCAGTGTTATCAGACCTGGCCCGGCCCGACGGGTTGACCCGGTGCCTTAGCCGGGCTGGGTTAGTTGGTGGATCGTTTTTACAAACGACCCAGTTCTAAACCACTAAAACCGGTCGGGTTTTACCGTTTTTTGTGAAACCTGGTGACCCATAACTGGTTTAACTATAAATTTAATTAAAAAATACATCATTATAAATCGAACCTGCGACCTAGGAACACAAACAATGTTTTTATACCAATATACTCATAATAATTGATGATAAAACATTTATAGTTTTAATACAAATTGTTTTCTAATTTTAAACAATAAACAAACAAGAAATTAACAATATATTTAACTCTATTAATGCTTGACTGGCCTGACCAGTTGACCTAGTGGTTGAACCACTAACCCAGTGACCCAGTGCCTTCACCGGGTTGGTGTCCGGGTTGGGTCTAATGTTTTCATTATAAAATCAATGCATTATTTTTTTTTATATAGATATAAATATATATATCTCGTTCCGAATAATGGTTCCAAAGTGAACCGCGACCCGAAATAACGTATCAGCTCTGTATACCCCCACGTACCGGGAACCATGTAGGTATGGTACCACGTACCGGTACCGGATGGACCCGCGTTCCTGGTAACACTGAGAGAAACAGCTTTACTTTAGTAGGAAGGTGATCTTCCTATTCTAAAAGTATAGTGTAAATTCTGCACTATACAGAAGAAACTCATGTAGATTTGAGTCAATGTAAATTCTGCATTATACACTATTCTAAAAGTATAGTGTAAATTCTGCATTATACAGAAGAAACTCGTGTAGCTATGAGTCAATGTAAAGTATCAAGACAACTAAACAAATTCTCACTATCTAAACAAGGACTTCTATTAGTAGAAAGTTAGTTAGGGTTAATAACTAAGAACCTAGTGGAAAACATGTGTGAGACTTTCAAACCTGGAATGATGTTTGTGAACACATAAGTTCCGAGTGAGGCTGTCAAAGCAGAAGAAATAATGTCGTCTGTCGTTGATAAAAGCTCAACTTTAACATCAGAAGGACCTCCATCTTTGGAAGAACAGCTCTCTCCACCAACTGCTCCCACAACTCTTCCAGATGCAGTGAAGCTACAATAAAAGTAAATGGGAAGCTATGACACAACAAAAATATGGGCCTATAACATAAACAAAATTGAACAAAGCACAATCAAGTCAGACCCTGTAAACTGAAAATTAATATCTGCATTTGCATTGCAACCATTATTGTTGATAACAACCGGAACCTGAAATTTTAAGACGCATCGGTGAGTATAATAGACATGGATTGGTAGCTGAACAAGCAAAAGATAGTACGCAATGATAAAGAAACAGTAAAATAAAAATAGCAAACCTTGTCTGGATTCCATGACCATCCTTCAGGTCCTTTTATTGTAATTATAAATGAACCCTATAGAGAGTAAATAATCAGCAAGAGAAGCAAAACAAAAAAACAAGCAAACAAACAAACAATACTAACAGATCAAAAAAGGCTGCAGTTGTGGGTATACCTTGTCGTAAACAGGTATAAAGTAATAGCCATTTGGTGCACATTGAGTGCTGTCCTTAACCAATCCATCCACAGTACGAAGCTCAACCTAGCAACACAAAACCAAGTAAACATACACATATAACATAAGTAAATTAATTAATTGAAAATTATTGGTTTATCTAAGAGTAGAAAATCAATGAATATACCGTAATATGAGAATAATCTAATTTGGCATCGGAAGACTTTCTGGATTTGATCAAAGATGAACTTGCCTAATCAATATCAAAAATTAACAAAATTGGATTCATTTAGTAAAGTTAAAACCAAACAAATGTTTGTTAGACAAGAAGAACGAATCAATGAATCTGAGTAAGAGTAGTAGAAGAAAGAAAGAAAGAAAGAATTGGTTATGATTATTGACCTCGACGAATCCACCACACCCTTGAATTGAATCTGCAGAGACTAATGAAGAAGTAGAAATCGCAGCAACAGCAGCAGCTATTATCAAACAAAGTGATAATAATAGCATAGACGAAGACGCCATTTTCGTTTCGATCGATCTAATTTTAGAGCTGCTCATACTCTTTCTCTGAAAACTCACGAAATTGGGTACTTTAGTGAGTCACTTAGTCCTCTTTACACGTCATGTGCTGTGTTGGGCTCAAAACTTTTAATTGGGCTTTTCATTTTTACTAGCTTTTCACCACGTCCGTTGGACGGATATCTTGGGGAGTTATTCTTCCCACCCAGACAAGTTGTAAAAAAAACCCAACTTTTAAAAATATAGAACCGACGGGACCGATGTTAACGTTTACGTGTTTCTAATTTCTGTAAAAATATAGGATCACCTTCAATTTCTTTTGAAGGTAGCAATTTAATGAGCTGTTAATAATCATCTTTATTTGTTTTATAAAAATAAATTATGTGTTTTATAAGCTTCAAAAATTATAAAAGATATGGTCCCACGAGACACGACCATTTGGTTATATGCCCATCAGGCTAATTCATGTGAGGCAATCCGTTGCCATTTTTACATACCTAAGCAAAAATGTAAAAATTATTAAGGTTCATAATAATAGAAACAAAAAATATAAAGATGGCATATCCACTTATATTACAAAAAAATAAGTACCAAAAAAAATTGTGGCTGCATTATATTCATTATATATATCATAGTAGAGCAACACGTTGTTGTTACTGAAAGAAAAATGGAGCTAAGGTACAACTAATAAATATTTTAACGATATCTTTAAAAAGTAATCACCCACTGAATAGGATACTTCATACTCCACATTTTGACACCTTCCAATAATTAAAGAGATTTTTATATCATGCTTCCATGAATAACTCGAGATTATTTGATCAGCACTCAACAACACACCCAATAACAGCAAAACAGCCTCAATAGCATTGACTTCTTAATAGTTCTTAACAACGTATACATATTTGCAGCAATTAATTGCATGCATCAACTTTCTGCGAGGACCAACTGCAATAAAAGCCATATCTTTAATCTTCTCCATGGTTAAATTCAATAATGCAAACTTATCCACAATTTTCAATTGAAATAACTTTACGCATTGCCCCAAACCTAGTGACATGAGCCAACTTTCTCTTCCACATCATAACCTTCTAAAATTCAAAAGAAATGATCATCTTAGATTTCGTTAAAAATAATCTTGAAACTCGACCATCATGACCGTTGAGATTAAACATTATAAAAAAAAATGGTGTTAAGAAAGAAAATTACTAAGGTCCACTTCTTAATATTATTCGGTTGAAATAGCATTTCCAAACATATAGAACATGCCATACCAACCTTGTCTTCCTTTCCTGGTCTGCCCTTTCTTATTACAACTATTATCCCATAGATGAGCTTCATATCTACTAGTCCACATATACCTGCAGAAGATTAAATCCACTATCTTTTTTAGTTAAAATAAAATGAAATTCAATAAACTATACAAATGAAACAAAAAGAAACTCAAATAAGTACAGAAAACATGAATGACGACATATTTTAATATATAATTACTAACCTTATAACACCTCTCCATTATGATGTTCATTGTCGAAATGAGTCAATTGATTTCCTATGAACTGATTGCTTCTAAGCTAACTTTCCAGCACCTCTTTTATTTGTTTTCATGACCACAACTTCAGAGCCAGTATGTGATATTAATCTGTTGTGGAACTTCTGTAACACAACTTGACTGTGAGCAAATAGGGATGGATTTCCATCTTCAGCAAGGTTCAAAGGTACGTTGTTATCCGCGTGTGGCCCTGATGCAGATAACGACTTGTTGCCTGTTGCCTTTGTTGTTGTCTCAGGGGAGACTTTTGATGACTGGGAATGGTTTCTAAGGAATTTGAAGAAGATCAAAGATTTGGATGAGGACATTGTTATTGTTTCAGATAGGCATCCAAACATTATTTCTACGATTGAGCTCGTGTTCAAGAAGGAACTTCACTGTTACTACTTTCACCATATCGAGGAGTTCCACGTTTATTAATAGTTAACCAACTAAGTTCACCATTAGCTTTAAACCACACTATTCAACTGAGTATTTTAGCTACATATATGTAACCATTAGACATGAACTGTCAAATGTGGTCCTGTATTTTGCCTCACGAGCGAGTACACCCCTCCCGTCATCATCGCTTGCAGGTAAATGTGTTGGAGTATGTTGTTAGTAAAAAAAAAAAATTTACAGCCAAAGAAAAAGAGTTTATCAAAAAAGCTATTTGGCAAGTAGCTTATGTATCACTCAGTGTTGATTACGAGCGTTCGTTGGACGAGCTTAAGACAATAAGTCAGCATTCTTACTATGACTACCTTCTATCGGTTGAACCAGAGCATTGGATAAAGGGTGCTCATGAAATGCCTATTTTCCACCTGGTTGATATAATACGTAAAAAAGATCATGAAAAGACACTACGAAGAGTTTACAGACAAGTGGAAGACAAATGTCGGTCGTGTCATTGACGTGAAATTGTGGAAGACTCTATGGAGTGCCAGATAGTTTTATCATCATCAATCTGCTGCCGATTCGTTCAAAGTCTACTGATGACATTAGGGGTGGCAATATGACCCGAAACCCGTGAACCCGACACAAACCCGACCTGCTATAAACAGGTTTGGGTCAAGTCATATCAGGTTTCGGGTCCAAATGACCCGAACCTGTTAGACCTGTTTAATAAACAGGTTGGGTTCAGGTCCGAACATTAGACCTGTCGGGTTGACCTGTTAACCCGTTAATATATAATTTGTTTATTAACAATTCTATATATGAGTGCACTGAATCAAGTCCTTGTTTAAATAAGGAACTAAACCCTATCTATAATTCTGTCTCATTTGCACAGAAACTTGTTCCTCTATCTTGTTGTGTTGCCCAAGCCATCTCAACTGAAAGCATTCCTAATGGTAAAATGGTTTTAGAGTTGCCACGTAGGAAAGAGAGTAAAGGTTTTAGGATTAAACTATGCTAAAAGTGTTTTTTACTTTTAGAGTTGCCAATGGTTGTTTTTGAATGAAAGATAAAAGTAACACAAATGTGACAATCATTTAATGCAATATAATTTTTAATTATTAAACAAGCTTATGTGGCACCTCTAAAACTCTTTTAACTCCTTGGCAAATTTGTCAAGGAGTTAAAAGTGTTTTGCTTGAAAAGTGTGTTAAAAGCTACCATTGGCAAGTGTTTTCACTAAAAGCTTACTAAAAGTGTGCTAAAACCTACTATTGGGAATGCTCTGAGATCTAGAAGATCAAAACTACACCAACAACAATAACCGACCACATCTCTCAATCTCTCCTCTTTCCTTCTCTTGATCTCCACCCTCATTAATACATGTAAATAAGTTTTGTGTTCCACCTCTAATTTTTAAGAATTTTGAACTCCCCACTCTCTTGTTTTGTCTCTTTATATCTCAAGCTCTTCTTTAAAAATTAGATCCATAAGAAAATACCTATACTGAAGGAGATAGGCTTGTAAATATCCTTAAAGCAAGTGTAATCTCTTTTTTTTTGCTAAAGAAGCAAGTGTAATCTCAATCTCTCATATTTACTTAGTCTTGCTGACAATCATATCAAAGATTAAGTCTGTTTACAAGGACTTGTTGGTGGAAATAATATTTACTTAGGTTAACAGGTTGCGGGTTTGTTGAATTTTGACATGTATCAATGTATGGACTTTGATTTGTGTTGAGAAGCGGGTTTAAACAGGTCAACCTGAACCCGACCTGTTTAATTAGGAGGTCGGGTTTGGGTTTGGAAAATGAAACTAAACAGGTCAACAGGTCAGGTTCGGGTTAAGGTAAAAAAGGCATCAACCTGTTAAGACCCGACACGATTGCCACCCTAACTGATGTTAGGTTTTTGACGTCTACCATCAAAAGATTGTATTTTTAACTTGAAGTTCCTTCTTGTGCCTGTATAAATTGGATATAAAAGTAGACAAGTAACAAACAAGGGTCGTACCCACTTCAAAGGGGGAGATCTTAGCTCAAACACAATAGAAAACAATAGTTAAGAAACACCAAGGGAATCAATAATAAGTTGGAGATTGATTCTACTTCCTACATGCAATAATAATAAGTAAACCCTAACTTAAGAATATGGTAGAGATGAAAAGAAGATATATGATGACATAGGGGGAAGAGTTGGTATTCACAAACTAAATCATGCAAACATAACATGTTGTTCCTTCATGTTCAATCTATAACAATTAATTAGTCACCTCTCGGTTATTCCAACTAATCATTAATACCTATAATAATCAAGTAGTCACCTCTCAGCTATTCCACCTAATTAAAACGGGATTCTCTTTTGCATGCTATTGAATATGTCTCATTAATTAAACCGTCACCTCTCAGCTATTCAATCTAATTAATTCAACATATTGATTCATAAATAAATCATCACCTCAGTTATTTGATTTAATTACAAAAGGGTTTCAATAAAAGATATATATTGCAAACATGTAATAATCACCTCTTAGCTATTTCGCTACACATCTACAATAAATATAAATACTACCATTAAAGTTAGGTCTCCCTAAACCCTAACAATAATATTTTAACATCTAAGTAACTAGCCACTTAATAGCTTAACTCGAGGCGTTCTAAGGCGAAAAAACAACGTTTCGTCCGTCAAAACAAGGTTTATGTCCGTCATTTGTTGGTATTTACTCGATTTTCGGTCCGAACCTGGAAATGGACGAAACCATCTTGTTTTGGAATTTAAAACCTTAAGATCGACAAGGCTTAGCCGGAGCGTTTTAAGGCCAATATAAAACATATGGACTATGAGAACGGGGTCTTGTCCGGACATTTGGCTTGGTATTTACTTGGTTTTTGTTCCGAATTTAAAAGTGGACGAAACACATATGTTTTCGCATGAAAAACGATAACATCTAAGAGACTAGCCACTCAATAGTTTAACTCGTGGAGTTCTAATGTAACACCCTTGAAATTCATCTAATTAATTAATGGGTGGTTTAGTAATTGAAAAATGATATCATTTGGTGCGGGAGTAGAATGTTCAGTTGATTACATATCTTACTCCCAAGTGCATTGTATCTTTATGTTTTTGCTGACTCATCTTTATCACTTAGGCATGAGGTGTCTTTGCAAAACCTTTTGAAGGGCAGGTGTCCCAAAGAGAAGGGAGGAGAGGACGGTTTATGAATGGGAAAAGGAAGGGGAGAAGCTCTGGTGAATGGGGGGAAGGAAGTCTTTTAAGAAAGAAAGGGAAAAGTCCCTCGATGCAACGAGTGCGCCAAACTTGATCAATTTCTGAAATCAATATTGGCTGGAGATTGCTTGATTTTACTGTGCTATTGGGTTATATGTTATCGCTCCATTCAAAAGTGGGGGATTTAGGTTTTGGTCACAAAATTTATATACTAATTAAGGAATGGACACTTTGTTTTTGTTAATTAGGCTTTGGACACTTGGTCTGACCCAAGTTACTAAAAAACCGGGTTTAACCGGATTTCTTTTTTTAATGGCTGAATTGCCCCTGTGAAACTCAATGCCTTCAAAATCAAAACAAAAACTAGAAAAAAAAACACATAATCCAACTAGGCAACGACTGTTCTTCATCTCCTTTACCCTAAGTCCACCACAACACCGCCGTCCACCACCAACCTGGTTCTCTCTCTTTCAAATCAATCAATCAATAAATTAATAATCTGATTGTGAGGAGAAATAATGAAAATTTGAAAAAAAACTAGATCAGGCACTAAGAAGAAGAACCCATTCTCCAATTAGTTGTTGGGTGTTTCGAAAGCTTGGAGAGGCGTTGAACAAAATGAAGAAGGGGGTTCCTGAAATTCCTTTACAAGTCACGACCATCTGCCTTCTTGTTAATTAATGGGTTTTGATGATGATGATGGAATCCCTGGAATTGATTTGGTTTTGTTGGAAAAGTGTTTAGAGGTTTCAAACTCATAAATAAAGTTTCTTCTTCATGGGTTTTGTTCTTTTGATCTGGAGGATAACACATTAATCACATTGAAGTTAAGAAAGCAAAGGTTTTTAATGGATTATTTGCTTTCTGAGAAGAAACCAAGCTGATGGTTTATTTTTAGAATGAAGGTGAGATAGTAGGTGGTGAAGGGTTAATAGTTAATACAGTGATGAGTAGAACTTTTGATAAAAGCTTAACAATGGTTTAATCACACTCCAGATAAAATCATGGCAGCATAGATGAATTGTGAGATGAATTGTGGGGTGATTGATTCAATTTCAAGGGAACGACTCAATCTCTATGAAAGGTCAATTTGAAAATGGAGGTGTTTAGAGAAGATGAAAAAAAAATCTAATTTTATTTTTTTCCTTTAAAATCATTGAGATTTGCAATTTAAATTGGATGAGTGTTTGAAGCAAATCAAACCAGTAAATGAGCGCAACGTGTCTCTTTTAAGTTTAGAAAGCCTGTCTTGTGCTACTCACGTGTATTTTAAATGAGGGTATTTTGGCATTTTTAGAATTTTGTTCGGTTCAGCTACCGGTTCGTGTCCAAAGCCTAATCAACAAAAACAAAGTGTCCATTCCCTAATTAGTATATAAATTTCGTGGCCAAAACCTAAATCCCCTTTCAAAAGTCTCATAATCTATTGTGTTTTTGCTGCTATTATATTCTAATTGGAGGTATTTACTCCTCACACAAATATCGAAGATTTGAATGGACTTTAGAGCACTGCTAAGTACATGGAATTTTATTCGATTGATATCATGGTAGCAAGTTTAATTTCTAGAAGTGATCGATCGAGGTTAATCAATGTTTTGAGTTTGACGATTGAACTAATGGACTAGATTGTTCTTTATTGCTGCTTAGGTTGGGTTTCTTTTTGTGGGAATCCTCGTTTCCCTTTTATCAATAAATTGTGTGCTTGCAACTGGCGTGATTCTTATGGTTGTATTCTTGATTTAAATTGTGAAATTGGTTGAGTACTTACAGGTACTTGCCATTTTATGATAGTTAATTGTCAAATCGTTCACCTAAGAGGACAAATTTTGCGGAAGTAGGTATGGCTTTTGATTTGGTTTGATACTATTTTGCATCTTGTTGCATACAATCCTAATGTTTGGCATTGGAGTGTCTTTTGCAGGGATGAACATGTTTCCCCCAGCAAATTCAATTCAAAGTCTCTTGTGCCTATTGGAATTCAGAATTGAATGGTATCGACGCCTACCTTAGCAAAGTTCTTATTGACAGAAGCAAGCTAAGACAGTTGGAAACGTGAATTAACTCTGTTGATTCTGAGAAACTTTATTATTTTTATATGGGCGAATTTGTCAAAACCCCAGAAAAGTGGGGCTGAATTTGCATAAACCCAAGATTTTTTTTTTATTGGAGTTTACCCCAGGTCGTGAAGTTTTCTGTTATTGAGTCGTCTGATGACCCCACTAAAAATCTACGTGGTTTTATTTTTAATAAAATCTCTCTAATATACCAATCCTACCCCCTCATTACTTATAAAACATTAAATGGAAATTTGTCCAGAAACTAGTTAAAGTCCTTCGTCTTCCCCATTTTTCAATCTAAGGCTGTGTTTGATAACGAATTCCCGCTTTGGAAGTTTTTTTGGCAAATCCGGCAAAGAAGCGGCAAATGTCAGGTTTGCCGGTTATTGGCAAATGATTTATCCGCAAAATTATTTTGCCATCGTTTGATAACAATTTTGCAAAAAGCAGATAAATCGCAATTTGCCGGTTAGAACGCATTTGAAAACACATTTGGCAAACCATGTAACTATATTTGCCGGTTAGATTGGTTTTGATAAAACTTTCGATTTTGGCAAAACCTAGTGGCAAAGTTGAAGGTTCATTGGGCTGGTCCAAAAGAACAAGTCCAAACTTGATTGGGCTGTGCAAAAGTGATCACATATCACCCAAAAGTTATGGTAGAGTCACCCTAGTAACTCAATAACATTTCGCTATCAAAAAAAAAAAAAACTCAATAATAACATTTGTTATCATTGCGTACGTACATGTATAAAAAAACACCCAAATTAACGAATTCGAAAAACAAAAAAAATTACTCAACAATAACACACATAATATAATTAACGAAATTATATACATTGATAAAACATACTTATAGGTTTATGTAAACATAATAATAAAGTTCTTAAAAATGTCATCAACACGGCCCCCCATAGTCAGATACCACAAAACAAAACAATCAACCTTCCTGGTGAACACCCAACTAGACAACATATGGTGAAGCTAGAGTACCCGAACCTTCCTCTTCTTGTTCTTCCTCTTCTGGTTCGGTCTGGTCTCTAGCTGGACCTGATTGGGCTCTCTGAAACCCAGTAGGCCAAGTCCTTGTCGCCGGTGCCGGTATACACCCGAAGAAAAGCCTTGGTGGTCGCACATCGCAGTGATAAACCTGTACTCTGATCCTCCCCAGGTCGTGTGTGCGACAAAGACCCCAACACTCAAACAAGATTGTGTCGCCTTCCCTGAGTCCCACTGAATCGATGAAACACTTCCACCCATTGTACCGGAAGTACAAAGAAGCGTGGTGATCATTGGCAATGTCAACAGCGAAACTTTGTTCACCAGGCAAGATCAGCACAACTCGGTTGCAGTGTGCGAACAAATACTTGTTCGCAGCGGGGATTTTCTGCCATATACCAACAATATATATCAACATTACTAGGCATGGTTATATAAAATTTCTGCCATGAATCCAAACAGTTCTGTCAAAGAATTCCATATATCAACAGTATATATAAAATTTCTGCCATATATCAACAATATATATCAACATTACTAGCCACATATCAAACAGTTACTGCACATGTAGCAGCCCATATATATGTGCACATTTCTTTCCATATATATCAACATTACTAGCCATCACTGTGAAGCCCAACTAACAGCCCAAAGCCCATCATTTTATCTATGTCCATACATAATTAGGAATTTGCTTACCATTACGCAGCCATTGGTGACGTGGCCCTTTGTAACTTGCTTCACCCAGAATGGGCTATCTCTCATGATTGGCCTTAGGTTGGGCGCCATTGCTTGGTTCTCTGTAACACATATTGCAATACCCATAAGTTTACAAATGTATTACTCAACATACGTAAACAATGCTACACATGATGAGCAACAATTTGTTGAAATTAGACTAGCAATGTTCCATACAAAATATAAGCAACCATTTGTTACACGACAATGTTAATCCGCAACGGCGTAAGTTATACAATATGTTCCATACACAAGATAATTAATACAAAGCACTTTACGACCATTACATGATTCATATCAAAATGAAAGTTACAATACTATTTTAAAATGTGTTACATATAACATAATAAATGAAAATGTGTCTTACATATAACATAATTGTCTAGTCACGACTACAACAATCACAATAATTGGCACAATCCCACGTACATGGGTTGCCTAAGCAGTGCAAACAAACACCATCATCAGGTGGTGGTAAAGAAATGTGCTTCCAATAGTTTGCGCAATCACCATGACAAGGGTTTTGAAGACATTTTGCACAAATCATCTCAAGGTCTCCTCCAGATGGTGGCGATACATGAAATGGATACAAGAATATAATTCCTGGGCATGCTTGATTAGCGCATTTTGCAAAGCATACCCATTGCTTGTCATTGTTTCCCATTCCCTTGTGCATTTTCATCAAACCATCGCACCCAAGGTTGTCACAATGCATGAATGGTTCGATTATTGGCAAACAAGGGAGGAATTCAAACCGCCCGTATTGGTTAATTTTGTATAAATTGCACGCTTCTCGGATCCTTTCATCTTCGTTAGTGATAATAGTTCGTTTTAGGCGGATGAAGTCTATTAAACTAACCAATAGTTCTGTGCACTCCCAAATGTCTTGAAATCGACTAGCTAAGTGGCCTAGTTCCTTTCTTTCAACAACTCCCTCCATCTCGTGAAAACGAGCCGAAATATCTGTCCAATAACTTGTACCGGCATCATTAACCGGAGGACAAGTGTGTATCGATACCCACGCGAAACACAAGTTCTCGTCTTCCTTAGGAGTCCACCACACCATTATCTGAGTTTGATTCTAATCCTAACACAATGTCAGATAACATTCTAATACAATGATGCATTGACTTTACAAAATATGATAAAAATTATAATATTACCAAAACATTATACAGTACATGTTTTTCATAAAACAATTACCACCTACTCATAGATGTCAAATGAAGACAGTTACCACCTACATCCAGTTTTTTATAAAACACTTTTTAAACCTCACGCAAACACTCTTTGCCTACAAACGATACTTTGCTGATAGTTCCAAGTACACCGGGTACGCTGGAACATACATGTTTCTAATATGTGTGTAATACTCAGGTATCTCTTCCTCAAGGGCAATCCAGTCATCGTCCGTTGCAATCATCGTACTTCTTTCATTGTCCCAATGAAATCCTGGATGCTCTTCACACAACTCATTGCTAAGGTTCGCCAAACGTTTCAAATAACGCAAACGAGCCCAGATGTTTTCAGCACACAAATCCAGCCTAGTGTGTTGATTTAAAACATCAGAAGCCTTTACCATTCCCGACCTAAGACGGACCATAAGTGGACCTGGTGTCTCGTCTGCCAGCATAGCAGTACACATCGTGTGGTCCGTATCTGGAGTCCACGCGAACAAACGCCGTCCTAGACGGGGATTTTTTGGGGTGTGAATAATTCGCACCATTCCCACTGACTGAAATAATTCATCGCAGTCAGTTTACATTAGACACATACAACTACAACATATATATATATATTCTGAACTCGACAACACAAAGTAATAAGTGTGACAGAAAATTTCAGGACTAAACCATTCCCACTGACTGAAACAATCCATCGCAGTCAGTTTACATCACACACATACAACTACAACATATATATATTTTCTGAACTCGACTCAACTCGACAACACAAAGTAATAAAATGTGACAGAAAATTTCAGGACTAAACCATTCCCACTGACTGAAACAATCCATCGCAGTCAGTTGACATCACACACATACAACTACAACACACACATATATCATATATATATATATATATATATATATATATATATATATATATATATATATATATATATATATATATATATATATATATGTATATTCTGAACTCGACACAACTCGACAACACAAAGTAATAAGTGTGACAGAAAATTTCAGGACTAAACCATTCAAGCCATTCAGATAAACAAAAGTTAAAACCATAGATAGATAATAAAAAAAGTCATATCTGTTACAAAGTTGATACAAAGTTCAGACGAAGTTAACTCTTTTCTTCCCCGGATAGATGAGAAGAGCAGAGCACGAGTTACAACTTACAAGAGAAACAAGTACACAGACAGATACAAAAGCACTAAGGTGTTATCATTGACACCCATTTAGTATCTCTAGGCTCTAGCGCTTCAGTTTATGATGGTAGGGAAGTCTAAGTTATGTTGCACTACATTCTAAACTTCTTGAATTCAATCGTATTATATATTTATATTGATAAAGATCATTGCTCCTTATTATGAATGAGAATTTGGAACCTGGGGTGTTTTTCTTTTCATTTCGTATGTGATGTCCAAGGTGCATCTCCTTAAGTTGATATTGATATTGTTCTTTTACGCTTTGTATATTTTGAGATTCTTTAAATTTTCTTTTTCTGTTTTGTTTGCTGCAGTCCTCGTAATCTGCCATTTGGCTGGTCCAAATTCTTCTTCGCCAGTTGGTTTTGGTTATTGGTTTTGTTGGGAAAATCGAAAATAAATCAATAAACCCTAGAGTGCGGAATAACCCAAGATCTAGAAGAAACAAGTAATGATAATAAGAAAAATGAAACCAATACACAAGATATACGTGGTGGAACCCTCACGGGGAATAAACCACCACAAGCAAAACAAAGAACTTTATTATCTTCCACCAAAAGAATTACAAGATGAGATCTCACACAACTCACTCTCACACCTTTTACAAGAAGAACACAAACCTAGAAATTCCCCAGTAAAGATTGCTCCCAAGTTTCACAAGCCTCCAAACCTTAAATCTCCAAGTTTTGAATCTCTCAAAACTCCCTTAGACTTTTGTTTAATGTGGCTTCTCCAACTCTTCCTCTTGAAAAAATCTCTCTCAAGAAGACCTTATATTTATAGCCTTTAGTGTGTACAAAACAAATTCCTAATAGGAATACCAAACCTAATCAAATTGAAAATCCTATTCCAATACCAAATTCTAAATCCTTAATATGGACTTAGAAATCCAAATATGAAACGGATTCCTTAGAGAACCGGTTTCCAACAGGTTTATCGATGATACCTATTTTTGCTGCGAGGATATTATTGATTCTGATGAAAACGACCTTGATTCTGATGAGGATGACTTTGATTGTGATGAGAAGGACCTTGAATCTGATGTTGACAACATTAAATCTGATGATTCTGATCGTCGTGAGATGGGATTTTGTTGAAGCGCTTCCATTTCTAGTTGTTTCCTAGATTATTCGTTAAGCAAGGGTTTCAAAGTAAGCTTTTGTCATAAACTTACCACTGCCCACTAGTTAAAGACTTGTGCTATTATTTGAGGGCGAATTTGTCAAAACCCCAGGAAAGGTGTGCTGAATTTGCATATACCCCAGATTTTTTTTTTATTTGAGTTTACCCCAGACCGTCAACTTTTCTGTTAGGAAGCCATCTGCTGACTAAGATAACATGTCAAATTACTTGAATGCCCATGAACAACAAGAGATTGAAATTGAATAACCAGATTCAAATCTGCATATACAGATATTTGTTCAAAGCAAACCAAACTCTTGGGAATCTTCTTCTTCTTGTAATCTTTTATCTCCTCTTTCTTCTATTTGTTTCTATTTTAAGTACCCAATCTTCATCATCTCCATCTTTCTTTCCTTTCTTTGCAACCAAGTAGTACCACACCACTCATATAAAATGATATTGGTAAATACCCAACTTTAGAAATTTTCAAAATATAAACTTTCTAACATTTACAAATCATTCCATTACAGTGGTCTTGAAGCTAAACAAGGAAACTAAAAAACCCAAATAATACTTTTCCATCCAAACTAAACTGGAAAGAATGTAATTCTTTGTACAGGTGATACCCACTCTAATGAATCTGTCTCCCTCTTTCAGGATTTACATTTCTCATTTATCTTGAGCCTATGTTATCAAGCATAAGAAAAAAAATCCAATTAATAAAAATAATTAAAATTTATGATTAAACTCTTATCAATTCACCGTATCTTGGTGAAGGAGATCAAAATCAAGACGATAGAAGAGGAGAATAGAAGTTGAAGTTATACTTCAACTTTTGACATCAAACACTCAAAACAAACTCATTTACATTTGAATTTTTGACATCAATTTCATTAGTTTATTAATAACAATAATTTCAATGTTGTTGACAAAGATTTTCAAAGTCAATGAACGCCCTTCTTCATCTTAATTTCTTCATCTTCTTGCTTTATCATTATAGCCTCCATTCGAAATTTTGAAGCTTGTGTTCTTCAGCTATCAATAATGGTAAGATTAGGTCAGATCTCAGCCCTTAGTTTTAACAGATCTGAACTCTTTATCTAGTAAGGGTAAGATTGATATATTAAAAATTATTTTTTTAATAATTAAGCCACGTAGATAATCGGTAGGGTCCACAGACGGCTTCATAACAGAAAAGTTAACAGTCTGGGGTAAACTCAAATAAAAAAAAATGTCTGGGGTATATGCAAATTCAGCACACCTTTTCTGGGGTTTAGACAAATTGGCCCATTATTTGATGTATTGCTGCGGCAATTGTGGCCTTTCGGGAGAATCGATGCTTTAGAATATTTGGTGAGGTTGTATACTAGTAGTAATTATGTGGTGCAGTGTGGTATTTCTCACTCTGACAGCTGGCTACTCAAATATTTCAAACACTAGTTTCTATTAGAGCAGTGTAATGCTTCAGGAATTCTTTTTTGTGACAGAGACTCGGGATTTGGTCAATTAGATTATGGAGATTTGGGTTTCTGGAAATCTTCATGTTTGATTGCATTTACAAATGAGTGGAAAGTCTATTTTTTTAAAAAATAAAGCCCAAATGGAGTTTGAAGTGATTTTCCATGGATTTTTATGCAGTTTAACATTGGTGGTTCTCTAGAAAATCCATTTTAAATTTTGCACAAAATGCATTTTGCGGATGAATTAAGCAAGCTCTAAATGACTAATACACTAGTACAGGTATTAGGTATGGCTAATTGCGAACCCTATGATTGCCAGTGTTATTCCTGAGGTTGAGGCCTATACCAAATTGGTGGTTATGTTGCTGATTTAAAAGTTGCATCAAACATTTATTATGCAATATTGCAATGGATGTGTACCTAGGTATATGGTTTTTTCCTTTTGATTTTTGGTAAAAATAGAGAAATGTAGTTAGGTTGAGCAAAGCTCCCACTTTTTTTTTTACCAAGTAAGTTGATATATAAATAAGCAAATATGAGAACACAGAAATTGTGGGTGGGTGGTAACATATCTACCCCTCACCAGATAACATCCAGACTTCCAGAGCATTACAAAAAAAATAGTCAAAGCTCCTACTAGTGTCTCTTAGTTTTAGTTTTAGTTTTTTTTTTTTTTTTTTATAAAAAAAAAATCAATCAAATTTTATTGATAAGCTAAACGAATTACACAAAAGTAGAGGACAAACGTGCTACAAACTGCGCGGCAAGTCCTTTCTGGATAGTAAACCCGATTCTCCTAAATACATATTCGTTCGAACCCGCAGTCATCACGTTGCTATCCATTACCTTCTGCACTCTCCTGAGGAGCTGAACTGCTTCTGAGCTTAGCAATCCAAATGTATCAAATGCAAAGGGGATGAAACTATGTTGGTTAGCCCTACAAGCTCCGTGGCTTAGTGGTAGCACCCCTCTCACAAAGTGGGAGAGGTCGTGGGTTCGAAACACGTCAACATCGGATTGTTGATATAAGTTTCCACACGTAATTTAAAAGGGGTAGGGGTCCCCTCAACCTCGCTTGCCAACCAAACAAAAAAAAAAGTTTTAGGTTTTTTTCGAAGAACTTGGAGGGTTAGGCAGACCCTTAACCTGTATTAATGTCGGATTATAATAACACCATCTTTATCTTCATCAACTAGCATATTCAAATGCCTACAAAAGGAGCAATAAAATAATTTTTCTCCTATTACATTTTCAATACCAGCTAGGAAATCCGCCACACGGTTAGACTCCTTGTACACATGCTTGAAGATCACCATCTCCATTGCATTCTGATGATGCCAGATTTCTCCTATTACATTTGAGCAGTACCGAGGAGGATCCATCTTCCTTTGTAGGATCTGAATTACCAACAATGAGTCTGCTGCCACAATTACTTTGTGCCTCTCTAGAATTCTGCTCCCCCTTGTACCAACAAGAATAGCTCTAAGCTTGAATTAATACAGACCTGTCAAAATTTGAAACTGCTGATAGTTGCTTTTTACTACCTCTTTAATCAAAAGATGAATTTGTATGTTATTTTTCTTCTTGTGCCCGTAAATACAAGTAACAAGCAAGGGGTTGTACCCACCTCGAAGGGGGAATTCTTAGCTCAAACACCAGTGGCGGAGCCAGAAATTTTGCTCACCTGAGGCACCCTAACCTAATATTTTTTTTTTCTACACGTAATACCAGAAAGAAGTTAAAATCACATTAGTCATGTCGTCATAGAGACCTGGATGCAATATAACAATCATAAAATTATTATTAAATTTTATATGTAATTTACAATAGCAAATTACTAAAGTGCCATGCACACTACATAACAGAGTTAAATTTTTGGGATTTTACATGAGTCCAAAACAGCCCAACCCAATATATATTATCATATAGGTTTCCTACCCAAGCCCATGCCTAAAAGGCATTGGGCTTTATATTTTTTATTTGGCTTATTAAGTAAAGCAGAGTTGCCAAGAAAATCTGTTGTGCTTGATGGAAAAGTCAAAAAACACGGCTGGGTAAAAAATATTTATAAGAATTTTTGAAATCATTTGGGGCACGTGCCCTAGTATGTTCACGAAAAGAACACATCAAGACACACACATCAAGACAGATGAAAACAACTACTCCCCAGCCCACTCATCCCCATTGAAAGGCTTAACATAGTTAAGCTTATCAACCAACCAATCAGCCCTCAGATCAGCGTCCATCCCAAGAAATATCTTCGCTTGCTTGTCCTCAACACCTAGAAAGTCGAGACCCTTCAGATATATACAGGACTCTATCCCCCTTGCTTACAACCTTGAGTGCATCACACAATTCATCGATGTTCGGACCAGCAAATGCCACTGCCAAGGTCCTAACAACATCCATGATGCCCTTTGCATACTCAGAGTTGCTTGGTTGTTCTTGGGGTCCGAAATGCGACTTCTTGCGCTTGGACTGAACAGGTTGCACTGGGGGTGGAATTGGGTGCATGCGAGGGGCAGAATCACTGCAGTTGCTTGAGCTCTCATTATTTGTTGCAGTTGTTGCACTTGTGTCGAACGTTCCAACACCAGCACCATCATCCATGTAAGAGTACGAATCAGCCCCCAATCCATCTGCGATTGTATACATTCACAATCTACGAATCAGCCCCAGAATATTTCACAACGAATTTAATAAACACAAAAGGGTTGTATCTTACCACTGCCTGCAGGTGACCCCTCAACTTGTTCATCATCAACTTCATCACCTGCGCATGCTCCTTCACCAGTTGCAGTGTCGTTGCCGATGATGAGGCTCAATTGTTCAAAGTATGGAAAATGCTTCCCACGAACATTACGTGATTCAGGATGAGCCTACAAAGCACCCTTGTGTTAATCATTTTGTCAAGTTTACGACCCAACAATTACCAAACTCATCAACAAATGTGCCTTACCAGAAAGTACCGTTCCCAAACATCTTCATCTGCAGCAATAACAGTCTTGTTTTCAGTGTCAAAAGTAAATCCGAAACCAGACAAATCCAGAAGTTCCTTTACAATCTTGTAGTCCTTCCTAAGTGTCTTCAGGCGAGTCCGTACATGTTCAGAACTAACATTCATACGGAGGGCTGAATTGACACCATCTGCAGCTGCTTTCAATGATTCGGTTCTTAAGCCATTGTCAGCTCTCCTACCGTTTCTCAACATTTCTTCATACAAAGTGTTCAACATCACCTCTTCCATGTTGTGGGTCCACCTTATGTGGCACTTAACTGGCTTGTCAGTTGGGAAGTAAGGGTCCGCTGAATCGTTACCATTGCCCTTCTTGGTCTTTCTAGGCTTCTTGAACTGTCCGTTCGACATAGTTGTACCTAATCATCCCACACTCACAGTTATACACAGATATGAACCATACACAAGCGTATTATTCCAAACAATATATCAAATAGTCCAAATCAAACATCCAAACATAATCTCGCTCATAACACTATCAAATAGTCCAACCCACAAATTATTCCAACTTATTACAATTATTGGCAAATTACCTCTTCCATTATTCGAACTTATTACAACCCAAACAAATTATTTCAAACAACTCATCAAATACTCAAGCACAACACTACCACACTCACAACCCTAATAAAATCAACGAAACCTCAACGCTATTCCAGCTCATTGTAATTCTCATAATTAGTCCACATTTCCTTCTTCAAGTCATCACGCCACTTACTCCAAGACCGTGATGCGGATATGAGTATTCCACCGCCTTGCGCATTATCTGCCTCGGGGGGAACGGGTTCTTCTGGTTCCTCCAAATCAGGTTCCACTACATCAGCTGGATCGATATCTTTGAGGAAGTTGTGAATTGCACAACACGCCAATATTATCTTTGTGTGTGTCTTCACATCAAGGAATGGTGCTTTCCTCAAATAAGCGAAGCGTTTCTTCAACACCCCTATGATCCTCTCCGCAACATTACGTAGCCTGGAATGCCGACAGTTGTACAGTTCTTCATCAGTTTCAACAACCCGATGTCCTTGTTCTTTGAGATGGTATCGAACCCCACGATAAGGTGTGAGGAAGCCGGGACTTAATGCAAAGCCAGCATCTGCAAGGTAATACTTACCAGGGGGCAAGGTTAATCTCCTTCCTTGACGAGTAACCGCACATCTCAACAACCGCCCATCATGCGCCGACCCTTCCCACCCAGCTAGAACGTAAGTGAATCTCATGTCGAACGTACATCCAACTAGAACATTCTGAGATATCACTCCTTTCCGATTACGATACCTCGGTTGATCATCAAGGGGCACTAAGGTGGGGAAGTGGGTACCATCGATTACGCCTACAGGGTCCTAATTAACAATTTACTTGGTCAGAAAAATATGAAAGAGTTTTTCGTACCTATAAGAAGATGATAAAATACGAAAGAATTTTTCGTACCTTGAAATACTGATGCCAAAATACATCCCCAGGACCGTCATTGAGGGGTGAGTTCTCAGCCGTGGCATTGACAACCACTTGCCTATACAATTGTAGACAAACATTCAAAACCAAGTGGAAGTAATGGCTCACAGTTTGTCCATAACGCCTAAACTCGTGACATGTTCTTCTACACCGATTGTCGTGGCCGACTATGAGCAAGAACATTGCAACTTGTTCTTCAACTGACACGTACCGAGAGTCGGTTAAACCAATAGTCTTCAACTTAGCACATAACCGATGGAATGCAAAACGCCTCATCCTCAATTGGTCATGGCAATCGTTGTCGTTATCGGTGTAGAACCGGGCTAAGGTTCGCCCACGCGACGAATGTAAAACCCGTTTATATTATAAATTTTTGTTCGTTAAATTTTTTTGGATTATGAAATTTTGCATACATGTCTTTAAGGGTTTAGAGTTAATTTTTTATTAAGTTAAAGGATGATATATTAATTATTAAAAAGAAAAAGGTAGATGGAATTTGGTTGGGTAGCAGATTCAATTATGGTCTTAAAATAAAGCCCATTAACTTCTCCATATATTTATATTAAAATCTTAGGGTTTTCATTCATTTTTTTTATAACACCATATTTGGGAGAAGAAGAAGAAGAAGAATTGGAGGAAAGCTAGAAGAAGATTTGGATTTTTATGCTTATACAAGTGAGTAAACGTTTTTGTTTTTCTTTCTCTTCTATTTCTGTTTCTGTAATTCCAGAATTTTTTACTCATCTTTGAAAAATCATAAAAAATTCGTTTGAAAAGCTTTTAATTGATTCCAAAAACCCTGAACACTAGATTGAAATGTCTTCATTCGATTAGTTAAGACCAATTTACGAAAGTTATTTTAAGTTGGTGAAAAACGACTTGCAAGTATGACAACCGTTGCAGTTTTTGGTTTCTGTACCGTTTTAGTATCGCAAGGTTTTGATCCCTCTAGACTTAATAATATTTATTGAGAATTTTATGGTAGTTAGAATACTCAATGTATAACAACATATATAAATTTTGGAATTTACTGTTTGGTAATTAATTCTAAATAATTTATTCAACGTAGTTATATTCAGATGTCCAGTATAATTTTCCTGCTACCTTTCTATTTGCGTGGCTATCATAGAAAAATCATAGAAGACTCGTTACTCAACATATCTTGATGAATTTACTTGTTTTAGAAAATAGACATTATGAACTATAATTTCTATGTTTAGAAATACTTTAAATTATGAGGATAATATGGTGAAAAATACTCAGGAATTCTGACGTAGATTGTTTTGGGATTTCTTTCTGAAATCTGGTAGGATGGAGTAAAACAATTGTTTAATTATTTTTTTATATATCGAAACGATTCCATATTTTTATTCCAAGTAATATTTTCATAGTAAAAGGTTGTATTAAAAATTTATGAGATTTGAGTAATTATTTTTAGATGTGTGAATTTTGAAAGATGAATGTTATTGTTTGGCAGATTTTATGTAAAGAGTTTCTTTTTAGCATATATGTTTTCTTTTGGGTTTGTCATTTTGTTTGATTGTCAAGTTCAAATAGTCATGTACTAAAAGTATTCTTAATATTGAAGTGGATTAGTATATAATGGCATGTGACTTGATTAATTATGTTTAAAGTAACCTGGAAAGTTATATTGATGAACGCCTAGAAATGGTTCCATACCAATGGATGGTATATGAATAGAAACGAAATGAATACTGAACTTTGGATTTAATTATGGAATGATTTGGAATGGTTTGATACCATGGACGGTATATATTCAATGTGGGAAATAAGAACGGAATACGAAATGGACTTGGAATTTAATTGTTTGACAAGGGTTGTGTGATTGCTTGAGTAGTTTAGTTGTTTTGGTAGTCGCCCAAGCATTAGTACATTTGCCGCACCTCTAGAATTAGGTTAAAGAAATTAATTATCACCCTAGACGGCTTAGCCTGCGGGTTGACTCTTGGATTATATTTGGGTATTTCCTAGACGGCTTAGCCTGCGGAACTGACCCTTCAGACCTTCATAGCCTTCGGGGTTGGTCTGGGCACCACATTAGAAAGCTCAAGGGAGCTATTTGAGATCATGAGTTAGGCATACGTCGAGGCTAGCCAAAGCTTGCAGGTGAGCACCCACTTGGGTTTTGGTTTCCGCGTAGAGGTTCTTAACCATGGTCAAGGCACACTGGTGCAGTGTGGGTATGGCAAATGTGTGGAGTGCATCCTGTGGGAGGTGTACTAGTGATTGGGCATAGGTTGTGATTTTATGATTATTAAACCCGAGCACCGGCTAGAGGCCAGGACGAGGTTTTGTGATTTTGGATTCGTTGTTTGGTAGTGTGCTAAAGCTTATGGTATTGTAGTGCTTGGTGTTAATTAATGATATGGATAAATTTTATATACTTTGATTATGAACCGGAGGTAACTATGATTATGTGGAAGAACTGCGATGTTTTATTTATTATGGGTATTAATAGTCATAATTGGACTTGTCATTTTGGTAGATTATAAATTATGAAGAGTTGGAATGAATCATTATTAATAGTTTGAATGAATGGAATGTATTTTCGGGTTGATACAAAGTATTAGATAACACGTAACGTGTAGGTGATTTGCTTTATTTTAATTCTATTTGTGTATTATGTATTAACTTTATTTTGCAGGTGGATAGGTCAACTAATTTATTTTGTGCAGGTGGATAGACCTATCCTTAAAGACAGTTGTTTCTTAGGTAATGTATTTGTATTATCGATCAATTAACATCGTAAATAGGTAAATTAGAAGTGAATAATAGAATTAAGCATAAAATTATATAATGGAGAAAAAGTTTATATATAATGGAATTGATATGGTTTTTGGCGTATGCTTATTTTCTTAGCATGAAAGAATTGTTCTTGAAGGTTAATTATGTTGTTAATCATATGTTTGAACTTTATATTTATTATGTTATTTTGTGGGAATAGATTTCCCCGTTGTTTACTCATACCGGCTTTTATGCTGACCCATGTTGCTTTGTTTTGCACGTGGGTGTGTTCCATTTGGAATTCCATTTGGAATGCAGGCAGGAGAGGTTAGAGTTATGGAGCTGTGACAGACCGCTTGTTGGGACCAGTAGAGATCTTTAGATGTTTCAGTCATGTATTTTTTTAAAGTGGTATTCATGTATTTTATTGGCGTAAGTTGTGTTGTATAATAGGATGGAATCAGGAGTACTTTTATCGTTTGGATTTTTCTTCACTGTATTTTATTTAAGATTTTTGTTGGACCTGGATTTTTAGTTAGAAATTGTTGCGGCCTGGGTTTATTTTATATTTTTTTTTAAATTCAGGTCGTGACAACGAATCTCTATTTTAGGTATAGGGAGCCCTAGGACCTCTAGGAACACGTTCACGTCTCGTTGCAATATAGTGCATTAACCAATCGACAGCTACAATTACAATAGTAGCTATAACGATACGTTCATCCTCGGTAGGCATTCTACAGAACATGTGGTAAGTTTAATTGGTTAATAATTTTAATTGTTAGTAGTGTATGAATGCGTAAGAGTGCTTTTTAAATAAAAAATTATTATAAAAACTGGTTAATAATTTACATCATCAATTTCACTTTTTACATAAATCTCACAAGACAAATAACAATTTAATTAACAATGCAATAACAACAACCAACATAACCAACACCAACTTCTTGACCAACCACATAAAGTCGTCCACCACAACAACATTGTTTAAGGGCCGATGACTGACTAGTGGAGATAGAGGTGCTTGAGATTGAGCGGCAGATTGGTAAGATTGACCAGAATGTTTAGACGGTTCTGGCGCATGAATGTAAGACTGGGACATAAGATGATTGGGATCACACATAAGGCGAGAAGATTGACAGAAACCATTTGTAAGATGTTGCTGAAGCATATGCCTTGCTTCAGCAATGGTATAAGCACCACGCCAGTCAGCGTTGCTAAAGTCGTCCGTCTGTGACTTGCACTCCTCCCAAGTTCTGTAGATACCCGGACAGAACCCACGACGCACAACATAATAGGAATACTTACCCATTCTCTGAAAAGTGGTAATTAGATGTTTTCAACATAATGAGTTTATATGTATCAACTTTCAGTTTATATGTATCAGCTTTCAATTTATTTAACTATATTTTCAGATTTCAATTTAACTATACTTTCATATTTCAATTTTTATTTAACTATAGATTTTGTTAACATTATGAGTTACCATTACATCAACTTATTTCTTATAATATAGTTCTCACAACTAATCAAGTTACTAGTCTGTACTATGTGTGTAATTAAGAAATAACTAATACAATCATTAGTCTGTATATGCGTAGGAATTAACATAAAGTCCTACGATGTGTGTACAAACTAATAAGGATACTAGTATGTACTATTATTTGTGTAAACAATTAACAATCTATAGATGACAAAAACAATCTATATTAAAAAAAATTCTTAAAGAATTATTATATGTTGAAACTTGAAAGCATGATTATATAATAAAAACAATCTAAACTCAATTCATATACATCACTTAATTATTAAAACATGTCATTGGAATCCCAACTGATACATGGTAGATACCTACTGCATATACAGATACCTACTGCTGACAAAACATGCTTTCTAATCCCAACTAATACATGGTAAAAGAAATAACCAACCTTGAAAAGCAAATGACGAGAGAAAGCAAAGACGAGTGAAGGGGAGAAAGCGATGGACAAGAGAAAGCGAAGCTGCCAAAAAAAAATTCATACATCACTACTGCATACAATTTTTAAAACAAATAAAAAAAAAAAACTCAAATCAAAATCATACATTTTTGAGCTGATGTTTAAACGATACTGGTCTGCAAAAGAAAAATCCGTGCGACAAAACCACACATAAACATTCATCAGATATTATCAACATAGAATCTAGACATTACATACAAATATAGACAAACAAAAGAATTTTTAGAAAGGTGCAAAAATGTAGGAGGATATACCAGTAAGAATCATGAACAATGTGATACAATATAGGAATAACTACTACAATGTTGCTACCAAACACTATGTGCAAATATAACAAGAAAAAAATCTGAGTACAATTTAAACTTGCTCGGTTATTCCATTCTTTGCTGAATAAGAAATTATTAGGAATAATATAAAGAGCCACAATCCATACCATGAAACATTAAAAAGAAAATTTTGTCTTATTACACGATATTAAAAACTAGTGGTAAATATCATCTTTTGATTAGTAGATACACAAATATCTACTATCACAGCCAAACCACACATCGATTGTAGAAAGTATATTAAATTTAGAGAGATTATAGAAACTCTGTGAATAAGCTGTAGATATATCCAAGCAATGATACACAGTGATATCCCACACGTAGTATAGAAGAATAGATTTCAATCAATATTTTATGTAAAAATTACCATTGTTTTACTTCCCAACTGAATTTTATAAGAAAAACAAAATTATTTTTCATTGAAGCATTTCATGAAAGAGTTATGATTCAAACACTTTAATTGAACATGGATCTCAAATTGAGTGACTATGAATTTCAACAAAATATAATTGATAGTTATGTCAATTTCAAAGAAACTAGATTCATCAAAATTTATATGCAAAATTTCTTTGTTTACCAAATTAAATCACTCCATGTTTTCATTCTGACATTTCATCAAACAATTACAAAAACACGTAATTGAACTTACACACCTAACACGAATCTCAAATTGTCAAACAATCCAAACAAGTGAATCGAAGAACTGAAACACAAATCAATACACAAATCGAACAACTGAAACAAGATAACTAATCGAACAACTGAAACACAAATCGAACAACTGAAATCGATTTGTCAAACACAAATCGAACAACTGAAACAAGTGAATCGAACAACTAAAAAAAGATAACTATTGAGATTGTGCTCATGGACATTGTAGATTTAAAATCAAGCAATTGAAATAGATCAATTGATTAATTAAAACAATTAGAACGAATCAATAAAAAATGAAGCTGACGAACCTTCTATAGCTGTGATGAACAAATCGATGTGACGAACAAATCGATGTGATGAACAAATCGATAGCTGTGATGAACAAAACGATGTGATGAACAAATCAAACAAATCTATAGCTGTGATAAACAAATCGAACAAATCTATAGCTGTGATGAACAAATCGAACAAATCTTGTGCATTTTGTCAAAATCTCGGTATAATCTGTTGCAAATTTAAAGTGAAGAAATTTAAACAGCTATCTTGTGCAACAGAAATTTAAAGTGAAGAAATTTATAGGGTTTAAAGTGAAGAAATTTAAAGTGAAGAAATTTTTAGGGTTTAAAGTGAAGAAATTTAAAGTGAAGAAATTTTTAAAGTGAAGAAATTTAAACTGTTGCAACAGAAATTTAAAGTGAAGAAATTTAAACTGTGAAAAAAATTTTAAAGTGAAGAAATTTAAACTGTTGCAACAGAAATTTAATCTGTTGCAAAATCTCGGCATTTTGTCAGATCTTGTGCATCTTGTGCAAAACGTTGCAGATTAAAGTGAAGAAAACATACCTTGATTACTTCGTCGCCATTGGAATCGCCATTGCAGTCGCCGCCATTGTTGTTTGTAGAGAATAGGGTTGAAGGTAGGTTCAGTTGTTTTTAATTTTTGTTTATATACTTGGCAAATAAAAGGGGGTGATCAGGCAAAGCAAATTTTGCCTGAGGGGGCTAGGCAAAATTTGTCCGCTTTAATGCGGGAAAATAGAGGCACGTGAGGTGTTCAGGCAAATTTTGCCGAATTATCCGACTGGGTTATCAAACGCAAGCAAATGAAAAAAAGCAGGCAAATTCGCGTTTGCCACAGGAAAATCGTGTTATCAAACACCACCTAAACTTTTTTATGTCAAATCCAGGATCACTAGGTGGAAAATCCTTAGAACTAAGCTTACCCATCTTCAATTACTCTTACCCAAATTGAAAACAACTCATTTCCATGATATGTTTTCTTCTTTGATTTCTTCTCATTTATATTGATCTTGATTTATTGATTAAGTATGGGGTTCTTCGACAATCAAAATGCAATTGTTTTATCTCAACCTGGGTCTGGTTCAAGTAAAAAAGATTTTGGGTTTTTTGTTAACGATTTTTTTTGAAAGATTACAGATTGGGGGAATTAATTTAAGAAGAAAGCTTTGGATTCTTTGCTTGAACTACTTAAAAGGATAAAAAGGCTGCAATTTTGGAGGGAAAATTGTTTTCACATTAGATGGGTATTCTAGTAACTTTACATGGCATCCTAATCAGCAGACGGTTTAATAATGGAAAAGTTGACGGCCTACGGTAAACACAAATAAAAAAAAAAGTCTGGGGTTTATGCAAATTCAGCCACATTTTTCTGGGGTTTTGACAAATTCGCCCTTTTTATATTTCAGTATGTAATGTAACTTTTATGGGTAATTTTTGTTTGAACCAATATATGTGATCGATAAGAAATGTTTGAATATTTCTACAGAGACTTACAGAGACTTATTGAAAAGGGCTTTGAAGTCAATAAAATTTGGACTAAAATATCCACCCTAATCATAGTATGATTTTAAGTTAAATTATATATAAGATTTTTTTTTTACACAAAACACTATAATGATATAATCTATGTAGGGAGTGATTAATCCTAGTGGAAAAGGGTAAAGTCGGAATTGCACAAATTTTTGACACTATGATTCTAATTAAAATCATAAGTTTTTGTACTTTTCAACAAGTCAACAAAAGAGATTGTTTTTTTCAATAATGATTTTTAAAGAGATTGTTCTTATAAAAAGTTGACTCAAAAGAGATTGTCCTTCTCACCAAGGAAAACATGATTGGTGTCCTTCTCAAAAGTTAATTCTATTTTTAAATCGCATCTCATTCGATATATGTTTGGTTTATTGAATTCAAGCCTCAGAATAAATTATATGAATTTCGGGGGGTGACATCTAAGGCGAAAAAACAACGTTATGTCCGTTCGTTCGTTGGGTATATACTTGGTTTTCGGTCCGACCCTAGAAATGGATGAAACCCACTTGTTTTGGAATCTAAAACCTCAAGATCGACAAACCTTAGCTGGAGTGTTTTAAGGCCAATATAGAACATATGGACTATGGGAACGAGGTTTTTTCCAGACATTTGGCTTGGTATTTACTCGATTTTTGTTTCGAACTTAAAATTGGACGAAACACATATGTTTCCGCATGGCATGGAAAACAATAACATCTAAGAGACTAGCCATTCAATAGCTTAACTCGAGCGTTCTAAGGTGAGAAAATATCATTCAGTCTGTTAAAACGAGATTTATGTCTGTCCGTTCGTTGGGTAGTTACTCGGTTTTCAGTCCGAACGTGGAAATGGATGAAACCATCTTGTTTTGGAATCTAAAACCTTAAGATCGACAAGGCTTAGTTGGGGCGTTTTAAGGTCAATATAGAACATATGGACCATGGGAACGAGGTATTGTCCGGACATTTGGCTTGATATTTACTCGGTTTTTGTTTCGAAGTTAAAAAAGGACGAAACACACATGTTTCCGTATGGAAAACAATAATATCTAATAAACTAGCCATACAATAGCTTAACTCGGAGCGTTCTAAGGCGAAAAAACAACGTTCAGTCTGTCAAAACGAGATTTATGTCCGTTCATTGGATATTTACTCGGTTTTCGGTCCAAACCTTGAAATGCACGAAACCATCTTGATTCCACCTTAAGATCGACAAGGCTTAGGCGGGGCGTTTTAAGGCAAATATAGAACATATGGACCATAAGAACGGGGTTTTGTCCAGACATTTCGCTTGGTATTTACTCGGTTTTTGTTCCGAACTTAAAAGTGGACGAAACAAAGATGTTTCCGCATGGAAAACGATAACATCTAAAACACTAGCCACTCAATAGCTTAACTCGGGGCGTCTAAGGCGAAAAAACAACGTTCCGTCCATCAAAACGAGGTTTATGTTAGTCCGTTCATTGGGTATTTATTTGGTTTTCGATCCGAACCTGGAAATGGACGAAATCCACTTATTTTGGAATCTAAAACCTCAAGATCGACAAGGCTTACCCGGGGCGTTGTAAGGCCAATATAGTACATATGGACCATGGGAACGGTGTTTTTTTCCAAACATTTGGCTTGGTATTTACTCGATTTTTGTTCTGAACTTAAAAGTGGACGAAACACACATGTTTCCGTATGGAAAGCGATAACACGAGGTTTATGTTCGTCGTTTGTTGGGTATTAACTCGATTTTCGGTCCGAACTCCGAAATGGACGAAACCCACTTGTTTTGGAATTTAAAAACTCAAGATCGACAAGGGTTACTCGGGAGGTTTTAAGGCCAATATAGAACATATGGACCATGGGAACAGGGTTTTGTCCGAACATTTGGCTTGGAATTTACGAGATTTATGTTCCGAACTTAAAAGTGGACGAAACACACATGTTTTCGCATGGAAAACGAAAACATCTAAGAGACTAGCCATACAATAGCTTAACTCGGGGCGTTCTAAGGTGAAAAAACAACGTTCAGTCTGTCAAAACGAGATTTATGTCCGTCCATTCGTTCAGTATTAACTTGTTTTTCGGTCTAAACTTCGAAAATGGACGAAACCCACTTGGTTTGGAATCTAAAACCTCAAGATCCACAAGGCTTACCCAGGGGGTTGTAAGGCCAATATAGAACATATGGGCCATGGGAACGGGGTTTTGTCCACAAATTTGGTTTGGTATTTACTTGATTTTTTTTTCCGAACTTAAAAGTGGACGAAACACACCTGTTTCCGCATGGAAAAAGATAACATCTAAGAGACTAGCCACCCAATAGCTTAACTCGGGGAATTCTAAGGCGAAAAACAACGTTCCGTTCATCAAAAGGAGGTTTATGTCCGTCCGTTCGTTGGGTATTTACTTGGTTTTCGGTTGGAACCTAGAAATGGACGAAACCCACTTGTTTTGGAATCTAAAACCACAAGATCGACAAGGCTTAGCTGGGACGTTTTAAGGCCAATATTAAACATATAAACCATGGGAACGTGGTTTTGTCCAGACATTTGGCTTGGTATTTACTCGATTTTTGTTCTGACTTAAAAGTTGATGAAACACACATGTTTACGCATGGAAAACGATAACATCTAAGAGACTAGCCACTCAATAGCTTAACTCGGGAAGTTCTAAGGCGAAAATCAACGTTCCGTCCATCAAAACGAGGTTTATGTCCGTCCATTCGTTGGGTATTTGCTCGGTTTTCGGTTGGAACCTAGAAATGGACGAAACCACTTGTTTTGGAATCTAAAAGCTCAAGATCGACAAGGCTTAGCCGGAACATTTTAAGGCCAATATAGAACATATGGACCACGGGAACGGGGTTTTGTCCAGACATTTGGCTTTGTATTCACTCGATTTTTGTTCTGAACTTAAAAGTTGACGAAACACACATGTTTCCGTATGGAAAAGGATAACATCTAAGAGACTAGCCACTGAATAGGTTAACTCGAGGAGTTCCAAGGCGAAAAACAACGTTCCGTCCGTCAAAACGAGGTTTATGTCCGTCCGTTCGTTGGGTATTTACTCGGTTTTTTATCCGAACATGGAAATGGATGAAACCCACTTGTTTTGGTATCTAAAACCTCAAGATCAACAAGGCTTAGCTGGGGCGTTGTAAGGCCAATGTAGAACATATGGACCATGGGAACGGGGTTTTGTCCAAACATTTGGCTTGGTATTTACTCAGTTTTTTTCCGAACTTAAAAGTGGACCAAACACACATGTTTCTGCATGGAAAACGATAACATCTAAGAGACTAGGCACTCAATAGTTAATTCGGGGTGTATTAAGGTAAAAAAAAACAATGTTTTGTCTTCCAAACGAGGTTGATGTCTGTCCGTTTGTTGGGTAATTACTCAATTTTTTGTCTTAACTTGGAAATGGATGAAACCCACTTGTTTTAGAATATAAAACCTCAAGATCGACAAGGCTTACCCGTGGCGTTTTAAGGCTAATATAGAACATGTGGACCATGGGAACGGGGTTTTGTCCAGACATTTGGCTTGGTATTTTTTCGATTTTTGTTACGAACTTAAAAGTGGACGAAACACACATGTTTCCCCATGGAAAACAATAACATCGAAGAGACTAGCCACTCAATAGTTTAATTCGGGGTGTTCTAAGGAAAAAAAATAATGTTTCGTCTATCAAAACGAGGTTGATCTCTATCCGTTTGTTGGGTATGTACTCGATTTTTATCCGAACTTGGAAATGGATGAAACCCACTTGTTTTAGAATATAAAACCTCAAGATCGTTGGGATTTTGTCCGGATATTTGGCTTGGTATTTCCTCGATTTTTGTTTCGAACTTCAAAGTGGACGAAATACACATGTTTTCGCATGGAAAACGATAACATCTAAGAGACTAGTCACGTAATAGCATATCTCGGGGCGTTCTAAGGCGAAAAAACAACGTTCCCTCTGTCAAAACGAGGTTCATGTCTGTCTGTTTGTTGGGTATTTACTCGATTTTCGGTCCGAACCCGAAAATGGACGAAACCCACTTGTTTTAGAATCTAAAACCTCATGTACGACAAAGCTTACTCGGGGCGTTTTAAGGCCAATATTGAACATATGGACCATGGGAATGGGGTTCTGTCCAGGCATTTGGCTTGGTATTTACTTGATTTTTTTGTTAAGAACTTAAAAGTGGACGAAACACACATGTTTCTGTATGGAAAACGATAACCTTTAAGAAACTAGCTACTCAATAGCTTAACTCGAAGCATTCTAAGGCGAAAAACAACGTTCAGTCATTCAAAACGAGGTTTATGTCCGTCCGTTCGTTGGATATTTACTCAGTTTTTGGTCTAAACTTGGAAATGGACGAAACCCACTTGTTTTGGAATCTAAAACCTCAAGATCGACAAGACTTACCCGGGGCGTTGCAAGGCCAATATAGAATATATGGACCATGGGAATGGGGTTTTGTCCAAACATCTGGCTTTGTATTTACTCGATTTTTTTTGCTAACTTAAAAGTGGACGAAACACACATGTTTCTGCATGGAAAACGATAACTTCTAAGTGACTTGCCACTCAATAGCTTAACTCGGGGCGTTCTAAGGCAAAAAAACAACGTCCCATCCGTCAAAACGGGTTTTATGTCCATCATATGTTGGGTATTTACCCTATTTTTGGTCCGAACCCAGAAATGAATGAAACCCACTTGTTTTGGAATCTAAAAACTCTAGATCGACAAGGCTTACCCGGGGCGTTTTAAGGCCTATATAGAACATATGGACCATGGGAACGGGGTTTTGTCCGGACATTTGGCTTGGTATTTCCTCGGTTTTTGTTTCGAACTTAAACGTTGACGAAACCCACATGTTTTCGCATGGAAAAAGATAACTTCTAAGAGACTAGCCACTCAATAGCTTAACTCGGGGAGTTCTAAGGAGAAAAAACAACGTTCCGTCTGTCAAAACGAGGTTTATGTCCGTCCATCCGTTGGGTATTTACTCGGTTTTCGGTTAGAACCTAGAAATGGACGAAACCCACTTGTTTTGGAATCTAAAATCACAAGATCGACAAGGCTTAGCCGAGGAGTTTTGATGGCTAATATAGAACATATGGACCATGGCAACGGGATTTTGTCCAGACATTTGGCTTTGTATTTGCTTGATTTTTGTTCCGAATTTAAAAGTGGATGAAACACACATGTTTCCGCATGGAAAACGATAACATCAAAGAGACTTGCGACTCAATTGCTTAACTCGGGGAGTTCTAAGGCAAAAAAAAACGTTCAGTCTGTCAAAGCGAGGTTTATGTTCGTCCATTCGTTGGGTATTTACTTGGTTTTCGGTAAGAACCTGGAAATGGATGAAACTATCTTGTTTTGGAATCTAAAACCTAAAGATTGACAAGGATTAGTCGGGGCATTTTAAGGCCAATATAGAACTTATGGACCATGGAAACGAGGTTTTGTCCGGACATTTGGCTTTGTATTTACTCGGTTTTTGTTCCGAACTTAAAAGTGGACGAAACACAGATAATTTTGCATGGAAAACGATAACATCTAAGAGCCTAGCCACTCAATAGCTTAACTTGGGGCATTCTAAGGCAAAAAAACAAAGTTCCGTTCATTGGGTATTTTCTCAGTTTTCGGTCTGACCTTCGAAATGGACGAAACCCACTTGTTTTGGATCTAAAACGTCAAGATCGACAAGGCTTAGCCGTAACGTTTTAAGGCTAATATAGAACATATGGACCATGGGAACGAGGTTTTGTCCAGACATTTGGCTTGATATTTACTTGATTTTTGTTCTGAACTTAAAAGTGGACATAACACAAATCTTTCCGCATGGAAAATGATAACATCTAAGACACTAGCCACTCAATAGCTTAACTCGGGGTATTCTAAGGTGAAAAAAGTTTCTTCCATCAAAATGAGGTTTATGTCCGTCCGTTCGTTGGGTATTTACTCAGTTTTTGGTCTGACCTTGGAAATAGACGAAACCCACTTGTTTTGGAATCTAAAACGTCAAGATCAATAAGGCTTAGCTGGAGCGTTTTAAAACCAATATAGAACATTTGGACCATGAGAACGGGGTTTTGTCCGGACACTTGGCTTGGTATTTACTCGATTTTTGTTTCGTACTTAAAGTGGACGAAACACACATGTTTCCGCATGGAAAACAATAACATCTAAGAGACTAGCCACTCAATAGCTTAACTCGGGGCGTTCTTAGGCAAAAAAACACGTTTCGTCCGTCAATTGAGGTTTATGTCTGTTCGTTCGTTGGCTTTTACTCGGTTTTCGGTCTGAACATGGAAATAGACGAAACCCGCTTGTTTTGGAATCTAAAATCTAAAGATTGACAAGGCTTACTTGAGGCGTTTTAACGCCAATATTGAACATATGGACCATGGGAACGTGGTTTTGTCCGGACATATTTGGCTTGGTATTTACTCGATTTTTGTTCCGAACTTAAAAAGTGGACGAAACCCACATGTTCCGCATGAAAAACAATAACATCAAGAGACTAGCCACTCAATAGATTTACTCGGAGTATTCTAAGGCGAAAAAACAACGTTTCGTCCGTCAAAACGAGGTTTATGTCTGTCCGTTTGTTGGGTATTTACTCGGTTTTTTATCCGAACCTGGAATTGGATGAAACCCACCTTTTTTAGAATCTAAAACCTCGAGATCAAAAAGGCTTTGCCTTAGCGCTTTAGGGCCAATATATAACATATGGACCATGGGAACGGGGTTTTGTCTAGACATTTGGCTTGGTATTTACTCGATTTTTGTTCTGAACTTAAAAGTGGACGAAATACACATGTTTCCGCATGGAAAACTATTACATCTAAGGGACTAGCCACTCAATAGGTTAACTCGGGGCATTCTAAAGCCAAAAAACAACGTTCAGTCCGTTAAAACGAGGTTTATCTCTGTCCGTTCGTTGGGTGTTTACTCGGTTTTCAGTCCAAACTTGGTAATGGACGAAACCCACTTGTTTGGGAATCTAAAACCTCAAGATCGACAAGGCTTACCCGGGGCGTTTTAAGGCCAATATAGTGTCGGACCATGGAACGGGGTTTTGTCCAGACATTTGGCTTGGTATTTACTTGGTTTTTGTTCCAAACTTAAAAGTGGATGAAACACACATGTTTCCGCATGGAAAACAATAACATCTAAGAGACTAGTGATAGAGGGTAAAGTTGTTAATCTCTAACCTCTGATCAAAAGATTATATTTTTAACTTGAAGTTCCTTTCTTGTGCCTGTATAATTGGATATCAAAGTAGACAAGTAACAAGCCAGGGTCGTACCCACCTCAGAGGGGGAGATCTTAGCTCAAACACAATAGAAAACAATGGTTAAGAAACACCAAGGTAATCAATAATAAGATTTGAAGATTAATTCTACTTTCTACAGACAATAATAATAAGTAAACCCTAACTTAAGAATATGGTAGAGATAAAAAGAAGATATATGATGACATAGGGGGAAGAGTTGGTATCCGCAAACTAAATCATGCAAACGTAACATGTTGTTCCTTCATGTTCATCTATAATAATCAAGTAGTCACCTCTCAGCTATTCCACCTAATTAAAATGGGATTCTCTTATGCATGTTATTGAATGTCTTATTAATCAAACCGTCACCTCTCAGCTATTCATTCTAATTAACTTAACATATTATTCATAACTAAATCATCACCTCTCAGTTATTTGATTTAATTACAAAAAGGTTCCAATAAAAAATATAAACTGCAGATATGTAATAATCACCTCTCAGTTATTTGATTTAATTACAAAAAGGTTCCAATAAAAAATATAAACTGCAGATATGTAATAATCACCTCTCAGCTATTTTACTACACATCTTCAATTAATATAAATAAAACCATTAAAGCTAGGTCTCCCTAAACCCTAACAATAGTATTTTAATAATATGGATAACAATAACATGCAAATAATCATAATTACCTCATACTGCAGATAGAAGTAAATAAGCATTAAGAACTTTGAATTACAATGAACATAAAGAACAAACATGATACTTTTACATCACCTAGAGAGCTTCCACCATCCCCCTAAGAAGAATTAGCTACTCATTCTTGATGATGAAACCAAAGAATAAATAAGTAAAACACAATACAACATAATGGAAGAATAATGGAATTGATATTGAATTTGATACAATGAAGAAGAAGATGAACTTTTCTTCAATGAAAGTTGATTTTAAAGAAAAACTAAAAGATACCTAAACCTTAATTACAACTTCTCTTATATAGAAAATACAAAGTAGAATACTTGCATGAAAAGACTTCCAAATTAGGTCAAATTCGTGGCTGCTGCTGTTGGTCTTCTAGAGACATTAGGTAATTAGCAAAACCTAATTATCTTGGGCGTAAGTTGTAGCTTGGGCCAAGACCTTCAGTTTGATAGCTCATGGGCCCAAATCAGACTTCTGGATCTTCTTGTGGAGCCTTTTTAAGTTTGGACTTAAATATGGCCTAAAATAGAATATGGCCTAAAATAGAAATTCTGACTTGTGGGCTTAAGTAGGACCCGGTTTGGGCTGAGAATTGGACCGCCCCACTTTGACCTAAAGTCAAGTCAATAGAGCTGACCGTGGGGTGCCCTCTGCAGATCTTGTGGGTGCAAATATCGATTCTTTTTCTCATGTGCAAATAACATATTTTTGCTTGATTTTCTTGATTTTTCGCGGGCTTTTACATAATATTCGCATTTCGGCTCATGAAACCTACACAAAAGACAAGAAAGCTCTAATCAATAGATATAATACAATAATATAAGCTAAGTGCTATACAAACAAGGTGTTATTCGGGGGATAAATATACACTTTTGAGGTCCGATCAAATACCCCCAAACAGTATTTTGCTTGTCCTCAAGCAAAGATGAGAAGAAAGAATAAATGACTCAAAAGAGAAGTATAACTAAGGTGATTGCATTAGCCATATGCATCAAGGCTTTTAACCACAAGGGTTTTCCAGGTGGAGGAGTTATTCTTTCTTGAGGATTTTCCAGAGAAGATACCCACAAACTTACTACAATGACTAATTCAAGAATATGATTTTCTACCATCCTCAAAAATGGTCATATCAAGGATAAGGATAAGTATTGCAAAATGAGATAACATACTATCAATGCATGAATAAGATATGAAATATAAACCAAGCATAACGGTCTCAAATGCATCGAATACAGGCATGTACCCATACTACCACGGGTCTTAAGACGCCTTTGGAAAGGTCGCTTTGACTTCTGCGTCACAAACATACACCCAGAAATAAAGTCACTCAGAGACGGTGTTTACCTCTTTGTGAGGAAGGAAAATGGACAATCCTCTCACATATATGAATAAGAATGGACTAGTGTAATGGAATGAACTTAGTCTCAAGGAATGGAAAAAATTAGCCTTGCTTGAGATGTCGTGTTTTTTACCTCAACACCTTCTCACTTACTCGCCACATCCTACTGTATCAGCTTAGATCTACAAAAGACAGTAATGGGTTGTAACTTGGCTTAGGACATAGCCAGAAATGGAAAAGGCTTTTGTGAAACATTTTTGGAACATTCGGGCCTTCAATACTTGTGATTTGTAATATCAGCATGTGGGGAAGTTTTTGGAAATTTTCTTTTGGAAGAAGTGTTTCTCATCTTCTTTTGGGAAAATTTCAATGAAGCTCTAGCCTATTTGGGAATCTTCCTTTCTTTTTGGATTTGGAATGGTTTGGAAGATTATGGCTTTTCTGGGATTTCTTCAAACTTTTTGATTTTTAATATTTGGTTTATCTCACTAGTTTGGGGATTCTTTGTATTTCTCCTTTCTTCTTGTAACCACATAAACAATCATTCTCATGTCCCAAAAACAATGGGTAAAAGGACCTAAAACATTCTAAGGGTATTTACTCCTACAATGGAGTTGGGTAAGGATAATGGCTCAAGAAAAAGGCTAAGTAACAAGAAAAAGGCTCAGAATGGTTAACCTAAGGGATAAAATATCATCAGGGTAGGCAAAGGCACTACACCAAAATAGCAAATTTGCAACTAGGCTTTTTTCAATTTGCAATGGTTATTTAGCATTGCAAATTTGCAACACCGTATCACCGTTGCAAATATATTTTGTCGTTACAAAATAATAAAATATAAATATATTATTTTCTTATGCTGTACTATTATAATTGAAACCCCAGTTGTCGTTGCTAAATTTTTAGGTAACTGAAAGAAAAAAGGTAACGTGGCACGGTTTTAACACGTGCAGCGTTGCAATTTGAAGCGGTTAAGGAGTCCGTAAACTCTTTCTCTTCTCTTTGATAAAAAGATAAAAACTCTTCCGCTGCCTCTCCTCTCTTTATAAAAACCTTCTCTTCTCCCTTCCCCAACTCTAAACTTCCCCAACTCCAAACTCATCCGCTGCCTCTCATCTCTCTTTTCAATCGTCGCCTCTCCTCTCTCTTCTCTTCTTTGTGCTCGGGGTTCTCACTGTAAGTGCTCATCGTCATCATCTTTTCCATCGCTGCCTCGATCTTCTCCTTTGTGTAATCTATTTTTTTCTTCTTCAATTGTTGTTTGTATGAAATTAACAATGGAAATTAATGAAAACTTTCTATTTGAGCTTAATTAGTGAAATTGTTTTTCTTCTTCAATTGTTGTTTGTATGAGATTAACAATGTAAATTAATAAAAACTTTCTATTTGAACTTAATTAGTGAAAATTATAAAAAAAAATTCTATTTTCAATGTTTGTGAAGTGTTTCTTGTATTTTTTTTAAAATTACAGAAAATTTTTTTGTCTATTTTCAATTTTTGTGAAGTGTTTCTTGTATTTTTTTGAAAATTATAAAACCTGTATGATTTTCTATGTGTTTTTATATTAAGTTCAAATTAAATTAAAGGGGATGCCTCAAATCTACAGATATAGTGGGGCTTCCCTTAGAATCACTAAGTCCTTCGATCAATCTTAGCTGATAGAATATATCGAGAACGGCTTAGAACATTTCATTTGGAGGAAATGGGAACAACGGCTTAAGCCATTAGGTGTAGGCGCTTTCCAGAACGTATTCTCTTGAGTCTTGATTACATGCTTTGAGTTTCACGTTTTGTTAGCCATGGTAAACTCTTCTTCGATTTCTATATAAAAAGTAACAAGTGTGAAAATGTTAAAGAAAAAATTCATATATCTTTTATAGACTGAAACCATGTTGATACAGTTTAATCCCTACTTGTCTCTCTGCTATGGTATATACTATTCCTGGTGATATGAGGAAATCTCAATTACATAGTTTAATCCTTGGTTTAGACGTTTAGTTCAAGCCCTCACTTAGTCCATTTTCAAGGGCAAGTGTCTGGGATAATAAGCAATAAGCAAGGATAGGGAGTATGTAATCTGAACCAATCATGTTTATTTGAATTCTAAAAGCTATAAGACGAATTTACTTTTAACACTACTTTTTACTACTACCCTTAGTGCACACCTATATAATCCAACAAGGGATGATCCTAGCTACCAGAGTTTACTGCTATTGGTTAGTGCTATCAATTTTTATCAAATATCCATACAAGTTGCTATTAGTGATGATAATATTACTTTCAAGGCATAGAGAATAGTTAGGAGTGAGATCCAAGTTAGGATTTTTATTTCTGTATTTTTTTTGCCCCATCGATGGGTTTTTTTCTTTCTTTTTTTTGTAATGTTTAATTTTTATTTCTGAAAGTATTTGGGAATATGAATACGAATATTTGAAACGAAGAGGAGATTGTTAGAAGTAAGAGAAAAATAAAGGATTGGTCCTTTTCTTTTCCTAATTTAAATACATGGAATCTGATCTGATATAGAACTAGAAATCGTCAATTCGTGTTGTTTTCCTTTTAAATTGCTTGTAACTTTTTTGTTAGCAATTGTAGAAGTAGAGAGCGAAACATATTTATAACTTAATTGCCATATAATTTAAAATATTTTTCGCAAGTTTAGGATGATGTATCAGTTTTGAACCCCCACCCCTCCCCTTTTTATGAAGTAAAACTTAATTGAGTAGGGCAAAATACAGCCTGATCAGCCTACACATTAATAGTTTATCGTTAGGTGGGTTGAAATAAAAAAAATGCGTGATTGTGCATTGATCAACCTTCATGGGTTGTGTCTCAATTCATGTGTGACTGTGCACTCTGTGTGACTGTATGCTCCTTATGCGTTGAAATTAAAAATGCTTGATTTTATGCTCCTTGTGTACTAGTGAATTATTTTCTGTCGTCACATGAATTATTACTGTGGTGTCTATATTTTGCCACCATTTGGTATCATGCATGAAGATGTGAGAATGAATTTTGAAAATTTAATGTAGGGTATGTTAGTCTGCGCTGCTGACTTCTAGTTAACTTGTTTATTTACAAAAAACCGGAACATATGAATTTGGTTGGAATTTCAACATGATAATCATCCTCTCATCATTTAATGTGAGCGGAAACGGAAAGTGCTTCCGGATTGATAAGTTGGGGGATTTGTGGCGAATTTGAGAGAAGGCCAAATAAGTTAATTTTTTTTTTCATAAAATGTATCATATAATTAATTTCAGGAAAAGCTACATACCTGGTCAACGTACGACAGTACCTAGGTTGGATCCTACCCATGTGTTGCCTCCATTTACATGAACATTATACACCCTTTATAGGCATGTGCCCTGAGTATAGAAAGTAAACAAGTCAAAGTTACAACCAGTGAAATAACAGACTCCACATATATAAAACCCATGACTGCTTCACCTGCTATGGCTTCAAAACCTCACCCAAGGGAACATAATGTCCGAAAATCTGTAGTTTTCATACCTGGTGTGGGTTCCAATCTAGTACAATACACATTAGAGTTCACAGCTAGGGGTGCTGATTGGGGCGGGGCAGGACGGGGCGGGGGAATAGTGTGCGGGGTTGGGGCGGGGCGGGGCGGGGCCAAATAATCCCCGTTCTTAGGCGGGGCGGGGCGGGGAACGGGGGGCTTAAGAAAGTTCACCCCCATCCCTGCCCTGTACAGGTCGGGGGACGGGGAACGGGGCGGGGCGGGGACGGGGAATGTGACACCATATATGCTGCTTTTTTTGATAGAAATAAAATTTTATTAATCACCAAGAAAACCACTATTACACTCCTGATCAGCAGGTGTAAAACCCGTCAGGTTCAGACCAGACTCAGGCCCTATCTGACTATCTGGTTGTGCAGGTGCGCTATCTGACTATCTGGTTGTGCAGGAGTCGTGTCTAGTGACCCCTGTGAACTGTTATTTTTTGGTAAAGCCTTAGTGTTGGGAAGTTGATAGTTTGAACATGAGAATATGCCTGTAGAAAGTGAAAGATTAACCAAATTTATGGTAAATAAAATGTCAATATTTGTTAATTTAACACCATTTGAGAACATACTACAGCAGATTTATATTGGCACTATAAAAGTGTGAAATATATTGATCCTTGCATATCAAGCAGAAATATTGTTGTATTACTGTATATTGATCCATTGATCCTCGCATAATCAAGCAAGCAGAAATACTGTTGAGGGATGCAAAGTCTAACGGTTCAGGAAGAAAACGCCTTCGGGTGGCACCAGTTTCAGGACATTTGAACTTTTGATGTAAGAACCAGTTTTCTCTTTTGTTCTTACTGTGTGTGATCTAAAGGGAGTTTTTGCTTATTAATAGAATAACTTGGCAGAGTTTCTGAGTACTGCATCCAATTTGTCCTGAGTCTGCCTCTTTCTTCAATTGAAGTTGATTATGTATTCAACTTTATTTGTATGTAATTTTGCGGAAGACAACATCTAGCTTGAGTGTTCTGTCAGGAGATCTAACTCGCATACAGTTGTTGGATTCCTGATGGCTGTGAACTGTGGTCTCCCATTAAACTCTAATTTTCCTTCTAAGCAACAACTTCAATTCAAGAGTATCTCTTAGGTGGTTTTGCTAGTTTCTTACTACTTTGACCATATATACTCCACGTTCATTGAGGTGGCAACTCCACCTTGTGGAAGTTGAACCACGTACCAGAGCAAACACAAAACCAGAAACCTACAGCTTGACAAAGAGATACGGGGCGGGGAACGGGGCGGGGATACGGGGTGGGGGACGGGGCGGGGCACGGGGCGGGGTTTCAATCCATACAATGAAACCCATCCTTGCCCTGCTCCCCATTGGGGCGGGTACAGGGCGGGGCAAATATTGGGGCGGGGCGGGGAGATAAAAAACGGGGCGGGGAACGGGGCGGGTCCGGGTCACGGGGCAAGTTGAGCACCCCTATTCACAGCCAATGAATTTGACTCTGTCCATAGCTATTTCTCTGAACACTAAATCATTTCTAGGCTTCCAAGACAACGAAATAATATCATATGGAAGGGTTTACTAAATTATGCCTCCTAATTTACCACCATGGCTTCTCTGGAATGTGTGCATGCTTTTAACGACTCCATGAGCAGTGTAAATCATCGTTTTATTTTTGGCTTCCATGTCCTTTACATCTATGGCTGCTCCACTTGTCTATTTGTATACTCATGGAGTAAATAGGCATACTGCTCAGGACGGTGTGAGATAGAATGACTCTTCCATGATGTTTGAAATATCTAGATGTTATTTTAAGCATAAAATAAGGCATTTAGTATTGGATATTTGTTGATGGATTTTATAAATGATGACAGACATTATAGCGTTCATACAGATCAAATTGTTTGGGTACATTGCTTATAAAGAATATGAACCTAAATTCTCAAGTTGTGCAGCATGTTGCTTTTTAGTACCTTTTTTTCATCCGGTGCTCGATATTGCTTTTTAGTACCTTTTTTTTTCATCAGTTCTGTTATTCCGAACGAGATCCTCATAGTCCGCTTGAGGGATTCTGGTTTAGCCATATAAGTTGGTTCTTTGACACCAAGTCTCTTATTGAAAAGGTGTGAATTCTTTCACTTTTTTTCCCTATGTTTATCAATTATCATTATTTGAAGTCTCTTACTGGTTTATGCGTGTGCTTGACTGGTACCGAAATGCTAGCACAATAAAACTATCTTAGCTGCCAAGTAAATTGTTTATCGAATCTGTGTCTGACATGTTCAGGTGGGTGGCTTTGCTTGCATTTGGAGAAGGTTGGCATAACAATCACCATGCTTTCGAATTCTCAGCTCGACACGACTGGAGTGGTCGGAATTTGACATGACTTGGTATACTATAAAGTATCTACAAGCAGTTGGATTGGCAACAGACGTGAAGGTTCCATCTGAGTCACAAAAGGAAAGGATGTGTTTCAGTGAGTAAAACTATGACCATATGCGGCTTCCTTTTCATTCAACTGATTTTCTTATTTATCACTATGAGAGCTGTAGAGTGGTGTCCACGAAGGCAGGAACTAAGTATATCTCATGAGTAAAAGAAGAAACAGGGTGAGGGAGGCTAGGACTAGGAGGGTATCATAGTGCATTGTTGCAGATTTGTTCTTGAATATGGTAGGGTTTGGTTTTTTACTTTTCCACTGGAAGAACTAAGAATTTGAAAAAAAGAAGAGGTATGTATGTGTCATACGGCCCTCTCAATAATTGAGTTACCTAGATTAAAGCATTAAATTCCTCGTCTATTCATCATTTTACTCTTTGTTGGTAATTTCTCTTTCTCTTTCTTCTTATAAGCTCTATTGTTGTAGTTTTTGAAAGGTTTGTCTGACACAAGTCTCTTTTTTTAGGAGGATACATATCTATGGGAAGATGATGACGACAGGTAACTGTAATGCCTGCACCAAAATTAACACCATGACAAAATAGCGGATAAAAAATATTGCGGAATGATCTACACTATTGTAATGATCTGGAGAATGGAGGCATTCAGAACATAGTGTTAATTGTGGAATGACGCGCGCCAGGTTGCCAGGTTTCCCCCCTCAGTTTTTGTCATACTCTATTGAATTGAGATGTGTATTTTGATTTTGATTTGTTTCTCTCATCGAGGGATCGATTTTTCGATCATTGAACAATATTGAAAAGAGCATTAATGAAAGTTTCTGTTGATATTAGTAAATGGATGTCCATGATATGGTAGTAGTTGTTCTGATGTATGGGTTTGTAGAAAAGGCAATGGAAGCCATCTAATCGCAGGTGCATGTGGAAACCAATAATGGAAAATAACAAAATATATATATATATATATATATTTCTTTTTTTTTATTTTTTTAATTTGCAACGCCATACAGGCATTACAAATACATGTTGCAAAGTACCATGTTACCGTTATTACAAACATTTGCAACGTTTATAGGCGTTGCATTTTCAAATATTATCAATTTAAAAACAGTTATGCAACAACAATAACCGTTGCAAAATAAAATAAATGCAACCCACTAGGGGCGTTGCAATTATAGAAAAAACAATGCCAATAAGACATTGCAAATATAAACATAGCAATGCCAAAAACACGTTGCAAATATTTGCAACGGTATTTGTAACGCCGTAGTTGCAACGACATATAGGCGTTGCAAATAAATTTTGCAATGCCATATTACCATTGCAAACCACTTGTTATGGTGTAGTGAGGTAAACAGGGTTTATCTAAATGTCTTTGTATCATTTCTAAGTACTGATATGGTGATGACATCTTGAATGTCATCTCAAGGCTAACTATAAAAATGAATATGAGAAAATAGAGAAAACTGAGAGGTTGAGTCTTTTGACTCCAGATGTACGTAATAACTATCCAGGAAAAGGACGAGGCTCAAAAGCTCACTGGGTTAAGTCTCTCTTATTCCTCAAGTTTCTAAAGGTGTAGTTGTATTTCACATATAATCTAATAAATGCAGATGAATGCCATGCTTATGCTCATGCAAATGTAGTATAAGACTTAACTACTTAGTGAAGCAATAAGTGTCCTTAAACTTGAAAAAGATAGAATTCAACCATTATGTTCATCATTGATGGTGTACTTATCCTATTTTTTAAAAAGTCTTTGTAAGAAAGATTTTTGTTGATTTTTTCTAAATGTTTTTGAATTTTTACACAAGTATGGATAAAGAAGTTTGAAAATCATTTGCAAAAAGGATTGTAATACTTCCCCATCCCCAAACAAAGGGATTGCCTTGTCCTCAAGGCTCATACTAAGCATAGGAAAGAAAGATAGAAAGATATTACCATGAATGTACTAAAAATTCAAACCGCTTTTATAAATTCCTGCCAAACAAAATTATCTCCACATACATAGAGATTACAAGGAATTCCATACTAAGACATAACTGAAATAAAGGACTTACTCAACATAAAGGGAATTCCTAACTTAAAAAAATGCATTTTGTAACCGCAATAATTATCAACCGACTAATAGAGAGTGGGTGGGTCGGCAGCGCCCACCCCCAAATAGAACTGAGCACAGATGGAAGAACGGGAGGTTAAACAATCAAAATCCAACTAAACCCGGCAATAAAAAGAGAAGCAATAAAACAAAACCGGGCTTAGAAGATATACAGGGCTGCCTCCCAGGAGCGCTAAGTTTAACGTCTTCAGCCAGACAGGAGGACAAACATGACTCACTCCCTAGATAAACGCTACTCTAAACAAAGATACAGGTGAGATAAAACGCTAGAGTGGAATGCACGAGATCCTGATGTATAAGATACAACAAAGAGTCTTTTAAAGTCAGATACTCAAGACTTAAAAGAAAATGGGAAATGACTTCCCCACCCCCAAACAGAGCGAGAAACCGGTCAGTTTGGTGGTGATGCTCAAGAGAAAAGCATTCACTGGATCAATTATACTCAGCCAGTAAGAGTTCGTGGACTAACGGTCCCGACACTTTCAACCACACCTCTCAACAGAAAAAGAGAGGGTCCGGATACCAGCAGGTCAAAGGCCAATCTAAATAGGTAGGATCCTCTAAGAGAATTTCAGGAGGCCTTAACTCATAAAAATGCTTAAGACATTGACCATTGACATGAAATTCAGAACTGTCTGCAGGATTAACACATGTAATAGCATCATAAGGATTTACTGAAGACACAACAAAGAGGCCTGACCAACGAGACATAAGTTTACCAGAAAATAAATGCAAACGAGGATTATAAAGCAAAACTTTGTCTCCAATTTGAAAATAAAGCTGATTTTTCTGTTCGGTAGTAAGAGATGAAGAGATAATAACAGAATGACTACCGGTATGGACGAAACCAAGTTGTTTTAGAATATAAAACCTCAAGCTCGACAAGGCTTACGCTAGGCATTTTAAGGCCAATATAGAACATGTGAACCATGGGAACGGGGTTTTGTTCGGGCATTTGACTTGGTATTTACTCGATTTTTGTTCTGAACTTAAAAGTGGACGAACCACACATGTTTCCGCATGGAAAACGATAACATCTAAAAGACTAGCCACACAATAGCTTAACTCTGGGAGTTTTATGGCAAAAATCAATGTTTCGTCCGTCAAAATGAGGTTTATATCCGTCCGTTCGTTGGGTATTTACTCGGTTTTTTGTCTGAACATGGAAATGGACGAAACCTACTTGTTTTGGAATCTATAACCTCAAGATTGACAAGGCTTACCCGAGGCGTTTTAAGCCCAATTAAGAACATATGGACCATAGGAATGGGGTTCTGTCCGGACAATTGGCTTGGTATTTACTCGATTTTTTTCCGAACTTAAAAGTGGACGAAACACACATGTTTCTGCATGGAAAACGATAATATCTAAGAGACTAGCCACTTAATAGCTTAACTCGGGGAGTTCTAAGGCAAAAAAATAACGTTTCGTCCGTCAAAACGAGGTTTATATCCGTCTGTTTGTTGGGTATTTACTCGATTTTTTGTCCAAACTGGGAAATGGATGAAACCCACTTGTTTTAGAGTATAAAACCTCAAGATCGACAAGGCTTAACCGTGGCGTTTTAAGGCCAATATAGAACATGTGGCCCATTGGAACGGGGTTTTGTCCGGACGTTTGGCTTGGTATTTACTCGGTTTTTGTTCCGAACTTAAAAGTAGACGAAACACACATGTTTCCACATGGAAAACGATAACATCTAAGAGACTAGCCACTCAATAGCTTAAGTCGCGGCGTTCTAATGCGAAGTAACAACGTTCCGTCCGTCAAAACGAGGTTTATGTCCGTCTGTTCGATGAGTATTTACTCGATTAATTGTCCGAGCTGGGAAATGGACGAAACCCACTTGTTTTAGAATATAAAACCTCAAGATCGACAAGGCTTACCCGTGGCGTTTTAAGGCCAATATAGAACATGCGGACCATGGGAATGAGGTTTTTTTTCCGGACATTTGGCTTGCTATTTACTCTATTTTTGTTTCGAACTTAAAAGTGGACGAAACACACATGTTTCCGCATGAAAAACGATAACATCTAAGAGGCTAGCCAGTCAATAGCTTAATTCGGGGCATTCTAAGGCGAAAAAACAACGTTCCATCCGTCAAAATGAGGTTTATGTCCGTCGTTTGTTGAGTATTTACTCGATTTTCGGTCCGAACTCGGAAATTGGATGAAACCCACTTGTTTTGGAATTGAAAAGGCTTACCCAGGGCGTTTTTAGGCAAATATAGAACATATGGACCATGGGAACGGGGTTTTGTCCATACATTTATTTTGGTATTTGCTCGGTTTTTGTTCCAAAAATAAAAGTGAACGAAACACAGATGTTTCCGCATGGAAAACGCTAACATCTAAGAGACTAGCCAGTCAAAAGCTTAACTCGCGGCGTTCTAAGGCGAACTAACAACGTTCCGTCCGTCAAAACGAGGTTTATGTCCGTCCGTTCGATGGTATTTACTCTATTTTTTGTCCGAAGTGGGAAATGGATGAAACCCACTTGGTTTAGAATACAAAACCTCAAGATCGACAAGGCTTACCCGTGGCGTTTTAAGGCCAATAATGAACATACAGACCATTGGAACTAGGGGTGAGTTCGGTTCGGAACCGGTCACATTTAGGTGAAACCGGGAACCGAACAGTGGAACACAGTTTCTAATTTTTTATAACCAAAACCGAACTGTACAATTTAGGAACCGGTCATAAACCGAACCGATTTTCACGGTTCGGTTCGATTCGGTTCTACGGTTTGGGCTTTTTAAGATTTTGGGCCTACAACCTTAATATATTGTGGGCTTTCGGACTTTACTTAATATTAAATCCAAAAAATCCATTGGGCCAACGTATATTAACATGTTAACTACTATTTTCAGTTCGGTTCGGTTAACCGAAAATTTTGTAGAAAGAAACCGTAAACCAAACCGTAAGTACCGGTTCTATAATTTTTAAAACCGCAAACCGAACCGACACTTCTAAAAACCGTTGAAAACCGAACCGCATGTACCGGTTCGGTTTCTCGGTTTATCGGTTTTTTTGCTCACCTCTAATTGTAACGTGGTTTTATCCAAACATTTTGCTTGGTATTTACTCGATTTTTATTCTGAAATTAAAATTGGACGAAACACACATGTTTCCGAATGGAAAACGATAACATCTAAGTGACTAGCCACTCAATAGCTTAACTTGGGGCGTTCTAAGGGGAAAAAACAACATTCCGTCCGTCAAAACGAGGTTTATGTCCGTCGTTTGTTGGTATTTACTCGATAGTCGGTCCGAACGCAGAAATGGACGAAACCTATTTGTTTTGGATTCTAAAAACTCAAGATCGACAAAGCTTACTTGTGGAGTTTTAAGGCAAATATAGAACATATGGACCATGGGAACGGGGTTTTGTCCGGACATATGACTGGGTATTTACTCGATATTTGTTCCGAACTTGAATGTGGACGAAACTGAAACCGGCACGAAGTGGTTTGACATCAATTTTGTGACATTGGTCGTCCTTGGTTATTTCGCTTTGAGTTCATTGTTAAGAAAACCTTGTTGTACGCGCGTCGTCCCGTGTCCTTGTCTTCGCGTCGTGTGTCGCAAGTATCTTGATTGAGTCAGGACGTACGTACCTCTTCAGGACGTACGTACGCATGGTATGTCAGCAGAAAGCTAGTTTGGTCTGGACGTACGTACCTCTTCAGGACGTACGTACGTATGGTATGTCAGCAGAGCTAGTTTGGTCTGGACGTACGTACCTCTTCAGGACGTACGTACGTATGGTATGTCAGCAGAGTTATTTCGGTTTGAGACGTACGAACGTCATATCGACGTACGTACGTCCAATGTTGGTTTTCACAAATTCGGCCCATTTTCCTTGGTTTTCAACCCTAAGTATAAATAGGGTTTCTCTTCCAAAGAACAAGTCAGTTCTTTGGCCGTCCATTGTTCTTCTAGTTCTGGAGTTTTGGTTTAGGTTTTTGTATTGAAAGTGTTTGTGGCTATTGAACTCAATTCCCTTCTTCCCCCTTCTCTCAATTCATAACTTTGTGATCTTCTAAGTTTGATTGTGATTTCGGCTTCGAGTCTTCTTGTGTGTTCATCAAGAAGTCGAGTGTCTTGTGCGTACATCAAGGTGCTCTGGTGAAGTCAAGGTGTTAGAGATAACCAGGAGTATCAACTCGCAGTGAGTGCAGGTAGTTGGTAGGTTTGTACATCTCTTTTCATCTAGTGGATTATTTGTTGTCGCGAGGACAACCGTGGACGTTTCCCTTATTGGGTTTTACCACGTTAAAAATTTCTGTGTGTTCTTTACTTTATGCGTATTGTTTGATTGGTTGAATATTCAATTATTGTGTTAGCACTATTTGTAGTTTCTCAATTGGTATCAGTCGCTGGGGGCTGGTTAAGGAGCGTAAAGGCTCACGCTAACGATCAATAGTGCCTTTTGGAACCTCATAAGTTTGCTACTTCAAGTCTTCCTCCACAATTCAGTGGAAAAGATTTTGGTCATTGGAAAGTACGGATGCGAGCTTATCTCCAAGCATTAGGAGAAGAAGTCTGGCTTTCTGTTGTTACAGGGTGGAAAGAACCTTTGACTATCACAGGTACTGATGATACTGCCGTTACATCACTGACACCACGTGAAAAGTGGACGCCTGAACAGAAGTTGTTGGCAAATTATAACAACAAGGCACTCAATGCGATTTTCATGGCATTAAATGCCAGTGAATTTCGTCGTGTGCAAGGCTGTGAAGAGGCTAAAGATGCATGGAACAGGCTTATCTGTACACATGAAGGTGACGAAACTGTCAAAGAAAGCAAGCTGGAACTGTTAACATCTCAGTTTGAGAATCTACGGATGGATAATTCTGAGACTTTTGATGATTTCTTTATTCGTCTCCAAGATATCATAAACTGCAGTGCTGCTATTGGTCATGCATATACTGACACACAAGTGGTACGTAAGATATTGCGTGCTTTGCCTCCTCGGTTTCGTTCTCGTAAGGATGCCATCACTGAGAGTAATGTGATTAAGAACATGTCCATTGAGACACTTGCTGGGAAACTAAGGACATGTGAGATGGAACAGGCCTTGGAAGAACCCTTGAAGAACAAGTCTGTGGCATTCAAAGCTACATCGTCTAAAGAAACTTCCACAGGACCTTCTGATGATGAAGAACAGGATGTGGATGATAACTATGCGTTTCTGTCACGTAGCTTTCAGAAGATTCTGAAATATCAACAGAATCGAGACCCTCGAAAGCGTTTTCCTGACTCCTCAAATGCTCCTAGGAGTCGTGGGTTTGAGCGATTCTCTGTGGATGGGAGAAGAGCTCGAGTTGATCGTAAAGATGTCCAATGTTACAAGTGTCGTGAATATGGACACTTTGCAAATGAATGTGACAAGAAGGTGGATCGCAAACCTGGTGATAATTCCAAAGCGAACCTCACAGTGACATGGGATGATTCAGATGAAGATGATGATGGCAATCCCTCAAATGTTGTCTCCAACTATGTGGTCTTCAGTGCATCCCTGGATGAGCATCCAGGAGGTATTGTATCCTCTACTGATGATATTAATGTTTCTGATTCTGGTGTTCATACTACTACTAGTGAATTATGTGATATGTATAAGTTTTCCATGCAACAAGTCAAGTTGCTTGAAAAAACTAACACTGTCTTGCAGGATCAGGTAGACAGTCTTGGGCAGGATATCTGTAGTCTTGCAGGTGACTCCAACATGTTGAAGGAGGAATTTGAAAAAGAAAAGGAGGACTTCCAAGCACGTATTGCTTCTCTGGAAAACCTGAATAATAATCTGGAGACACGGTATCGCACTCTTGTACTGGAACATGAAAAAGTGAAAGCTGAGTTGTTTGCAGCCAACAAACAATTGGTTGGCTTTGGTAAAGCTAGTGATAGTCTTAACTCTCTGCTGGGAATTGGTAAATCCCATTCAGACAAATCTGGCTTAGGTTATGACACATCTGTTCCTCTTTCTACTGCTAGCACCTCCTGTACTACTTTTGTCAGACCAACAGGTGTCGCTTCTCCTGCTCCTGTGCAGGTGTCTGGTGTGGTTTCCCCACCCAAGGTCACTCGTGTAAAGCATGTCCGGAAAAAGAATTGTAGACACAAAGGCTTTAAATGTCTAACCTGTGGTCGCATGGGTCACACTTCTGCTTTTTGTTGGAATAATTTGTATCCTGCTCACCATCCTTCTTTTGCAGGTAATTCATATTGGAACAAGTCTTCCACTTTCTCTATGCAGGCTCCATACATGTGGAATGGCTATGCTCCATGGGGCTTACCCAGAACTTCTTCTTATGGAAATCGTCCTCAAGCAACACCCATGCCTACTCCACCTCCACATTTCTGGGATAGGAGTATGGATGCATCCAGGAAAATGGTATCTCACATGGCTCGTTTGGTTGAACCGATGCCTTCATCATGGTATCTTGACAGCGGTTGTTCGCGTCATATGACAGGTGATAAGTCTCTAATTGATAATCTGACTCTTGGTTATGGAGGTAAGGTTAGTTTTGAAAATGGTAAAATGTTTCCGGTTGAAGGTAAAGGTAACTTTTCTGAGGTTGGATCGCTCAATAGTCATGAGCTTCTTTTTGTTAAGGGTCTTAAGTCCAATCTATTGAGTATTAGTCAGTTATGTGATGCTAAGTTTAAGGTTGTGTTTGAGGATGATAGGTGTGATGTCTTTGATTCCAATCATGTCTTGGTGTTAACTGGTAGTCGCTCATCTGATAATTGTTTCATTGTCACTACATCCCTTCCGCATCTATATACCTAAGTTGTTCATTGGTACTGTCTGTGTTTAGGATGTTTAGGTTTGGTTAATTTTGTTATTGTTGTTGGTATTGAGGACATACTACTTTCTCTATTGTGTGGATTCCATTTTACAGATGTTTCTAGTTTGGCATCTTCAACTGTTTTTCTGTCATGCATAGTTGTAGGGTTACATCATACTCTCTTCGTCTTGGTAGTTTCTTACGTGATGCATTTACATGTAGTTGGATTGTCATTTTGGAATACCTGTATATCTCCAGCCTTATATGATTGTCTTTCATGGTCATCGTCTCCTTTTATATTTCTACACCTCTTGTAAGTGGTCAATGACTCACAAAATCCCCAGCCATTTGACTGTCTTGAGAGCATGCTCATTTGGCTAAGAACCCGTTGGGGCTGTGAGGGTCATGCTCTGACGGATGCACTCAGGAGATGTTAGTTCTTGTGTTGCACGTTACCATGGTATTGCACTTCGTGAGTGTGTTTTGCCGAAAAGATGTAGGCTACACCCTACCCTCGTGTTTTGGTAAAAGATGGAGGTATTAGATACTCCCACACGGGAATGGCAGTTGTTTCAAATGGTTTTACAAACAAAAAAAAAAAAAAAAAAATGACAAGTGACTTTCACATTTGTCTGGTTGAAAGACAAGAAAAAAAAAACAAAAAAAAAAAAACAATATTTTGTGTTTCCTTGGTTTTGTTGTGATCCGGTTCACTTTCACATTGGTCTAGTTGCAAGTGACTTTCAATATACTCAATGATCATGTTTTTAGTTTGTTTCCGGAGGTTGGTATTGGTCTGTCAGTTTCTTCTACATGCTTGCATCATTCTAGTAAATACCATGGCTTGGTGTATGATGTCGTTCTTCGATTTTGCATTTTCTTGTGGTTGAGGTTTGTTTAAACTATATTCCGTTGTAATTGGAATTCTTATGATAAGTAGAAAAGTTTTCTTGTGATGTATCTCAATATGTGGTTGGGTTGTTAGTCGGTCTGCTGTCTGGTCTTTAGGTTGTTCTCTCATTTTAAAAAAAAAAAAAAAAAAAAAAGGGTTCGTACGTACGCCTTCAAGACATTCGTACGTGGAGGGGGACAGATCTTTTTGCAACGTACGAACGCTCCTAGGACGTACGAACGTGTTGTTTGACAGAAGTTTTTTTTAGGGGGCTCGACGTACGAACGTTCTTAGAACGTACGAACGTCTTTCATACAGTTCGGCCCATTTGCTGTTTAAATTTAAATTTTTGTTAAACCAAAGGCCAACTGTTATATCAATCGTGTTCCCTCTTCTTTGGCACACTACAAACAGTTACCTTTTTAATTCCTTTGCTCGTCTTAGGAGCTATTCCTCTTCTCTCTTCTTGCTTGCTTTTGTTCTCATTCTTTGGTGGTAGTTTCTTGCTCAACTCAAGCAGTTTTTTTCTTTTTGGTGTATACTCTGTTCTTACTCAGGTAAGTGAAGTCGAATTCTTCTTATATTCTTCTCCTTCTCCTTATTCTCTTAGTATTGTTGGATTGCATGATTGTCCTCTACAGGTTCTTTTAGCTATGTTTTTGTTTTTATATATATATATTTTTTGTTTGTTTTGGTTGGTGTTCCATTTCATTACTTGAAATTGGTGGGTGGTTTGTTTATCTCAACGTCTTGTTGCTTCTTCTCTTATTGTTTATGGTTTGATTTGTGTTTGGGTGCTTGCCATTGCTTCATTGTTGTCCATAGAATGTATCACGATTCTGCACATCAAGTGTTTGATAAAATGCCTCAATGACCTTGCTGTTGTCTATTTCGTCAATTTTCTTACATCTTTGGTTTGTTTACAGTTGTGCTTGTGTAGAAAATGGCTTCAAAGCGCTCACGCACCACTCCCTCCACCACGGCATCCGGGTCTAAGGGTGCATCCTCTTCTCGCGCTCCTAGGGGTAGAGGTTCCACTCCGGCCTTGTCGCCTCATCACACATCCCTTGGTGCTCATCCTCGAGCCAAGGCTATTGTTCCCGAGCGTTTCTTCGACTTGGGAGACATTGCTGCCACCCCCCTTGGGGCTTCCCAACTCGGCAACATAGCTTCATTCTTTGAGGCTCGGAATTGGTTAAGGGTGGCTCAACCAATTACCAAGTACTCGGTTGAGCATACGATTGCCTTCTACGAGACGAAGACACCCTCATCGAATCGCTCGAGTTTTTCAGTTTTAATTGACGGTCGGCGATACACCATTTCTCCGAAGGTGATTCGTGAGGCGTTGGGGATTGATGATGATCTTCTCTCCGAAGATGCTATTCATGTTAGGTGGCCGATTCCAGAGGCGATTCAGATGACTTTGTAGATCAAGTTCAGAGGATGTTCATCGATGGTGTCACGGAGAGATATCATGCCAAGTACTACAGCGCCATCCTCTTACACATGGTTGCCCATTCCAACATCTACCCTACAAAGGGCAACAAGATCATCATGACCGACGACATGGTGAAATTAGTGGTGTGTATGTCGGTGCATCATCTCCATCTCTCTGAAGTCATCTACACACGGATGCTTCAAATCGATGCAGCCAAGGGTACTCTTCCTTTCCCTAGCTTTATAATGACAATACTCAAGCACTTGGGTTTTCAGGGACAATATATGGAGGTGAGCCCTCCGAGGTTTGTTGGTCATGACTGGGTGAATGCCATCAAGAAGGGTTGCCAGTCTAGGAAGGCTGCTTTTGAGTCCGTGGGTGCGCGTCTGACGCATCATCTAATTTGGGGAGGCCGGGCTCTTGTTCGTGATGATGATTTTGATCGGGCACTGACTTCTAGACGCCCCGTCTCAGCCTCAGCTAGGGGCAATCGGGCAGTTGCGGCTGTTGACGCTCGGGTTTCTTCAATTCGCCGTCATCAAGATCATATGGATGCTCGGTTAGATCGTTTTGGAGTCATCCTATCTCAGCATGATGTTATGCTCCGTGATCTTCATAGGATGAACGTAGCTCAGATGCGTCATCTTCAGCTAGACTTTACTCCCATCGACCTGCCTCCATTTCCGGAGGACGTACCTCCCGTTCCAGGTGACATTGATGGTGATGACTCTGATGGAGAGAGTGAGGACGAGGGTGTTGGTGAACACAGTGATGGTGACTCAGAGTCCGAGTAGTTCTTGTTCTGGTTTACTCTCTACATTTTTGTACTTAACATTGCTCTTTTGTTATATCGTTTTGTTTCTACACTTAGATGTTGTGGATGTTATTGGATATTGCTATGTTTCTATTAGTGATAATTTTTTTTTCTGTTTTGGTATGAATTTCTGCTGCTTAGGTCATGGACCTTTCTAATTGGGCCAAGTTAGGTTTTATTTTATGTTCTCTATATATATAGGAGTCCTCTCTTATTTTTCTCATCTTGTGTCTTCTTATCTCCTTCTAGTTCTGTCTTTGTTTTTCAGAATTTTCAATGGCAGAGTATGAACTTCATGGGGTTTTTGTTCCGGCTGTTGGTTATGTGTCGTTTATGGTAATGGAGTACAAAAACAATGCAAAGGTTTGTCGTTTATGTCGTGTTCCCCATGGGTTTGACTATATTCATCGACCTTTCCTTAATCCATGCTTGGCTCATGTCAATCATTGGGAGAGACTACCGGGACATCTTCAAAATCACATCTTGGAGTTGGTTGGATATCCGAAGGTTCCAGGACTTTCTGCTCCTCTTACCGACTGTGGCTTGGACAGCAGAATTGAGAAGTTATTTTGTACGAGTACATGTCTGGAGGAATATGATGATCATGTGATAGCTCGGTGGAATAGATTTTCGGCTCGTGCGAGAGCTTTATGTCCCTTCTTAAGCTTCATGTTCATGTGATAGTTCGGTGGAGTAGATCTTCTGGTTAACTTAAGCTTTATATTATGTCTTTTCTGTTTCTTATGTCTATGGATTCCTTTGTTTGGTTCGTAGTTGGTTTCATGAGACTTTAAGAGTTCGATTAGGTTTTATTTTTTTTATCATTAATTGTTTGGTATTGAATTCGTTTCTTGGTTATTTGTCTATTACTGTTATTTATTGTTCTTCTTGTTGATTGGTTAGTTTGTTCACTTGTTGTGACAAAAAGGGGGAGATTTATGACTCTAATACTAACAATCGTTTCTTTGTTGTTAGGTTATTTTTGGGTCATGTTTCAGGTATTCTACACGTATGGGGGAGTGAACGTGTTAATGTTTTAGAGGTTGTACAGTTATGGGGGAGCTTGAGTGTCAAAATTTTGGAGGTCATGAAGTATGGGGGAGTTGCTCGAAGGAACCTTTGTTGATTCCTTGATTGATTCGAAAATTCATAGTTGCTTCCGTGCGGTCTCTGATGTTTAAAGCGTCTTGTTCAAGAATTGGTGACTCGGTACGTGTTCTACCTTGAGTGATTTTGTAGGCATGATTTATAAATGCCATGGTTTGGTGTTGTAAGCACGTTTTATAAGTGCTATTAGAGTCATAGGTTTTGTCACAAAATCAATGTCAAAGGGGGAGATTGAAACCGGCACGAAGTGGTTTGACATCAATTTTGTGACATTGGTCGTCCTTGGTTATTTCGCTTTGAGTTCATTGTTAAGAAAACCTTGTTGTACGCGCGTCGTCCCGTGTCCTTGTCTTCGCGTCGTGTGTTGCAAGTATCTTGATTGAGTCAGGACGTACGTACCTCTTCAGGACGTACGTACGCATGGTATGTCAGCAGAAAGCTAGTTTGGTCTGGACGTACGTACCTCTTCAGGACGTACGTACGTATGGTATGTCAGCAGAGCTAGTTTGGTCTGGACGTACGTACCTCTTCAGGACGTACGTACGTATGGTATGTCAGCAGAGTTATTTCGGTTTGAGACGTACGAACGTCATATCGACGTACGTACGTCCAATGTTGGTTTTCACAAATTCGGCCCATTTTCCTTGGTTTTCAACCCTAAGTATAAATAGGGTTTCTCTTCCAAAGAACAAGTCAGTTCTTTGGCCGTCCATTGTTCTTCTAGTTCTGGAGTTTTGGTTTAGGTTTTGGTATTGAAAGTGTTTGTGGCTATTGAACTCAATTCCCTTCTTCCCCCTTCTCTCAATTCATAACTTTGTGATCTTCTAAGTTTGATTGTGATTTCGGCTTCGAGTCTTCTTGTGTGTTCATCAAGAAGTCGAGTGTCTTGTGCGTACATCAAGGTGCTCTGGTGAAGTCAAGGTGTTAGAGATAACCAGGAGTATCAACTCGCAGTGAGTGCAGGTAGTTGGTAGGTTTGTACATCTCTTTTCATCTAGTGGATTATTTGTTGTCGCGAGGACAACCGTGGACGTTTCCCTTATTGGGTTTTACCACGTTAAAAATTTCTGTGTGTTCTTTACTTTATGCGTATTGTTTGATTGGTTGAATATTCAATTATTGTGTTAGCACTATTTGTAGTTTCTCAGAAACACACATGTTTTCGCATGGAAAACGATAACATCTAAAAGACTAGCCACTCAATAGCTTAACTCAGGGAGTTCAAAGGAAAAAAATCAACATTTCGTCCGTCAAAAAGAGGTTTATGTCCGTCCGTTCGTTGGGTATTTACTCAGTCTTCGGTCCGAACATGGAAATGAATGAAACCCACTGGTTTTGGAATCTAAAACCTCAAGATGGACAAGGCTTACCCGAGGCGTTTTAAGGCCAATATAGAAAATATGGACCATGGGAACGGGGTTTTGTCTGGATATTTGGCTTGGTATTTACACGATTTTTTTTCGAACATAAAAGTGGATGAAACACACATGTTTTCGCATGGAAAACGATAACATCTTAGAGATTAGCCACTTAATAGCTTAACTCAGGGCGTTCTAAGGAGAAATAATAACGTTCCCTCCATCAAAATGAGGTTTATGTCCGTCTGTTCATTGGGTATTTACTCGATTTTTTGTCGGAACTTGTAAATGGACGAAACCCACTTGTTTTGGAATCTAAAACCTCAAGATCAAGAAGGCTTACCCGGGGCGTTTTAAGGCCAATATAGAACATATGGACCATGGGAACGGGTATTTGTCAAAACATTTGGCTAGGTATTTACTCGGTTTTTTATCCGAACTTAAAAGTGGACGAAACACAGATGTTTCCGCCTGAAAAACGATAACATCTAAGAGACTAGCCACTCAATAGCTTAACTTGGGGCATTCTAAGGCAAAAAAATAACGTTTCGTCCTTCAAAACGAGGTTTATGTACGTCCATTTGTTAGGTATTTACTCGATTTATTGTCCGTACTGGTAAATGGATGAAACCCACTTGTTTTAGAATATAAAACCTCAAGATCGACAAAGCTTACCTGTGGCATTTTATGGCTAATATAGAACATGTGGACCATGGGAACGGGGTTTTGTCCGGACATTTGGTTTGGTATTCTCTCGGTTTTTCGAACTTAAAAGTGAACGAAACACACATGTTTCCGCATTGAAAATGATAACATCTAAGAGACTAGCCAATCAATAGCTTAACTCGCGGCGTTCTAAGGCGAAGTAACAACGTTCTGTCCGTCTAAATGAGGTTTATGTCCGTCCGTTCGATGGGTATTTACTCGATTTTTTGTCCGAACTAGGAAATGGATGAAACCCACTTGTTTTAGAATATAAAACCTCAAGATCGACAAGGCTTACCCGTGGCGTTTTAAAGCCAATATAGAACATACAGACCATTGGAACGAGGTTTTGTCCAAACATTTTGCTTGGTATTTACTCGATTTTTATTCCGAACTTAAAAGTGGATGAAACACACATGTTTCCAAATGGAAAACGATAACATCTAAGTGACTAGCCACTCAAAAGCTTAACTCAGGCGTTCTAAAGGAAAAAAACAACGTTCCGTCCGTCAAAACGAGGTTTATGTCTGTCGTTTGTTGGTATTTACTCGATATTCGGTCCGAACGCAGAAATGGACGAAATCCATTTGTTATGGATTCTAAAAACTCAAGATCGACAAGGCTTACTCGGGGCGTTTTAAGGCAAATATAGAACATATGGACCATGGGAACGGGGTTTTGTCCGGACATATGACTGGGTATTTACTCGATTTTTGTTCCAAACTTGAATGTGGACGAAACACACATGTTTCCGCATGGATAACGATAACATCTAAAAGACTAGCCACTCAATAGCTTAACTCGTGGAGTTCAAAGGCAAAAAAACAACGGTCCGTCCGTCAAAAAAAGGTTTATGTCTGTCCGTTCGTTGGGTATTTACTCGGTCTTCGGTCCGGACATGGAAATGGATGAACCCCACTTGTTTTTTGAATCTAAAACCTCAAGACGGACAAGGCTTACCCGAGGCGTTTTAAGGCCAATATAGAAAATATGGACCATGGGAATTGGGTTTTGTCTTGACATTTGGCTTGGTATTTACTTGATTTTTTTTCGAACATAAAAGTGGGTGAAACACACATGTTTCCGAATGGAAAACGATAACATCTTAGAGACTAGCCACTTAATAGGTTAACTTAGGGCGTTCTAAGGAGAAATAATAACTTTTCGTCCATTAAAACGAGGTTTATGTCCGTCTGTTATTGGGTATTTACTTGATTTTTTGTCCGAACTTGTAAATGGACGAAATCCACTTGTTTTGGAATCTAAAACCTCAAGATCAACAAGGCTTACCCAGGGCATTTTAAGGCCAATATAGAACATATGGACCATGGGAACGGGGTTTTGTCCAAACATTTGGCTTGGTATTCACTCGGTTTTTGTTCCGAACTTAAAAGTGGACGAAACACAGATGTTTCCGCATGGAAAACGACAACATCTAAGAGACTAGCCACTCAATATCTTAACTCGTGGTGTTCTAAGACAAAAAAAATAACGTTTTGTCCTTCAAAACGAGGTTTATGTTCGTCCGTTTCTTGGGTATTTACTCGATTTATTGTCCGAACTGGGAAATGGATGGAACCTACTTGTTTTAGAATATAAAACCTCAAGATCGACAAGGCTTACCCGTGGCGTTTTAAGGCCAATATAGAACATGTGGACCATGGGAACGGGGTTTTGTTCGGGCATTTGACTTGGTATTTACTCGATTTTTGTTCTGAACTTAAAAGTGGACTAACCACACATGTTTCCGCATGGAAAGCGATAACATCTATGAGACTAGCCACTCAATAGCTTAACTCGGGGAGTTCTAAGACGAAATAACAACGTTCCATCCATCAAAACGAGGTTTATGTTCGTCTGTTCATTGGGTATTTACTCGATTTTATCCAAACTTGAAAATGGACGAAACCCACTTGTTTTGGAATCTATAACCTTAAGATCGACAAGGCTTACCTGGGGCGTTTTATGGCCAATATAGAACATATGGACCATGGGAACGGGGTTTTGTCCGGACATTTGGCTTGATATATTTACTCGTTTTTTGTTCCAAACTTAAAAATGGACGAAACACAGATGTTTCTGCATGGAAAACGATAACATCTAAAAGACTAGCCACACAATAGCTTAAGTCAGGGAGTTCCAAGGCGAAAAAACAACGTTCCGATCGTCAAAACGAGATTTATGTTCGTCCGTTCGTTGGGTATTTACTCGGTTTTCGGTCTAAACTTGGAAATTGACAAAACCAACTTGTTTTGGAATCTAAAACCTCAATATTGACAAGGCTTACCCCGGGTGTTGTAAGGCCAATATAGAACATGTGGACCATAGGAATTGGGTTTTGTCCAAATATTTGGCTTGGTATTTACTCGGATTTTTTTCCGAACTAAAAAGTGGATGAAACACACATGTTTCCGCATGGAAAATGATAACATCTGAGTGACTAGCCACTCAATAGCTTAACTCGAGGCGTTCTAAGGCAAAAAAATAACGCTCCGTCCGTCAAAACGAGGTTTATGTATGTCCGTTCGTTGGGTATTTACCCAGTTTTTTGTCAGACCTTGGAAATGGACGAAACCAACTTGTTTTGGAATCTAAAACGTCAAGATCGATAAGTCTTAGCCGGAGCGTTTTAAGGCCAATATAGAACATATGGACCATGGGAACGCGATTTTGTCCGGATACCTGGCTTGGTATTTACTCGATTTTTGTTTTGCACTTAAAAGTGGGCCAAACACATGTTTTCGCATGGAAAACGATAACATCTAAGAGATTAGCCACTCAATAGCTTAACTCGAGGTATTCTAAGGCGAATAAAACAAAGTTCTTTTCGTCAAAACGAGGTTTACGTCCTTCCGTTCGTTGGGTATTTACTCAGTTTTCGTATGACCTTGGAAATGGATGAAACCCACTTGTTTTGGAATCTAAAACTTGAAGAGCAATAAGGCTTAGCCGGAGCATTTTAAGGCCAATATAGAAAATATGGACCGTGGGAAGAGGGTTTTGTCCGGACAATTGCCTTGGTATTTACTCGATTTTTGTTTCGAACTTAAAAGTGTACAGAACACACATGTTTCCGCATGGAAAACGATAACATCTAAGAGACTAGCCACTCAATAGCTTAACTCGGGGCGTTCTAATGCAAAAAAAAAAAAAAATCTTTCGTCCGTCAAAACGTGGTTTATGTCCGTCATTTTTAGGGTATTTACTCGATTTTTTGTCCGAACTTGGAAATGGACGAAACCCACTTGTTTTAGAATATAAAACCTCAAGATCAACAAGGCTTACCCGTAGCGTTTTAAGGCCAAAACCTTGGCTAGGGAACGGGGTTTTGTCCGAAAGTAACCTAGCCAAAACCTTGGGTTTTTTTTAGAGCGTTGGCCTTTTTTATATAGAAAAAATATATGTTTTGCGCCATTTTTTCAATTATACAACATAAGCCAACCTAGGGAAGTATTCCCAACCTTAATCGCAAACCTAAACTTTAAACCCTAAATCCTTAAACATATTTTAAGTACCCTAGCCAATCTTGGGTTATTTTATATAGCAAAAATACATGTTTCGCTCCCTTTTCTAAATTTGACAACATAAGCACACCTATGGAAGTATGCCCAACCTTAACCGCAACCCTAAACTTTAAACCTAAAACCCTAAACATATTTTAAGTACCCTAGCCAAAAGCTCGGATTATTTTAGAGCTTTGTGTTATTTTATATATAAAAAATACATGTTTTGCGCCATTTTCTCAATTTTATACGTCCTTTTCTAAATTTTACAACATAAGACCATCTAGGGAAGTATTCCCAACCTTAATCGCAAGCCTAAACTTTAAACCTTAAATCCGTAAACATATTTTAAATACCCTAGCCAAAATCTTGGGTTTTTTAGAGCTTTTGGTTATTTTATACATCAAAAATACATGTTTTGCGCCTTTTTCTCAATTTTACAACAAAGGCCCACCTAGGGAAGTATGCCCAACCTTAACGGCAACCCTAAACTTTAAACCCTAAAACCCTAAACATATTTTAAGTACCCTAGCCAAAACAAAAACACCGACACCACAGTAATTATTTCTTCTTCTTCTTCAATTGATCGCAGCGCCGCCACTCTCGATCTCTCTCTCTCTCTCTCTCGCTGTTTATCGCAAACCCTTTTTCTTTGTTTAAAACAAACTATGCGAACAAACCCTTGTTTCAATCTCTATATAGAGCAATTAGTGGGCTGATCTAACGGTTCATGCTTAATCCCAATTCGATCGTGTTGACGTGTTTCCGAACTACAAGCAACCAACCAGATCTGTTCGTGATATGTTTTCTCCAAGTTTGGGTGATTTAAACCATAGTCCACTACTTTATAGTAATTATGCTTAAACCCTTGGTCCAGGGACTTATACCCAATTACTTTTAATTCTAAATTAAAATTAGCATAAAACATAAAAGAGGGGGTTTACATTCATACACACCTCAAAAGAAATCTCGGCCTCGAGATTTGGAAGAAAGATCAATCGAACAATTTCGGGTGCTTGGCTTGCACCTTGTCCTCCAGCTCCCATGTGACATCGCTCGGATCGTCACTCCACTGCACTTTTACCAGCTTCAATGTCTTTCGCCTGAGTCGTTTCTCATCTCTATCAATGATAGTAATTGGCCTCACTCTGTAGGTAACATCTTCATTAATTTCTAACTGCTCTGGATCATAAATATCTAACTGCGCGTAGTCTACTCCTTCATCCTCTTCATCCTTATCATCTCCTTTCCACATTCTCAACATAGAAACATGGAATACATTATGTATCTTTTCCAAAACAGGTGGCAATGCCAGCCTGTAAGCCAACGGTCCAACTCTGTCAGTGATCTCATACGGTCCCACATACCTAGGGCTCAGCTTGCCCTTCTTACCAAACCTCATTACTCCACGCATCGGGGATATCTTCAGTAACACTTTCTGCCCTACAGTAAACTCGAGTGGCTTCCTCCTATTATCTGCATAGCTCTTCATTCGGCTTTGAGCCGTTTTCAATCTCTGTCGAATGATATCTACTTTCTCTGTAGTCTCGCGAACCATCACTGGTCCAAGAATCGCAGTATCACCAACCTCCGCCCAACACGCTGGTGACCTACATGGCCTACCATACAGTGCCTCATATGGTGCCATACCAATACTCGCCTGAAAACTGTTATTGTAAGCAAACTCTGCGTAGGGTAGATGTTCTTCCCATTCTCCCCCAAAGCTGAGTGCACACGCACGTAACATATCCTCTAGGATCTGGTTTACCCGCTCAGTCTGTCCATCTGTCTGGGGATGATAAGCAGTACTCAAGTTAAGCTTCGTACCCATGGCACGCTGAAAACTACCCCAGAACTCGGAAGTGAATATAGGATCTCTGTCTGAAACAATGCTAACCGGAACACCATGTAGTCTGACAATCTCCTTCACATACTTCTTTGCTAGCTTATCTGCATTCCTATTCATAGAAATAGGAAGAAAATGAGCTGACTTAGTCAATCGATCGACGACAACCCAAATGGATTCATTGCCTCTCCGTGATCTAGGCAAACCATCAATAAAATCCATGGAAATGTGCTCCCATTTCCACTGAGGGATAGACAAAGGCTGAAGTAACCCTGACGGTTTCTGATGATCGACCTTCACTCGTTGACATGTCAAACACCTAGAAACATACTCTCCAACGTCTCTCTTCATTCCTTCCCACCAATAAGTCCTCTTCAGGTCTTTGTACATCTTCGTTCCACCAGGGTGAATAGTGAAACGAGAACGATGTGCCTCATCCATAACATTCTTCCTCAAACCATCCTTATCAGGAACACACAATCGATCTCTATACCTCAACCCTCCATCAACACCAACTGACCATTCTGTGGGACAATCATCTAACAAATCCACAACTAACTGCCCAAGCTTTCGGAGCAAGAAAGGGTCCTCATGCTGCTTGGACACAATCAAGCTAATCATCATAGGTTTCACTTCCATAGAACAAATGGTGACCTGTTCACCTCCCTGCTGTAAATACACATCATGAGACGCTATAGTCTCCAGAGATCTCCACTCCTCCATCATCATCATAGCAACGGTGGCATGTTTCCGACTCAAAGCATCTGCAACTACATTACCCTTCCCAGGCTGATACTGAATCTGAAAATCATAACTGCTAATGAACTCCATCCATCTCTGTTGCCTCATGTTCAAGTCCTTCTGAGAGAACAAGTATTTCAGACTCTTGTGGTCGGTGTAAAGATCAAACTTCTCTCCATATAAATAGTGACGCCAAATCTTCAAAGCAAACACCACAGCTGCTAATTCTAAATCGTGCACTGGATATTTTCGCTCATGTTGCTTCAACTGTCTAGAAGCATAAGAGACCACTCTCCCATCCTGTATCAAAACACAACCAAGTCCTGTACCACTAGCATCTGTGAATACCACAAGCTTGCCACCTCTAACCGGTATAACTAACACTGGCGCTGAAGTCAACCTCTGCTTAAGCTCCTGAAAAGCTCTCTCGCAGTCATCAGTCCACAAGAACTTCACATTCTTCCTCATAAGTCTGGTCAATGGCTCAGCTATGAGCGAGAACTTCTCAATGAAACGACGGTAATATCCAGCTAATCCCAAAAAGCTTCGAATCTCTGTAGGGTTGGTTGGTTGTTTCCAATCCCTAACTGCAGTAACCTTCTCAGGGTCAACGGCAATCTCTTCTCTGGATATTACGTGACCTAAGAAATGCACCTCATTCTTCCAGAAATGACATTTGCTAAACTTAGCATATAGCTTGTGATCTCTCAATATCTGCAACACTGTCTTCAAATGTTTCGCATGCTCCTGAGCATCCTTAGAATACACCAAAATATCATCAATGAATACGATCACAAACTTATCAAGATAAGGCCTGAAAATCCGGTTCATCAAATCCATGAAAAATGCTGGAGCATTAGTTAACCCAAAAGGCATTACTGGAAACTCATACAATCCATATCGAGTTCTGAAAGCAGTCAGTGGTATAGTCTTCTCCTCTACACCCATCTGATGGTAACCCGTCCTCAAATCAAACTGAGAAAACACAGCTGCTCCTTTCAACTGATCAAGCAAATCATCTATTCTCGGTAGTGGATATTTGTTCTTGATCGTCACCTTATTTAACTCACGGTAATCAATGCACATCCTCAAAGTCCTATCCTTCTTAGAGACAAAGATAGCTGGAGCTCCCCATGGAGAATTGCTGGGACGTATGAACCTGTGGTTCATACACACCTCAAAAGGCTCACACATATACACCAAAAGAATAAACTAAATCAAATAAAACATCAAATATCACATACCCTTTCTTAAGCAACTCCTCCAACTGGGTCTTCATCTCTTCCAACTGCTTAGGCGCCATCCTGTAAGCAGTCTTAGAAATAGGTGCCGTTCCTGGCAACAAATCAATACGGAACTCCACCTCTCTCTTGGGTGGTAAACCCGGAATCTCCTCAAACACATCTAGATAATCCTTAACTATCGCCACATCACTAATATCGATCGACTGGACAGCCATAGACATCAAAAAGCTGGACATAATCGAATCATCCCTACTAGCACAACTGTGTACCAACGTGGGTAAACCTGGTGTATCCACTATAACTCTCCTTCCAGCACAATCCAAAATAACATGATAACGACTCAACCAATCAAAACCCAAAATAAACTGATAGCCCTCAAAATCTAAAACAACTAGATCGATAACAAACTGTCTACCCATGAATGTCAGAACAAAGTTCTTACACTCGTAGAACAAACAAGTCGAACCTCCCATAGGTGTCCGAAGATATAAAGGTTGGGATAAAGGTGTAGTCACAATCTGATACTTATCTACTATCTGTTTAGCTATAAATGAATGTGATGCACCAGAATCAAATAACACTCGGAATCTAAACTGAGAACAATCAAAAGTACCTTCCAATCCCTGAAAAGCGGGCAAAATAGCAAAGGCTCTCCCTCGGTTCGGCTGATGTGCTGGTCTTCCCTGGTTGTTGTTCACTGGTCGACGACACTCAGCAGAACGATGTCCTGGTCCTCCACAGTTCCAACAGTTACCCCTGATCGGCCCTGCTAATGCTCCTGGCGCTGGTAACTGTAAAGGTGCTGGCCTATAAGGCAAACCTGGGGCAGGTTGTCCTGGTGGTGGTGGTGCTCCTGCTCTAACTCGGTTGTCACCACGCCCATACCCACCACGGTGTCTGAAACCCTGGTTATCTCCCGGTGGCCTGTTGTAACCCTGGTTCCTCTCCGGGTTGTTGTCATAACGTCGACCCCTGAAGTTAGGATCATAAGGCTTGTGTCGGTTCCTGTCTCTGAAGTTATCACCTGCCTTTTTGCTCTTCTCAGTTCTAAACTCCTGTTCCTTCTCCTCATACTTCATTGCGAGGTTCAGGACTCTATCAAATGGCTCGTGCTCAAATGGAATCAGTTGCTTCGACACATAGTGCCCTAAGCCCTTAATGAAGCGGTGATTTCTCTTCTCGACTGTATCCACCATGTGTGGAGCAAACATGGACAACTCATTGAATCGATTCGTATATTCCGCTACAGTCATAATACCCTGCCTCAGATTCAGAAATTCGTCCACTAATCGGTCTCTGTAAGCACTCGAAAGGTATCTCCCTTCAAAAGTATTCCTGAACTCCTCCCAAGTCAGAGTGGTGAGGTCAAGCCCGACCTTCAAAGCGTCCCACCAAAGTAATGCTCCACCCTCTAACTGATGGGAAGCGAGCTCTTGCTTCTGAACTTCAGTCAACACCATCTTTGCAAACACGGCTTCTGTCTGACGGAGCCATAACACTGCAGCTTTCCCGTCTCCCTTACCATCGAATTTGATACCACCCAGATTGAGGAAGTCTTTGTTCCTCTTGGCAAATGGGTCACCATTACCCCCATTGTTGCCTGCAACTGCTAGCAACAGCTGATTCATCTGATCTTGAGTCAACTGATAGACTTGACCACGTCCTCTTCCCGCCATGACCTTCATTCAAAAGATTAAATTATTATTAGATAATCACCCAACTCCTTCAAACTTATCACCCATTCCACATTCCGAGGATCACCTAGACCTTCTCGGCCTAAGTTAACCAAGCGCTCTGATACCAAGAAAACTGTCACGACCCTAACATCCAAAAATTGGCAAAAAGAGAGAATTTACAAAATTACCCTCAATAAGCCAATAAAAGGACAAAGGATCGGGACAGTAATCTAAATAAACATTTGCACAAGGTAAAAATCCATAACCATTAAAGACAAATACTTCAACACAAATAATTTGAACTCTCAATAGTTTCCATATAAAATCCAAAAACTCCAAGTATCAAATTAAACAACTCCAACTGTGGTACTAAATTCCCCAAATCAACAATAATCCAATAAATGGAATAAACTTGAATAATCCATTGACAAACAAATCAAAGAACTAAACCTACTATGAAATATAACTCCTGCAAATCTCAAACTCCCTCTCGAACCACTGGATCTACACGAGCCTCCGGGTGTTGCTCCTGAGCGTACTCAACTGGCTCCTCTCCTCCGCCTACGCTCCATAAGGGTACGTACCCACGTGCAAAACAAGCAACATGGGTCAGCAAATTATGCTGGTATGAGTAGACAAGGGTAGGGAACTCCATTCCCAAAAACAATAATATAACAGACTCCGCGGTCTTTATACACTTATCTCGTTTACTAAATAAATATTATATATTATAATAATACATTACCTGAGCTGCGCCTCCTATTAGGATAGGTCGAGCCCTGCAAGAAATGTTAATTGACCTATCCTCCTGCAAAACTGTGTTAGTGCAATAATATAATTCATGGCATCTCAAGTCTCGACACTGTATCTCAATCACTACAAATCAATCATTACACCCAAACAACACTTCACAACCTATACCCAATCACTAGTACACCTCCCACAGGATGCACTCCACACATTTGCCATACCCACACTGCACCAGTGTGCCTTGACCATGGTTAAGACCCTCTACGCGGAAACCAAAGCCCAAGTGGGTGCTCACCTGCAAGCTTTGGCTAGCCTCGACGTATGCCTAACTCATGGCCTCTACTAGCTCCCTGGAGCTTTCTAATGTGGCGCCCAGACCAACCCCGAAGGCTATGAAGGTCTGTAGGGTCAGTTCCGCAGGCTAAGCCATCTAGGAAATACCCAAATATATATTCCAAGTGTCAACCCGCAGGCTAAGCCGTCTAGGGTGATATCTAATTTTCTTAATCCTAATTCCATAGGTGCGGCAAATGTACTAATGCTTGGGCGACTACCAAACATCTAAACTATCAATCAATCAAGTAACACTCGACAATAAAATTTCACATCAACTTCACATCAAATTCATTTTTGTATTCCTTTCGCATTTTCCAAATTAATCAAATACCGTCCATGGTATATAAAGCCATTCCAAGGCATTTATCAACTATATCCCAAGGTTCAGAAATAATCCTTTTTTTTTATAAACTTTTTCTCTGTCGTCATTAAATTCCTTAACATGCATAGCCATATACTAAAAATTTATACACGCGTCGTGACAATTCCATCTATGCATAAATATTATACTGTATAAATTAAATCTTGAGATCGATACCATGATAACTAGTGCGCACAATACTAATAAAACTATATAACCACTAAAACCCAAATCTCATTATAATTTCATATATCAAAGATAAAATCAAACCCAAAGAATTTACACTAAGGAAAAGTTATAAATTGTCACCATTAGTGAACAGTGAATACTGTGTACAGTAGTTATAAATCGTCACCATTAGTGAACAGTGAATACTGTGTACAGTAGTTATAAATCGTCACCATGAGTGAACAGTGAATACTGTGTACAGTAACTTATCATTATCTGTTCATCTGTAACTTAAATTTTTAATCACACAAGTGCTTAACAGCTAAGCTATATATTCTCTGACCCAAAACAATTTAAGAAGAAGTTATATATATCCAACTCTATATAAGTCCTTAGTTCTCTGCTTCAATCAAACAGATAGAATCAATTTTTTTTTTTAAAAGAAACGTAAAGTCCACTCACCTGCTACTGTTCTTCTTCTCCCTATTTCTAAGTTCCAGGCTCTCAATTCTTCTCGCAGCAAGTTTCCGCCCCAGCTGCTGCTTCTACACTCTGCAACTCCCAAAACAAAAACACCGACACCACAGTAATTATTTCTTCTTCTTCTTCTTCAATTGATCGCAGCGCCGCCACTCTCGATCTCTCTCTCTCTCTCTCTCTCGCTGTTTATCGCAAACCCTTTTTCTTTGTTTAAAACAAACTATGCGAACAAACCCTTGTTTCAATCTCTATATAGAGCAATTAGTGGGCTGATCTAACGGTTCATGCTTAATCCCAATTCGATCGTGTTGACGTGTTTCCGAACTACAAGCAACCAACCAGATCTGTTCGTGATATGTTTTCTCCAAGTTTGGGTGATTTAAACAATAGTCCACTACTTTATAGTAATTATGCTTAAACCCTTGGTCCAGGGACTTATACCCAATTACTTTTAATTCTAAATTAAAATTAGCATAAAACATAAAAGAGGGGGTTTACATTCATACACACCTCAAAAGAAATCTCGGCCTCGAGATTTGGAAGAAAGATCAATCGAACAATTCCGGGTGCTTGGCTTGCACCTTGTCCTCCAGCTCCCATGTGACATCGCTCGGATCGTCACTCCACTGCACTTTTACCAGCTTCAATGTCTTTCGCCTGAGTCGTTTCTCATCTCTATCAATGATAGTAATTGGCCTCACTCTGTAGGTAACATCTTCATTAATTTCTAACTGCTCTGGATCATAAATATCTAACTGCGCGTAGTCTACTTCTTCATCGTCTTCATCCTTATCATCTCCTTTCCACATTCTCAACATAGAAACATGGAATACATTATGTATCTTTTCCAAAACAGGTGGCAATGCCAGCCTGTAAGCCAACGGTCCAACTCTGTCAGTGATCTCATACGGTCCCACATACCTAGGGCTCAGCTTGCCCTTCTTACCAAACCTCATTACTCCACGCATCGGGGATATCTTCAGTAACACTTTCTGCCCTACAGTAAACTCGAGTGGCTTCCTCCTATTATCTGCATAGCTCTTCATTCGGCTTTGAGCCGTTTTCAATCTCTGTCGAATGATATCTACTTTCTCTGTAGTCTCGCGAACCATCACTGGTCCAAGAATCGCAGTATCACCAACCTCCGCCCAACACGCTGGTGACCTACATGGCCTACCATACAGTGCCTCATATGGTGCCATACCAATACTCGCCTGAAAACTGTTATTGTAAGCAAACTCTGCGTAGGGTAGATGTTCTTCCCATTCTCCCCCAAAGCTGAGTGCACACGCACGCAACATATCCTCTAGGATCTGGTTTACCCGCTCAGTCTGTCCATCTGTCTGGGGATGATAAGCAGTACTCAAGTTAAGCTTCGTACCCATGGCACGCTGAAAACTACCCCAGAACTCGGAAGTGAATATAGGATCTCTGTCTGAAACAATGCTAACCGGAACACCATGTAGTCTGACAATCTCCTTCACATACTTCTTTGCTAGCTTATCTGCATTCCTATTCATAGAAATAGGAAGAAAATGAGCTGACTTAGTCAATCGATCGACGACAACCCAAATGGATTCATTGCCTCTCCGTGATCTAGGCAAACCATCAATAAAATCCATGGAAATGTGCTCCCATTTCCACTGAGGGATAGACAAAGGCTGAAGTAACCCTGACGGTTTCTGATGATCGACCTTCACTCGTTGACATGTCAAACACCTAGAAACATACTCTCCAACGTCTCTCTTCATTCCTTCCCACCAATAAGTCCTCTTCAGGTCTTTGTACATCTTCGTTCCACCAGGGTGAATAGTGAAACGAGAACGATGTGCCTCATCCATAACATTCTTCCTCAAACCATCCTTATCAGGAACACACAATCGATCTCTATACCTCAACCCTCCATCAACACCAACTGACCATTCTGTGGGACAATCATCTAACAAATCCACAACTAACTGCCCAAGCTTTCGGAGCAAGAAAGGGTCCTCATGCTGCTTGGACACAATCAAGCTAATCATCATAGGTTTCACTTCCATAGAACAAATGGTGACCTGTTCACCTCCCTGCTGTAAATACACATCATGAGACGCTATAGTCTCCAGAGATCTCCACTCCTCCATCATCATCATAGCAACGGTGGCATGTTTCCGACTCAAAGCATCTGCAACTACATTACCCTTCCCAGGCTGATACTGAATCTGAAAATCATAACTGCTAATGAACTCCATCCATCTCTGTTGCCTCATGTTCAAGTCCTTCTGAGAGAACAAGTATTTCAGACTCTTGTGGTCGGTGTAAAGATCAAACTTCTCTCCATATAAATAGTGACGCCAAATCTTCAAAGCAAACACCACAGCTGCTAATTCTAAATCGTGCACTGGATATTTTCGCTCATGTTGCTTCAACTGTCTAGAAGCATAAGAGACCACTCTCCCATCCTGTATCAAAACACAAGCAAGTCCTGTACCACTAGCATCTGTGAATACCACAAGCTTGCCACCTCTAACCGGTATAACTAACACTGGCGCTGAAGTCAACCTCTGCTTAAGCTCCTGAAAAGCTCTCTCGCAGTCATCAGTCCACAAGAACTTCACATTCTTCCTCATAAGTCTGGTCAATGGCTCAGCTATGAGCGAGAACTTCTCAATGAAACGACGGTAATATCCAGCTAATCCCAAAAAGCTTCGAATCTCTGTAGGGTTGGTTGGTTGTTTCCAATCCCTAACTGCAGTAACCTTCTCAGGGTCAACGGCAATCCCTTCTCTGGATATTACGTGACCTAAGAAATGCACCTCATTCTTCCAGAAATGACATTTGCTAAACTTAGCATATAGCTTGTGATCTCTCAATATCTGCAACACTGTCTTCAAATGTTTCGCATGCTCCTGAGCATCCTTAGAATACACCAAAATATCATCAATGAATACGATCACAAACTTATCAAGATAAGGCCTGAAAATCCGGTTCATCAAATCCATGAAAAATGCTGGAGCATTAGTTAACCCAAAAGGCATTACTGGAAACTCATACAATCCATATCGAGTTCTGAAAGCAGTCAGTGGTATAGTCTTCTCCTCTACACCCATCTGATGGTAACCCGTCCTCAAATCAAACTGAGAAAACACAGCTGCTCCTTTCAACTGATCAAGCAAATCATCTATTCTCGGTAGTGGATATTTGTTCTTGATCGTCACCTTATTTAACTCACGGTAATCAATGCACATCCTCAAAGTCCCATCCTTCTTAGAGACAAAGATAGCTGGAGCTCCCCATGGAGAATTGCTGGGACGTATGAACCTGTGGTTCATACACACCTCAAAAGGCTCACACATATACACCAAAAGAATAAACTAAATCAAATAAAACATCAAATATCACATACCCTTTCTTAAGCAGGACAATATTGACATTAGCGAGCGGTATGGTGCTCGACGCACCGGGATGAGCGAGGACGAAATCCCGGGGCGTTACAGTTGGTATCAGAGCCGACGACGGGTCGCCTGTTGCAGGTGGGAAAGTACGCTGGAAAGGCCCAGGGAGCGCCAGGTACTTGTCTCACTTGGTAGGGAACGTCGGAGATTTTGGGACTGTACTGAGTGTACTGCAGAGCCGAGGACGGCTCTATTTCTAAGGGGGTGAGATTGTAACACCCATGAGTTGGTGTTAGTCCCACATTGCTAAGGAAGTGGTTGTGTTGGTAGTATATAGAGCTTAACCATACTCTAACTAATGTCAAGGCCTTTTGGGGTGAACCACATGGGTGGGCCCTGATCCAAAACCCTCTACTGCTGGATATCCGCAGTGACTAAAGGGGGACAATATTGACAATAGAGCCCACCTAGGGAAGTATGCCCAACCTTACAGAAACCCTAAACTTTAAATCCTAAAACCCTAAACATATTTTAAGTACCCTAGCCAAAAGCTCGGATTATTTTAGAGCTTTGGGCTATTTAATATATCAAAAATACATGTTTTGCGCCATTTTCTCAATTTTCCAACTTAAGCCCACCTAGGGAAGTATGCCCATCCTTAACCACAACCCTAAACTTTAAACCCTAAAACGTTAAACATATTTTAAGAACCCTAGCAAAAATCTTGGATTTTGTTTAGAGCTTTGCGCTATTTTATATATCAAAAATACATGTTTTGCGCCATCTTCTGAATTTTACAACATAGCCCACCTAGTGAAGTATTGCCAGCCTTAACCACAACCTTAAATTTTAAACCTAAAAGCCTAAACGTATTTTAAGTACCCCATGCGAAATCTTGGGTTTTTTAGACCCTTGAGCTATTTTATATATAAAAAATACATGTTTTGCTCCATTTTCTCAATTTTACAAAATAAGCCCACCAAGGGAAATATGCCCAACCTTAATTGTAAAGCTAAACTTTAAACCCTAAAACCATAAACATATTTTAAGTACCATAGCCAAAATCTAGGGTTTTTTTTAGAGCTTTGGGATATTTTATATATAAAAAATACATGTTTTGCGTCATTTTCTCAATTTTACAACATAAGCCCACCTTGGGAAGTATGCCCAACCTTAACCGCAACCCTAAACTTTAAACCTTAAAACCCCAAACATATTTTAAGTACCCTAACCAAAATCTTCGGTTTTTTAGAGCTTTGTGCTATTTTATATATAAAAAATACATGTTTTGCGCCCTTTTCTCAATTGTACAACATAAACCCACCAAGGAAAGCATGCCTAGCCTTCCGCAACCCTAAACTTTAAACCTTAAAACCATAAAAATATTTTTTTTTACCCTAGCAAAAGCTTTGGTTTTCTTAAAGCTTTGGGCTGTTTTATATATAAAAAATACATGTTTTGTGCCATTTTCTCAATTCTACAACATAAGCCCACCTACGGAAGTATTACCAACCTTAATCGCAAAGCTAAACTTTAAACCCTAAAACCCTTAACATATTTTAAGTACCTTAGCCAAAAGCTTGTGTTTTTTTAGAGTTTTGGGTTATTTTATATATCAAAAATACATGTTTTGCACCCTTTTCTCTATTGTACAACATAAGCCCACCTAGGGAAGTATGCCCAACCTTAACCGCAACCCCAAACTTTAAACTCTAAAACCCTGAACATATTTTAAGTACCCTATCCCAAAGCTTAGGTTTTTTTAGAGCTTTGGGCTATTTTAAATATCAAAAATACATGTTTTGCGCCATTTTTTTACAACATAAGCCCACCTAGGGAAGTATTCCCGACCCTAATCGCAACCCTTAACTTTAAACCCTAAAACCCTAAACATATTTTAAGTACCCTAGCCAAAAGCTTGTGTTTTTTTAGAGCTTTGGGCAATTTTATGTAATAAAAATAGATGTTTTGTGCCATTTTCTCAATTTTATAATATAAGCCCACCTAGGAAAGTATTCCCAACCCTAATCGCAAACCTAAACTTTAAACCCTAAAACCATAACCATATTTTAAGTACCCTTGCCAAAATCTTGGGTTTTTATTAGAGCTTTGAGCTATTTTATATATCAAAAATATATGTTTTACGCCATTTTATCAATTTTACAATATAAGCCCACCTAGGGAAGTATGCCCAACCTTAACCGCAACCCTAAACATTAAACCCTAAAACCCTAAACATATTTTAAGTACCAAAAGCTTGGATTTTTTTAAAGCTTTGGGCTATTTTATATATGAAAATTACAAGTTTTGTGTCATTTTCTCAATTTTACAACATAAGCCTCCAACCTTAATCGCAAAGCCAAACTTTAAACCCTAAAACAATAAACATACTTTAAGTACCATAGCTAAAATCGTTTGTTTTTTTAGAGCCTTGGGCTATTTTATAGATAAAAAATACATGTTTTGTTCCATTTTCTCAATTTTACAACATAAGCCCACCAAGGGAAGTATGCCCAGCCTTAACCGTAACCCTAAACTTTAAACCCTAAAACCTGAAACATATTTTACGTACCATAGCCAAAAGCTTGGGTTTTTTAGAGCTTTAGGCTATTTTATATATCAAAAATACATGTTTTGCTCCATTTTCTCAATTTTACAATATAAGCACACCTAGGGAAGTATTTCCAACCTTTACCGCAACCCTAAACTTTAAACCCTAAAACCATAAACATATTTTAAGTACCCTAGCCAAAATCTCAAGTTTTTTTAGAGCTTTGGGCTATTTTATATATCCAAAATACATGTTTTGCAACATTTTTCAATTTTATGCGCGCTTTTCTCAATTTTAAAACATAAGCCCACCTAGGGAAGTATTCCCAACCTTAATCGCAAACCTAAACTTTAAACCCTAAAACTCTAAACATATTTTAAGTACCCCAGCCAAAATCTTGGGGTTTTTTTTAGAGCCTTGGGCTTTTTTATATATGAAAAGTAGATGTTTTGCGTGATTTTCTCAAATTTACAACATAAGCCCACCTAGGGAAGTATGGCCAATCTTAACTGCCCTAAACTTTTAACCCTAAAACCCTAAACATATTTAAAAGTACCCTAACCAAAATCTTGGGGTTTTTGGAGCTTTGGGCAACTTTATATATGAAAATACATGTTTTGTGCCCTTTTCTCAATTTTGACAACATAAGCCTACCTAGGGAAGTATGCCCAGCCTTAACCGCAACCCTAGACTTTAAACCTTAAAACATTAAACATATTTTAAGTACCCTAGCCAAAATCTAGGGTTTTTTAGAGCTTTGGGAAAATTTATATATCAAAAATACATGTTTTGCTCCATTTTCTCAATCTTACAACATAAGCCCACCTAGGAAAGTATGCCCAGCCTTAACCGCAACCCTAAACTTTAAACCATAAAACCCTAAACATATATATTTTAAGTACACTAGCAAAATGCTTGGGTTTTTTTTAGAGCTTTGGGATATTTTATATATCAAAAATACAAGTTTTGCGCCATTTTCTCAATTTTTCAACATAAGCCCACCTAGGAAAGTATTCCTAACCCTAATCACAAACCTAAACTTTAAACCCTAAAACTCTAAACATATTTTAAGTACCCTAACTAAAAGCTTGGGTTTTTTTTAGAGCTTTGGGTTATTTTATATATAAGAAATACATGTTTTGCGCCATTTTCTCAATTTTTACAACATAGGCCCACCTAGGGAAGTATTCCGAACCTAATCGCAACCCTTAACTTTAAACCCTAAAGCCCTAAACATTTTTTAAGTACCTGAACCTAAAGCTTGCGTTTTTTTAGAGCTTTGGGCTATTTTATTTATAAAAAGTACATGTTTTGCGCCCTGTTCTTAATTGTACAATATAACCCCAACTAGGGAAGTTTGCCCAACCTTAACCGCAACCCTAAACTTTAAACCCTACAACCCTAAACAAATTTTAAGTACCCCAGCCAAAACCTTGGGCTTTTTTAGAGTTTGGGTTATTTTATATATAAAAAATACATGTTTTGCGCCATTTTCTCAATTTTATACGCACTTTTCTCAATTTTAAAACGGTCAAATAACTGAAAATGACAATAATGTTTACAACAATTTTCACTTTTAGCAATGTATTGCAGATCATGACAACGAAGCGAATTTTCATTACACCCGATAACAATTATGTTTTGCGCCGGTACCGGAAGCTGATGACTTGTCCACACGGCAATTGTAGAAGTTGACTTGTCAATAAATAAAAAAAAAATTAAAAACAAAAACACATAATCAATGTTAAAAATGATTTATTATTTTACTTGAGATAATCAATTTCATTAATATAATTGAAACCCACCAAAAAATTGCATAAAAACTTTACATATACTTTATCCACAAAAACCTTAATTTGATAGTAAAATAATATAATTTAGGTCATAACTCATAACAGTGAATCATTATTTATTATTGTACTTAAGAGAATCAATTTCATTAATATAATACTATAATTGCAAAGCCCAAATTTTCATATATCTTTTATTCAACAAAAACCCTCATTTGATAATAAATAGTTTGATTTAGGGCATAAAGGTATATAATGCTTTATGATTGTCTTTGATATAATGTTTTTTAATTGATTTAAGTATTTTTTTAAAAAAAAAAATTATTAACAGATCAGATTCTACAATTGCCATGTGGACAAGTCACCGGCTTCCAGTACAGGAACAAAACATGGTTGTCATTGGGTGTAATAAAAATTCACTTGGTTGTTGTAAACTGCAATACATTGTTAAAAGTGAAAATTGTTGCAAACGTTGTTGTTATTTTCAGTTATTTGACCTATGTTTTAACATAAGCCCACTAACTAACCAAAACCAAACGGCGGTGGCCGAGGTAAAAAGAGTTTGGACTCGCAAAGGTTTTGGCCTTCATTCTGTTCCATCCTCATTTCTACTTCTATTCACTATTGCTTTTAGGGCCTGGATTTTGGAAATTGGTTTTTGCCAATCTTCCACTGAATCTTGACTGATTAGTCATCCCTGAAAATTCAAATTGACCACCCCTTATAAATAACAAGGCCATTGCTTGGCTGGTTTCTAAAGTGAATTGGGGTCAATAGCAGGTGTGATGCAAAAAGGAAGAAAGAGGCCAGTCCCCAATCCGCGGTTGACCAAGCGAGCGCTTCCCATTCACTCCCACTACTGGCCCTTCCTCCTATTTTTTTTCTTCTGAATCTTCTGATTCGCCCACGAGTATTGAGTGGGATAAGTCTAGGGAAGTATTCCCAACCTTAATCGCAAACCCAAACTTTAAACCCAAAAACCCTAAACATATTTTAAGTACCATAACAAAAACCTTGGGTTTTTTAGAGCCTTGGGCTATTTTATATATCAAAAATATATATTTTGCGCCATTTTGTCAATTTTACAACATAAGCCCACCTAGGGAAGTATGCCCAACCTTAACCGCAACCCTAAACTTTAAACACTAAAATGCTAAACATATTTTAATTACCCTAACAAAAATCTTGGGTATTTTGGAGCTTTTGGCTATTTTATATATCAAAAATACATGTTTTGCGCCATTTTCTCAATTGTACAACATAAGCCAACCTAGGAAAGTATGCCCAGCCTTAACCGCAACCCTAAACTTTAAACCATAAAACCCTAAACATATATATTTTAAGTATACTAGCAAAATGCTTGGGATTTTTTTAGAGCTTTGGGATATTTTATATATCAAAAATACATGTTTTGCGCCATTTTCTCAATTTTACAACATAAGCCCATCTAGGGAAGTATGCCCAAACTTCACCGCAACCCTAAACTTTAAATCCTAAATCCCTAAACACATTTTACGTACCATAGCAAAAAGCTTGGGTTTTTTAAGAATTTGAGATATTTTATATACCAAATATACATGTTTTGCGCCATTTTCTCAATTTTACAACATAAGCCCACCTAGGGAAGTATTCCCAACCCTAATCACAAACCTAAACTTTAAACCCTAAAACCCTAAAAATATTTTAAGTACCCTAGCCAAAAGCTTGGGTTGTTTTAGATGTTTGGGTTATTTTATATATCAAAAATACATGTTTTTCGCTCTTTTCTCAATTTTACAACATAAGCCCACCTAGGGAATTATGCCCAGCCTTAACCGCAACCCTAAACTTTAAACCCTAAAACCCTAAACATATTTTAAGTACCCCAGCCAAAAGCTTGGTTTTGTTTTTAGAGCTTTGGGCTTATTTATATATCAAAAATACATGTTTCTGCCCTTTTCTTAATTGTACAACACAAGCCCACCAAGGGAAGTTTGCCCAGCCTTAACTATAACCCTAAGCTTTAAACCCTAAAACCGTAAACATATTATAAGTACCCTAGCCAAAACCATGGGTTTTATTTAGGGTTTTGGGCTATTTTATATATCAAAAATACATGTTTTGCGCTATTTTCTTAATTTTATACGCCTTGTTCTCAATTTTAAAACATAAGCCCACCTAGGGATGTATTCCCAACCTTAATCGCAAACCCAAACTTTAAACCCTAAAACCCTAAACATATTCTTAGTACCCTAGCCAAAATCTTAGGTTTTTTAGAGCCGTGGGCAATTTTATATATCAAAAATACATGTTTTGCGCCATTTTCTGAATTGTACAACATAAACCCACCTAAGGAAGTATGCCCAGCCTTAACTGCAACCCTAAACTATAAACCCTAAAACCCTAAACATATTTTAAAGTACCCTAGCCAAAAGCTTGGGTTTTTTTAGAGCTTTGGGCTATTTTATATATCAAAACTACATGTTTTGTACCATTTTCCCAATTTACAACATAAGCCCACCTAAGGAAGTATGCCAAACCTTAATCGCAAAGCTAAACTTTAAACCCTAAAACCTTAAACATATTTTAAGTACCCTAGCCAAAATCTTAGGTTTTTTTTAGAGCTTTGGTAATTTTATATATAAAAATGTTTTGCGCCCTTTTCTCAATTTCACAACAAAAGCCCACCTAGGGAAGTATTCCCAACCTTTACCGCAACCCTAAACTTTAAACCCTAAAACCCTAAACATATTTTAATTACCCTAGCCAAAATCTCTGGTTTTTTTAGAGCTTTGGGATATTTTATATATAAAAATACATCTTTTGCAATATTTTCTAATTCTATGCGTGTTTTTCTCAATTTTGCAACATTTTCTCAATTTTATGCGCGCTTTTCTCGATTTTAATACATAAGCCCACCTAGGGAAGTATTCCCAACCTTAATCGCAAACCTAAACTTTAAACACTAAAAATTTAAACATATTTTAAGTACCCCAGCCAAAATCTTGGGTTTTTTTTAGAGCCTTGGGCTATGTTATATATCAAAAGTACATGTTATGTGCGATTTTCTAATATTTACAACATAAGCCCACCTAGGGAAGTATGCCTAACCTTAATTGCAACCCTAAACTTTAAACCCTAAAACTCTAAACATATTTTAAGTACCCTAACCAAAATGTTGGGTTTTTTTAGAGCTTTGGGATATTTTATATATAAAAAATACATATTTTGCGCCCTTTTCTCGATTGTACAACATAAGCCCACCTAGGGAAGTATGCCCAACCTTAACCGCAACCCTAAACTTTAACCCCTAAACCCTAACCATATTTTAAGTACCCTAGCGCAATGCTTGGGTTTTTTTAGAGTGTTGGGCTATTTTAAATATAAAAAATAGATGTGTTGCGCCATTTTCTCAATTTTACAACATAAGCCCACCTAGGGAAGTATTCCCAACCCTAATCGCAAGCCTTAACTTTAAACCCTAAAACCCTAACCATATTTTAAGTAATCTAGCCAAAAGCTTGGGTTTTTTAAAGCTTTGGGCTATTTTTATATAATAAAAATACATGTTTTGTGCAATTTTCTCAATTTTTACAACATAAGCCCACCTAGGGAAGTATTCCCAACCCTAATCGCAACCCTAAACTTTAAACCCTAAAACCCTAAACATATTTTACGTACCATAGCCAAAAGCTTGGTTTTTTTAAGAGCTTTTGGTTATTTTATATATAAAAAATACAAGTTTTGCCCCATTTTCTCAATTTTACAATATAAGCATACCTTGGGAAGTATTCCCAAACTTTACCATAACCCTAAACTTTAAACCCTAAAACCCTAAACATATTTTAAGTACCCTAGCCAAAATCTTGGGTTTTTTAGAGCTTTGAGCTATTTTATATATCAAAAATACATGTTTTGCGCCATTTTATCAATTTTACAACCTAAGCCCACCTAGGGAAGTATGCCTAACCTTAACCGAACCCTAAACATTAAACCCTATAACCCTAAACATATTTCAAGTACCCTAGCCAAAAGCTTGGGTTTTTTTTGAGCTTTGGGTTATTTTATACATCAAAAATACAAGTTTTGTGCCATTTTCTCAATTTTACAACATAAGCTCACCTAGGGAATTATTCCCCACCTTAATCGCATAGCCAAACTTTAAACCCTGAAACCATAAACATATTTTAAGTACCATAGCCAAAATCTTTGGTTTTTTTAGAGCCTTGGGCTATTTTATATATAAAAAATACATGTTTTGTTCTATTTTCTCAATTTTACAACATAGGCCCACCTAGGGAAGTATGCCCAACCATAATCGCAACCCTAAACTTTAAACCCTAAAACCCTACACATATTTTACGTACCATAGCCAAATGCTTTGGTTTTTTTAGAACTTTGAGCTATTTTATATATAAAAAATACATGTTTTGCGCCATTTTCTTAATTTTACAACATAAGCACACCTAAGGAAGTATTCCCAACCTTTACCGCAACCCTGTACTTTAAACCCTAAAACCATAAACATATTTTAAGTACCCTAGCCAAAATCTCAAGTTTTTTTTAGAGCTTTGGGCTATTTTATATATCAAAAATACATGTTTTGCAACATTTTCTCAATTTTATGCACGTTTTTCTCGATTTTAAAACATAAGCCCACCTAGGGAAGTATTCCCAACCTTAATCGCAAACCTAAACTTTAAACACTAAAACTTTAAACATTTTTTTTAGCATGAAGTTGTGAATGTATTGATATCAGAAAAGAGTTACAGAGTACAAAGGAAAGAGGACATGTCCACCAATTAGACTTAGTATAGTCATAGAATCAGAATTAGTCTATCCTATAATATATCTTGTTAGCTTGTTCTAGTTCAATAACAAAGTCTGGTGTACCATCCCACCAGACTTCATAATCTTGTGTCATCTCTGCATCTTTCTTTGCCATCACAACAGCAGTAAAGTTTCCTTCCCTGAGGATGTGTGTGATCTTCCAGTTCTGTAGCCTGCTAGTAGCATGTTTCCACCTGGCCTGAAGATGCCAAGGAATACTATTCTGGTTGAAGGCCAGAACTGCAGCCAACGAATCAGATTCCAACCAGATATGTCTCCATTGTTTGCTCACCTCTAGCTCTGCAGCAAGAACTAGCGCTTCTGACTCTGCTTCATTGTTTGTAACCACTCCTAAGCCTTTGGAGAACATCGCAATAACATGATGTTTATCTCTGCAGACTAAGCCTATACCTCCTTGTCCAGGATTACCCCTAGCTGCTCCATCACAATTGATTGTCAGTATCCTTTCATCGGGTGGAATCCAAGATACCTCTCTAATCTTCTGTGAATGTTTGATTCTGATTGACACCCCCCATTGGCTTAGTGTCATAAGATCATTTATTGTATTACTACTTTAAGCCTTGGATAATCTGCTTGAATCTCTGATTCCTATTTTAACCATCTTCTTGATTCTTTCCAAGTCCATCTCCACCTCCTCAAAAGTGAGTCTGTTTCTCTCTTTCCAAATTTGTACTGCTGTATGCGATATTCCTGCTGCCCAAAGATCTCTGATAATAGGACTAGATCAATCAGCACTCTTGATTAGCTTTTTGTAACCACACCCTTGCCACAGAAAATTGAACTTGTCAGTGAGCCAACTCCACAATACCCTGGCAGTCTTGCATTCCCAAAATAAATGTTCAGTTGTTTCCTGTTGAAGTTTACACATTCTACATCTTGAAACCATGCTGAAACCCCTTTTATTTAAATTCTCATCTGATGCAACTACACCATGCATAATCTTTCACATTAAAGCCCCTTCTTTAGGATGTGTATGTGCTCCCTATACATGCTTGCACCATCCTAACTTCTGTTCCTTCCTCCTAATCAAATTGAAAGCAGATTTCACACTGAACTGCCCCACTTTATCAGGCTTCCAGATTCTAGTATCATCACCCCCACAAGGTGGCAGCACCCTACAAAGATCAATACCTAACCTCTGAAAAATTTCTTTCACAGAATCAGGGAAATTCCATTTGTCATTTACTACCACTTCATTCAACTTTGCCTTGCAATTCTTCCAGTTATAAGATTCAATCAAATCCATAACTGAGTTTTCAGATGCCCATGCATCTCTCCAAATATCTATTTTTTTCCCACTCCCCACACTCCAACCTACATGTGGTTTCATATCATGCATAGTCTTCTTCAAGTGTGGCCATATTGAAGAAACTTTATGATAACTCAGCCAACGACCATCCTTCTGTTTATATTTGTTATTCATAAAACAGGTCCAAGGTCCTTCTTGTGACAATCCCCAAGCCATTTTCATTTGCAATGCCATGTTAATTTCTTTCAATCGCCTCAAACCGAAGCCCCCTTCCAGCTTAGGCTTGCAAACGTTCTCCCACCTGAGAGTAACCAATTTCCTTTTTTCTGTATTACCAACCCATAAGAAGTTCCTCATGACTGATTCAGCATCCTTTATACAACTCGAAGGCCATTTGTATATGCCCATATTGTATACTGGCATGCTAGTGAGAATCGATTGGATGAGAACAACCCTTCCTTGAAGGGACAAGAATATGCTGGCCCATCCGTTTGCTTTATCTCTAATTCTGTCAACTAGAGGCTGAATCCCGCTCCTAGTAACTGCACGCTTGAATAAAGGGACCCCTAGATATTTTTTAGGGAGAGACCCTTCTTTAATATCTAAAATGTACTCTATTCTCCTCTTCCTACTCAGAGTCATACTTCCCATAAGCAGCTTGTTTTTACTGGAATTGGCTATCTGCCCTGCTGACTCCTGGTAAATGGCAATTAACTCCCATAGCTTCTTTAAACTTCTAACTCCTCCATTGAGAAACAACATGATGTCATCTGCATAAAGCAAATGTGAAGGTCCAGGATGACCTTTAGCCAACACCATAGGTTTAACTACAGCATTCTGATGAAGCCAAGTAACCCCTCTGCTCAAAACATCTTCAGCCAGGGCAAAAAGGGTGGGTGACAATGGGTCCCCCTATCTTAGGCCTCTCTCAACATGAAAGAACCCATACAGACCCCCATTGATCATAATAGAGACTCTGGCACTGCTAAGTATAACCTGAACAAGATCACACCATCTATCACAGAAACCAAGTCTTCGCATAGTATCCATTAGAAACTTCCAACTGAGAGTGTCATAGGCTTAAGTAATGTCCAATTTAATTGCCAGGTTTCCACCTCTTCTCTTCATGTGAGTCTCATTCATCATTTCCGATGCCAAAGCAATGCTTGAGAGACTGTTTCTTCCTTTCACAAAACCTGTTTGCTCAATACTGATGAGGTCAGCAGCAAACTTTGAGATTCTTTGAGACAATATCTTAGTAATGAATTTGAAAAAAACATTACTAAGGCATATGGGCCTGAGTTCATTGAGCTTCTTTGCATTCTGCACTTTAGGGATTAGTACCAGATAACAAGCATTCATCCCATGAGGAATGTAACAATCTCTAAAAAAAGAAAGTACAGCTCCATAAATATCTTTACAAATGATTTTCCAACACTTTTGAAAGAACATACCATTGAAACCGTGTGGTCCAGGTGAGCTCGTAGGATTCATGCTGAAAACTGCTGCTGTCACTTCATCCATGTCTGGAAATCTTATTAGGTCTTCATTTTGTTGCTCAGTGACGAGCTTAGGAAGAGTTGTCAGAATCTGGTGGTTCACTGAATTTCCTGTGGACTTGTACATATCTTCAAAAGCATGTACAATACACTCCTTGATTTCTTGCTGATCAGTAATGTTTCTTCCTTGCTCATTTTCTATCTCCACCAACATCAATTTGTTTCTCCTCATTTTAACTTTAGCTTGAAAATAACTTGAGTTTCTCTCACCCTCAAATAATTGTTTTAATGTTGTCTTCTGCTTCCACATATCCACTTCCTGAAATTGCAGTTCATTCAACTCACTTTCAATTTCATATTCCTCCATTTGCCTGTCTTCATTGAAAGGGTCACCTTCCATGTCATCTTGGATGTTGTCCAACTTTTCATTTAACTCTCTTATCTTCTATTTTCTTGGCCAAAATTCAAGTTTATGCCAATCTTTCAGCACACCCTTGAGTCTCTTCAATTTTTGCACCACAACTGAAATAGGACCAGCTCTGATAGGAGTATCCCAGCTTTGTTTCACCACTTCCAGAAAGTCAGCATGTTCCACCCAAATATTCCTAAATCTAAAAGGGATATTCGAAGGTTTTGGAATGCACTTAGACCATCCAATAACAGGTGAATGATCTGAGTACATTCTAGTCATCACTTTGCTCTTCCAGACTTCAAATTTCCTAACCCAGTGTAGGTTAGATAAAAATCTATCCAGCTTTGCATAGATACGCTTCTTGCCCTTTCGTTTATTACACCATGAAAACTTCTTTCCCAAAGTGGTAGTATCAATGAGTTCATTATTATTAACAAACTCATTAAACTCCAGCATAGACATTCTATTCGCTGGATTCCCCCCTTTCTTCTCCTCCATAGTCAATACTGCATTAAAGTCCCCACAAATAATCCATGGCCTGCTGGAACTGCCAATTCTACTCAACACTTCCCACAGACTTCTTCTTTGATGAATATATGATCTTGCGTGTATAAAAGATAAGATGCATTGATCTACCTCTATTGCAATTTGCTGCTCATCTTTATTCATAACTAGAACACTAAGTTCCTTTCTCTGCAAGACCCAAATGTTCCCTAACCTTGTATCGGTGTGGTTATGTGCAAAATTTGAATTGAAACCATACTTTTCTAATAAATCTTGCCTTACATCACCTGGTTGAACAAAGGCTCTACCAAGCACACAATGTCCGGCCTGCTATTGTTGATTAACTCTTGTAAATATTTCAAGGCCTTAGACTTTCTAGCACCTCTAATATTCCAAAAAATAATCTCCATTTATTCACTACAAAGATAAGTGTTTACCGTTGGTTAGGAGCAGCCTGTCGGGCTTTCTCCTTCCAGTTTACCTTGCCTCATTTTTTCCTGCTTTGAACAGTAGTCCACTCCTCCTCCTAGCCCAGGGAACTTTCTCAAGTATCTCACCTGCTTCTTGAAGGACTTGAAAAGAGTTCTGAGATGATGAACCTCTTCCACCAGATTTTTGAACCGAGCCACCTGAAATCGGAGTATCAAGCACCCTCTCCACTGATAACTGTGACAGTCTATCCCTTGAAGAGTCCACTACCCTCTCAGCTGAGCTCCTGATTTGCCCTTGACCGGGACCATCTATCCTTCTCTCGCCACTTTCGCGTGAACTACCTGCTTCATTTCTAGATTGTTGCCCATTAATGTTAGCAATAGGAGTCTCAGGGACTTCCAACAATCTAGCAGGACAACTCACCTCCTGAATAGCAAGCCCAACCACACCAGGTTAGGCCTCAGAGCAAACAATAGCTTGTTTCGTATCAAAACCTTGTTCCTCCTCAACAATTTGCGTAGCTGCCAAGAGTTCAGTCTCAATGACTTGTTCAACATCAACAATATCATTTTCCTCAACACCCTCTTCGTTTCATTCCATTCTCAACAACAATATTTTTACCTTTTTCTGTCACTGCAACTTCCACTCCTTGTTTCTTTTTTTGGTTTTTCTTCTTCTTATTATTATCCACTTCCTTGCTTACTTCCTTCTGGGACTTATCATCCTTCCTTAACTTACCCAGAATCATACATTCTGACATATAATTACCAATAGATTTGCAGTGGTCGCAAAACTTTGGAAGTTTGCTCACCAAGACCTCTTGCATGAAGTCTTTTCCCCCTTCCACTTCAATAAGAATTTGGTTAGGGATAGATTTTGCAAGATCAATTTCAATAAGAACACTTGCAGAAAAACCAAAATCCCTATTTGTCGTATGCTTATCAATGCCAATTGGAACACCCAAAGTTTTCCCAATTGACATCAAAATTTCATAATCCCAAAACTGTTGCTTGAGTTTGGGGAACTTGACTTAAACCATGGCTTGTGAGGATCTTTGCTCATCTGGGTCAAATTCAGGATCCCATTTCATCAACCTAAGAATTTGCCCTCCAAATTTCCAGGGCCCCCCACCCCAAATTCGAAGGAAATCCTCTTCACAAGTGAGTCGTATCATAAAAAAACCCTTCCAAGAGGGACTAGTTTCCAGTCCCCTTTTGGCTTCCACGAGTTCACATCCATCTGCCTCACCTCTTCTAATTTAATGTTATGAAAGTCTAGCCTACCAATTAGACTAAATTTGCAGTAGCTAATACCTCTTTCCACAGCTTTCTTGGAAATTTTGATAGATGGGATATTACCTCTCATGGTAGGAGCAGGAAGGTCATTCAAGTTAATCTCCATTTGAGCATCCCCTTTGACCTTGTCAACAAAGGAAACCCTTTTACCTCCTCTATTAGTTGAAGTAGCTACTGGAACTTCAATATGTTTCAAAGGTGCTTTAGAACTTAAAGCAGCGCTCATAAAGAACTGTTGATGTATTCCGACTCCTAAACCCAAGATGGAATCTGCCATGGTTTTTGAGCTTGAAAGCAATATTAGATCTAAAATTTACCCAAAGTAGAAACTTTGGATAAGTAAAGTAAGTAAAGCTTTGTTATCCACTAAAAAACACCTATAAAAGGTAAATAATGAGGATAACAAACTCTATGTGACTTCTAGTGAGATGTTGGACTCTCTCTCTCTCTAAGCTCTATAACTAATCGCCCCACCCTAGATATATGTTTTCTAAAATTTTAAACATATTTTAAGTACCCCAGCCAAAATCTTGGGGTTTTTTTAGAGCCTTGGGCTATTTTATATATCAAACGTACATGTTTTGCGCGTTTTTCTCAAATTAACAACATAACCCCACCTAGGGAAGCATGACCAACCTTAATTGCAACCCTAAACTTTAAACCTAAAACCCTAAACATATTTTAAGTACCCTAACCAAAATGTTGGTTTTTTTGGAGATTTGGCATATTTTATATATAAAAAATACATGTTTTGCGCCTTTTTCTCAATTGTACAGCATAAGCCCACCCAGGGAAGTATGCCCAACCTTAACCGCAACCCTAAACTTTAACCCCTAAAACCCTAAACAAATTTTAAGTACCCTAGCGCAATGCTTGGGGTTTTTTTAGAGCGTTGGGGTATTTTAAATATCAAAAATACATGTTTTGCGCCATTTTCTCAATTTTACAACATAAGCCCACCTAGGAAAGTATTCCCAACCCTAATCGCAACCCTTAACTTTAAACCCTAAAACCCTAAACATATTTTAAGTACTCTAGCCAAAAGCTTGGGATTTTTAGAGCTTTGGGCTATTTCGATATAATAAAAATAAATGTTGGGGGCCATTTTCTATATTTTACAACATAAGCCCACCTAGGGAAGTATTCCCAACCCTAACCACAACAATAAACTTTAAACCTTAAAACCCTAAACATATTTTACGTACCATAGCCAAAAGCTTGGGTTTTTTTTTAGAGCATTGGGCTATTTTATAAATCAAAAATACAAGGTTTGCCCCATTTTTTCAATTTTACAACATAAGCACACCTGGGGAAGTATTCCCAACCTTTACCGCAACCCTAAACTTTAAACCATAAAAATATTTTAAGTGCCACAGCCAAAAGCTTGTGTTTTTTTAGAGCTTTGGATTATTTTATATATCAAAAATACATGTTTTGCGCCCTTTTCTCAATTGTACAACATAAGCCCACATAAGGAAGTATGCCCAACCTTAACCGCAACCCTAAACTTTAAACCTTAAAACCCGAAACGTATTTTAAGTACCCTAGCCCAAAGCTTGGTTTTTTTTAGAGTGTTGGGCTATTTGAAATATCAAAAATACATGTTTTGCGTCATTTTCTCAATTTTACAACATAAGCCCACCTAGGGAAGTATTCCCAACCCTAATCGCAATCCTAAACTTTAAAACTTAAAACCCTAAACATATTTTAGGTACCATAGCCAAAAGCTTGGATTTTTTTAGAGCATTGGGCTATTTTATATATCAAAAATACAAGTTTTGCGCCATGTTTTCAATTTTACAACATAAGCACACCTGGGGAAGTATTCCCCACCTTTACCGTAACCCTAAACTTTAAACCCTAAAACCTTAAACATATTTTAAGTACCCTAGCCAAAATCTTGGGTTTTTTTAGAGCTTTGAGCTATTTTATATATTAAAAATACATGTTTTGCGCCATTTTATCAATTTTACAATATAAGCACACCTAGGGAAGTATCCCCAACCTTAACCGCAAATCTAAACATTAAACCCTAAAACCCTAAACATATTTCAAGTACCCTAGCCAAAAGCTTTTGTTTTGTTTTGTTTTGAGCTTTGTGCTATTTTATATTAAAAATACAAGTTTTGTGCCATTTTCTCAATTTTACAACATAAGCTCACCTAGGGAAGTATTCCCACCTTAATCGCAAAGCCAAACTTTAAACCCTAAAACCATAAACATATTTTAAGTACCATAGTCAAAATCCTTTATTTTTTTAGAGCCTTGGGCTATTTTATATATCAAAATACATGTTTTGTTCCATTTTCTCAATTTTACAAGAAAAGCACACCTAGGGAAGTAGGCCCAGCCTTGAGCGCAACCTTAAACTTTAAATCGTTAAACCCTATGCATATTTTACGTACCAAAGCCAAAAGCTTGGGTTTTTTTAGAGCTTTGGGCTATTTTATATAACAAAAATACATGTTTTGTGCCATTTTCTCAATTTTACAACATAAGCACACCTAGGGAAATATTCCCAACCTTTACCGCAACCCTAAACTTAAACCCTAAAACCATAAACATATTTTAAGTACCCTAGCCAAAAACTCAAGTTTTCTTAGAGCTTTGGCCTATTTTATATATCAAAAATACATGTTTTGCAACATTTTCTCAATTTTATGCGTGCTTTCCTCGATTTTAAAACATAAGCCCACCTAGGGATTTATTCCAATCCTTAATCGGAAACCTAAACTTTAAACCCTAAAACTTTAAACATATTTCAAGTACCCCAGCCAATATCTGGGGTTTTTTTTAGAGCCTTGGGCTATTTTATATATTAAAAGTACATGTTTTGCGCGATTTTCTCAAATTTACAACATAAGCCCACCTAGGGAAGTATGCCCAACCTTAACTACAACTCTAAACTTACCCTAAATCACTAAACATATTTTAAGTACCCTAACCAAAAGCTTGGGTTTTTTAGAGCTTTGGGCTATTTTATATATAAAAAATACATGTTTTGCGCCATTTTCTCAATTTTACAACATAATCCCACCTAGGGAAGTATTTCCAACCCTAATCGCAAACCTAAACTTTAAACCCTAAAACCTTAAACATATTTTAAGTACCCTAGCCAAAATCTTGGGTTTTTTAGAGCTTTGAGCTATTTTATATATCAAAAATACATGGTTTGCGCTATTTTATCAATTTTACAACATAAGCCCACCTAGGGAAGTATTCCCTACCTTAACAGCAACCCTTAACATTAAACCCTAAAACCCTAAACGTATTTTAAGCACCCTAACCAAAATCTTTGGTTTTTTGGTGCTTTGGGCTATTTTATATATCTAAAATAATGTTTTGCACCCTTTTCTCAATTGTACAATATAAGCCCAACTAGGCAAGTATGTGATAAGTCCTCAAAAGTGTATATTTATCCCCCGAATAACACTTTGTTTGTTTAGCACTAACCTTATATTATTATGTTATATCTATTGATTAGTGCTTTTTTGTCTATTAGCACCTAGGGAAGTATGCCCAACCTTGACCGCAACCCTAGAATTTAAACCTAAAACCCTAAACATATTTTAAGTACCCTACCAAAAATCTTTGGTTTTTTTTAGTGTTTTGGGTTATTTTATATATCAAAAATACATGTTTTGCGCCTTTTTCTCAATTTTACAACATAAGCCCACCTAGTGAAGTATTTCCAACCCTAATCGCAAACCTAAAATTTGAACCCTAAAACCCTAAAAAATATTTAAGCACCCTAGCGAAAAGCTTGGGTTTTTTAGAACTTTGGGCTATTTTATATATCAAAAATACATGTTTTGTGCCATTTTCTCAATTTTACCGCATAAGCCCACCTAGGGAAGTATTCGCAACCTTAACCGCAACCCTAAACTTTAAACCCTAAAACCCCAAACATATTTTAAGTAGCGCAGCCCAAATCTTTGGTTTTTTTTAGTGCTTTGGGCTATTTTATATATCAAAAATACATGTTTTGCGTTATTTACTCAATTTACAACATAAGCCCACCTAGGTAAGTATTCCCAACCTTAACTGCAACCATAAATTTTAAACCCTAAACATATTTTAAGTACCCTAGCCAAAACCTTGGGTTTGTTTTAGAGCTTTGGGCTATTTTATATATCAAAAATGCATGTTTTGCGACATTTTCTCAATTTGACAACATAAGCCCACCTAGGGAAGTATTCCTAGCCTTAACCGCAACCCTAAAATTTAAACCCTAAACATATTTTAAGTACCCTAGCCTAAATCTTGAGATTTTTAGAGCTTTGGGCTATTTTATATATAAAAAATAAATGTTTTACGCCCTTTTCTCAATTTTACAGAATAAGTCCACCTAGGGAAGTATTCGCAACCTTACCCGCAACCCTAAATTTTAAACCCTAAAACCATAAACATATTTGAAGTACCGCCGCCAAAATCTTGGGTTTTGTTTTTTGCTTTGGGCTATTTTATATATAAAAAATACATGTTTTGCGCCTTTTCTCAATTGTACAACATAAGCCCACCTAAGGAAATATACTCAGCCTTAACCGACACCCTAAACTTTAAACCCTAAAACACTAAACATATTTTAAGTACCTTACCCAAAAGCTTGGGTTTTCTTAGAGCTTTGGGCTATTTTATATATAAAAAATATATGTCTTGCGCCATTTTCTCAATTTAACAACATAAGCCCACCTAGGGAAGTATACCCAGCCTTAACTGCAACCCTAAACTTTAAACCCTAAACATATTTTAAGTACCCTAGCCAAAACCTTGGGTTTGTTTTATAGCTTTGGGCTATTTTATATATCAAAAATGCATGTTTTGCGACATTTTCTCAATTTGACAACATAAGCCCACCTGGGGAAGTATGCCTAGCCTTAACCGCAACCCTAAAATTTAAACCCTAAACATATTTTAAGTACCCTAGCCTAAATCTTGAGTTTTTTAGAGCTTTGGGCTATTTTATATATAAAAAATAAATGTTTTACGCCCTTTTCTCAATTTTACAGAATAAGTCCACCTAGGGAAGTATTCGCAACCTTAACCGCAACCCTAAATTTTAAACCCTAAAACCATAAACATATTTGAAGTATCGCCGCCAAAATCTTGGGTTTTGTTTTTTGCTTTGGGCTATTTTATATATAAAAAATACATGTTTTGCGCCTTTTCTCAATTGTACAACATAAGCCCACCTAGGGAAATATACTCAGCCTTAACCGACACCCTAAACTTTAAACCCTAAAACACTAAACATATTTTAAGTACCTTACCCAAAAGCTTGGGTTTTCTTAGAGCTTTGGGCTATTTTATATATAAAAAATACATGTCTTGCGCCATTTTCTCAATTTTACAACATAAGCCCACCTAGGGAAGTATACCCAGCCTTAACTGCAACCCTAAACTTTAAACCCTAAAACCCTAAACATATTTGTACCTTAGCCAAAATCTTGGGTTTTTTTAGAGCTTAGGGCTATTTTATATATCAAAAATAAATGTTTTGTGTCCTTTTCTCAATTTTATAACATAAGACCACCTAGGAAAGTATGTCCAACCTTAACCGCAACCCTAAACTTCATACCAAAAACCTTAAACATATTTTATGTACCCTAGCCGAAATCTTTGGTTTTTTAGGTTTTGGGGCTATTTTATATATCAAAAATACATGTTTTACGCCATTTTCTCAATTTTACAACATAAGCCCCACCTAGGGAAGTATTTCCAACCCTAATCGCAAACCTAAACTTTAAACCCTAAAACCTTAAACATATTTTAAGTACCCTAGTCAAAATCTTGGGTTTTTTAGAGCTTTGAGCTATTTTATATATCAAAAATACATGGTTTGCGCTATTTTATCAATTTTACAATATAAGCCCACCTAGGGAAGTATTCCCTACCTTAACAGCAACCCTTAACATTAAACCCTAAAACCCTAAACGTATTTTAAGCACCCTAACCAAAATCTTTGGTTTTTTGGTGCTTTGGGCTATTTTATATATCTAAAATAATGTTTTGCACCCTTTTCTCAATTGTACAATATAAGCCCAACTAGGCAAGTATGTGATAAGTCCTCAAAAGTGTATATTTATCCCCCGAATAACACTTTGTTTGTTTAGCACTAACCTTATATTATTATGTTATATCTATTGATTAGTGTTTTTTTGTCTATTAGCACCTAGGGAAGTATGCCCAACCTTGACCGCAACCCTAGAATTTAAACCTAAAACCCTAAACATATTTTAAGTACCCTACCAAAAATCTTTGGTTTTTTTTAGTGTTTTGGGTTATTTTATATATCAAAAATACATGTTTTGCGCCTTTTTCTCAATTTTACAACATAAGCCCACCTAGTGAAGTATTTCCAACCCTAATCGCAAACCTAAAATTTGAACCCTAAAACCCTAAAAAATATTTAAGCACCCTAGCGAAAAGCATGGGTTTTTTAGAACTTTGGGCTATTTTATATATCAAAAATACATGTTTTGTGCCATTTTCTCAATTTTACCGCATAAGCCCACCTAGGGAAGTATTCGCAACCTTAACCGCAACCCTAAACTTTAAACCCTAAAACCCCAAACATATTTTAAGTAGCGCAGCCCAAATCTTTGGTTTTTTTTAGTGCTTTGGGCTATTTTATATATCAAAAATACATGTTTTGCGTTATTTACTCAATTTACAACATAAGCCCACCTAGGTAAGTATTCCCAACCTTAACTGCAACCATAAACTTTAAACCCTAAACATATTTTAAGTACCCTAGCCAAAACCTTGGGTTTGTTTTAGAGCTTTGGGCTATTTTATATATCAAAAATGCATGTTTTGCGACATTTTCTCAATTGACAACATAAGCCCACCTAGGGAAGTATTCCTAGCCTTAACCGCAACCCTAAAATTTAAACCCTAAACATATTTTAAGTACCCTAGCCTAAATCTTGAGTTTTTTAGGGCTTTGGGCTATTTTATATATAAAAAATAAATGTTTTACGCCCTTTTCTCAATTTTACAGAATAAGTCCACCTAGGGAAGTATTCGCAACCTTACCCGCAACCCTAAATTTTAAACCCTAAAACCATAAACATATTTGAAGTACCGCCGTCAAAATCTTGGGTTTTGTTTTTTGCTTTGGGCTATTTTATATATAAAAAATACATGTTTTGCGCCTTTTCTCAATTGTACAACATAAGCCCACCTAGGGAAATATACTCAGCCTTAACCGACACCCTAAACTTTAAACCCTAAAACACTAAACATATTTTAAGTACCTTACCCAAAAGCTTGGGTTTTCTTAGAGCTTTGGGCTATTTTATATATAAAAAATACATGTCTTGCGCCATTTTCTCAATTTTACAACATAAGCCCACCTAGGGAAGTATACCCAGCCTTAACTGCAACCCTAAACTTTAAACCCTAAAACCCTAAACATATTTGTACCTTAGCCAAAAATACATGTTTTGCGTCCTTTTCTGTTTTATAGCTTTGGGCTATTTTATATATTTGTACCTTAGCCAAACATATTTGTACCTTAGCCAAAACCTTGGGTTTGTTTTATAGCTTTGGGCTATTTTATATATCAAAAATACATGTTTTGCGTCCTTTTCTCAATTTTATAACATAAGCCCACCTAGGAAAGTATGCCCAACCTTAACCACAACCCTAAACTTTAAACCTAAATCCCTAAACATATTTTATGTACCCTAGCCGAAATCTTGGGTTTTTAAAGGTTTTTGGGCTATTTTATATATCAAAAATACATGTTTTACGCTATTTTCTCAATTTTACAACATAAGCCCACCTAGGGAAGTATTACCAACCTTAACCGCAACCCTAAACTTTAAACCTAAAACCCTAAACATATTTTAAGTACCCTAGCCAAAATCTTAAGTTTTTTTATGTTTTTGGGCTATTTAATATATTAAAAATACATGTTTTCCGCAATTTTCTCAATTTTACAACATAAGCCCACCTAGGTAAGTATTCCCAACCTTAACTGCAACCCTAAAATCTTAAACATATTTTAAGTACCGTAGCCAAAATCTTGGGTTTTTTAGAGCTTTGGGCTATTTTATATATCAAAAATACATCTTTTGTGTCCTTTTCCGATTTTTACAACATAAGCCTACCTAGGGAAGTATGCCCAGCCTTAACCGCAACCATAAACTTTAAACTCTAAAACCCTAAACATCTTTTAAGTACCCTAGCCAAAACCGTGGGATTTTTAAGAGGTTTAGGATATTTTATATATCAAAAATACATGTTTTGCGACATTTTCTCAATTTTACAATATAAGCCCACCTAGGGAAGTATTCCCAACCCTAATGGCAAACCTAAACTTTAAACCCTAAACAAATTTGAAGTACCCTAGCCAAAATCTTATGTTTTTTTTAGAGCTTTAGGTTATTTTATATATAAAAAATACATGTTTGCCCCCTTTTCTAAATTTCACAACATAAGCCTACCTAGGGAAGTATGTCCAACCTTAACCGAAACCCCAAACTTTAAACCCTAAAACCCTAGACATAGTTTAAGTACCTTAGCCAAAATCTCGGGTTTTTTTAGAGCTTTGGGGTATTTTATATATAAAAATTACATGTTTTGTGTCATTTTCTCAATTTTACAACAAAGCCCACTTAGGAAAGTATGCCCAGCCTTAACCGCAACCCAAAACTTTAAACCCTAAAACCCTAAACATATTTTAAGTACCCTAGCCAAAATCTTGGATTTTTTTAGAGCTTTGGGCTATTTTATATATCAAAAATACATGTTTTGCGCCATTTTCTCAATTTTACAACATAAGCCCACCTAGGGAAGTATTCCCAACCTTAACTGAAACCCTAAACTTTAAACCCTAAACTTTAAACATATTTTAAGTACCCTAGCCAAAATCTCGGGTTTTTTAAGAGCTTTGGGTTATTTTATCTATAAAAAATACATGTCTTGTGCCATTTTCTCAATTTTACAACACAAGGCCACCTAGGAAAGTATGCCCAGCCTTAACTGCAGCCCTAAACTTTAAACCCTAAAACCCTAAACATATTTTAAGTACATTAGCGAAAGTCTTGGGTTTTTTAGAGGTTATGGGTATTTTATATATCAAAAATACATGTTTTGCGTCCTTTTCTCATTTTTATAACATAACTCCACCTAGGAAAGTATGCCCAACCTTAACCACAACCCTAAACTTTAAACCTAAAACCCTAAACATATTATATGTACCCTAGCAGTAATCTTGGGTTTTTTAAGGTTTTTGGGCTATTTTATATATCAAAAATAGATGTTTTATGCCATTTTCTCAATTTTACAACATAAGCCCACCAAGGGAAGTATTCCCAACCTTAACCGCAACCCTAAACTTTAAACCTAAAACCCTAAACATATTTTAAGTACCCTAGCCGAAATCTTAAGTTTTTATAGGTTTTTGAGCTATTTTATATATTAAAAATACATGTTTTGCGCAATTTTCTCAATTTTACAACATAAGCCCACCTAGGTAAGTATTCCCAACCTTAACTGCAACCCTAAACTTCAAACCCTAAAATCCTAAACATATTTTAACTACCGTAGCTAAAATCTTGGGTTTTTTAGAGCTTTGGGCTGTTTTATATATCAAAAATACATCTTTTGCGTCATTTTCTCAATTTTACAACATAAGCCTACCTAGGGAAGTATGCCCAGCCTTTACCGCAACCCTAAACTTTAACCCTAAAACCCTTAACATATTTTAAGTACCCTAGCCAAAACCTTGGGTTTTTTCAGAGCTTTGGGATATTTTATATATCAAAAATACATGTTTTGTGCCATTTTCTCAAATTTACAACATAAGCCCACCTAGGGAAGTATTCCCAACCCTAATGGCAAACCTAACTTTAAACCCTAAATATATTTTAAGTACCCTAGCCAAAATCTTATGTTTTGTTTAGAGCTTTGGGTTATTTTATATATAAAAAATACATGTTTGCCCCCTTTTCTAAATTTCACAACATAAGCCTACCTAGGGAAGTATGTCCAACCTTAACCAAAACCCCAAACTTTAAACCCTAAAATCCTAGACATAGTTTACGTACCTTAGCCAAAATCTCGGGTTATGTTTAGAGGTTTTGGCTATTTTATATATAAAAAATACATGTTTTGTGCCATTTTCTCAATTTTACAACAAAGCCCACATAAGGAAGTATGCCCAGCCTTATCCGCAACCCAAAACTTTAAATCCTAAAACCCTAAACATATTTAAAGTACCGTAGCCCAAATCTTGGATTTTTTTTAGAGCTTTGGGCTATTTTATATATCAAAAATACATATTTTGCGCCATTTTCTCAATTTTACAACATAAGCCCACTTAAGGAAGTATGCCCAACCTTAATTGCAAAGCTAAACTTTAAACCCTAAACATATTTCAAGTACCTTATTTAAAATCTTGGGTTTTGTTTAAGCTTTGGGTTATTTTATATATAAAAAATACATGTTTTGCGCCCTTTTCTCAATTGTACAACATAAGCCTACCAAGGGAAGTATGCTCAGCTTTAACCGCAACACTAAACTTTAAACCCTAAAACCCTAAACATATATATTTTAAGTACCCTAGCCAAAAGCTTGGGTTTCTTTTAGAGATTTGGGCTATTTTATATATCAAAAATACATGTTTTGCGCCATTTTTGCAATTTTACAACATAAGCCCACCTAGGGAAGTATTCCCAACCCTAATGGCAAACTTAAACTTTAAATCTTAAAACATAAAACATATTTTAAGTACCCTAGCAAAAGGTTTGGGTTTCTTTTAGAGCTTTGGGTTATTTTATATATCAAAAATACACGTTTTGTGCTATTTTCTCAATTTTACAACATAAGCCCATCTAGGGTAATATTCCCAACCTTAACCGCAACCCTAAACTTTAAACCCTAAAACCCTAAACATATTTTAAGTACCCTAGCCAAAATGTTTGGTTTTTTTTAGAGCTTTAGGATATTTTATATATCAAAAATACATGTTTTGCGCCATTTTCTCAATTTTACAACATAAGCCCACCTAAGGAAGTATGCCCAACCTTAATCGCAATGCTAAACTTTAAACCCTAAACATATTTTAAGTATCCTAGCCAAAATCTTGGTTTTTTTACGCTTTGGGTTATTTTATATATAAAAAATACATGTTTTGCGCCCTTTTATCAATTGTACAACATAAGCCTACCTAGGGAAGTATGCCCAGCTTTAACCGCAACCCTAAAATTTTAAAACTAAAACTCTAAACATATATATTTTAAGTACCCTAGCCAAAAGTTTGGTTTTTTTTTAGACCTTTGGGCTACTTTATATATCAAAAATACATGTTTTGCGCCATTTTCTCAATTTTACAACATAAGCCCACCTAGGGAACTATTCCCAACCCTAATCGCAAACTTAAACTTTAAATCTTAAAAACCTAAAACATATTTTAAGTACCCTAGCAAAAGGCTTGGGTTTCTTTTAGAGTTTTGGGCTATTTTATATATCAAAAATACATGTTTTGTGCTATTTTCTCAATTTTACAACATAAGCCCATCTAGAGAAGTATTCCTAACCTTAACCGCAACCCTAAACTTTAAACCCTAAAACCCTAAAAATATTTTAAGTACCCTAGCCAAAAGCTCGGATTTGTTTAGAGCTTTGGGCTTTTTTATATATAAAAAATACATGTATTGCGCCATTTTCTCAATTTTATACGCCCTTTTCTTAATTTTACTACATAAGCCCACCCTAGGGAAGTATTCCCAACCTTAATCGCAAACCTAAATTTAAACCCTAAAACCCTAAACATATTTTGAGTACCCTAACCAAAATCTTCGGTTTTTTTTAGAGCTTTGGGCCATTTTATATATAAAAAATACATGGTTTGCGCCATTTTCCCAATTTTACAACATAAGCCCACCTAGGGAAGTATTCGCAAACTTAACCGCAACCCAAAACTTTAAACCCTAAAACCCTAAATATAATTTTAGTACCCTAGCCAAAAGCTCCGATTTTTTGAGAGCTTTGGGCTATTTTATATATAAAAAATACTTGTTTTGCGCCCTTTTCTAAATTGTAGAACATAAGCCCACCTAGGGAAGTATACTAATCCTTAACTGCAACCTTAAACTTTAAACCCTAAACATATATATTTTAAGTACCCTAGCCAAATGCTTGGGTTTTTTTAGAGCTTTGAGCTATTTTATATATCAAAAATACATGTTTTGCGCCATTTTCTCAATTTTACAACATAAGCCCACCTAGGAAAGTATTCCCAACCCTAATCGCAAACCTATACTTTTAACCCTAAATCCCTAAACATATTTTAAGTACCCTTGCCAAAATCTTGGGTTTTTTAGAGTTTTGGGCTTTTTATATGTAAAAAATACATGTTTTGCGCCATTTTCTCAATTTTACAACATAAGCCCTCCTAAGGAAGTATGCCCAACCTTAATCGCAAAGCTAAACTTTAAACCCTATACATATTTAAAGTACCCGAGCCAAAATCTTGGGTTTTTTTTTAGAGCTTTCGCTTATTTTATATATAACAAATACATGTTTTGCGCACTTTTCTCAATTGTACAACATAAGCACACCTAGGGAAGTATGCCCAGGCTTAACTGCAACCCAAAACTTTAAACCCTAAAAACCTAAACATATATATTTTAAGTACCCTAGCCAAAAGTTTGGGTTGTTTTAGAGCTTTGGGGTATTTTATATATCAAAAATACAAGTTTTGCGCCCTTTTCTCAATTGTACAACATAAGCCCATTTAGGGAAGTATGCCCAGCCTTAACCGCAACCCTAAACTTTAAACCCTAAAACCCTAAACGTATATATTTTAAGTACCCTAGCAAAGAGCTTGGGTTTTTTTTAGAGCTTTGGGCTATTTTATATATCAAAAATACATGTTTTGCGCCATTTTCTCAATTTTACAACATAAGCCCACCTAGGAAAGTATTCCCAACCCTAATCGAAAACCTAATCTTTAAACCCTAAAACCCTAAATATATTTTAGGTACTCTATCCAAAAGCTCGGATTTTTTTAGAGCTTTGGGCTATTTTATATATCAAAAATACATGTTTTGCGCCATTTTCTCAATTGTACAACATAAGCCCATTTACGGAAGTATGCCCAGCCTTAACCGCAACCCTAAACTTTAAACCCAAAAACCCTAAATGTATATATTTTAAGTACCCTAACGAAAATCTTGAGTTTTTTAGAGCTTTGAGCTATTTTCTATATCAAAAATACCTGTTTTGCGCCTTTTTTCTCAATTGTACAACATAAGACCACCTAGGGAAGTATGCCCAGCCTTAACCACAACACTAAACTTTAAACCCTAAAACCCTAAACATATATCTTTTAAGTACCCTAGCCAAATGCTTGGGTTTTTTATTTAGAGCTTTGGGCTATTTTATATATAAAAAATACTTGTTTTGCGCCATTTCCTCAATTTTACAACATAAGCCCACCTAGGGAAGTATTCCCAACCCTAATCGCAAACCCAAACTTTAAACCCTAAAACCCTAAACATATTTTAAGTACCTTAGCCAAAGGCTTTGGTTTTTTTTATAGCTTTGGGCTATTTTATATATAAAAAATACATGTTTTCTGCCATTTTCTCAATTTTACAACATAAGCCCACCTAGGGAAGTATTCCCAACCTTAACGACAACCTTAGACTTTAAACCCTAAAACCCTTAACATATTTTAAGTACCCTAGCCAAAAGCTCGGATTGTTTTAGAGGTTTGGGCTATTTTATATATCAAAAATACATGTTTTGCGCCATTTTCTCAATTTTATACGCCATTGTCTCAATTTTAGAACATAAGCCCACCTAGGGAAGTATGCCCAGCCTTAACCGCAACTCTAAACTTTAAACCCTAAACATATTTTAAGTATCCTAACCAAAATCTTGGTTTTTTTTTGAGCTTTGGGCTATTTTATATATCAAAAATACATGTTTTGCGCCCTTTTCTAAATTGTACAACAAAAGCCCACCTAGGGAAGTATGCCCAGCCTTAACCGCCACCATAAATTTTCAACCCTAAAACCCTAAACTTATTTTTAGTACCCCAGCAAAAATATTGGGTTTTTTTAGAGTTTTGGGTTTTTTTATATATCTAAAATACATGTTTTGCGCCATTTTCTCAATTTGTTTTTACAACATTAGCCCACCTAGGGAAGAATGCCCAGCCTTAACCGCAACCCTAAACTTTAAACCTAAATCCCTAAACATTTTAGGTACCCTAGCCGAAATCTTGGTTTTTTTTAAAGCTTTGGGCTATTTTATATATAAAAAATACATGTTTTGCACCATTTTCTCAATTGTACAACATAAGCCCACCTAGGGAAGTATGCCCAACCTTAACCGCAACACTAAACTTTAAACGCTAAAAACTAAACGTATATATTTTAAGTACCCTAGCCAAAAGCTTGGGTTTTTTTAGAGCTTTGGGCTATTTTATATATCAAAAATACATGTTTTGCACCATTTTCTCAATTTTACAACTTAAGCCCACCTAGTGAAGTATTTCCAACCATAATCGCAAACCTAAAATTTAAACATTAAAACCCTAAACATATTTTAAGTACCCAAGCCAAAGGCTTTTGTTTTTTTTAGAGCTTTGGGCTATTTTATATATAAAAAATATATGTTTTCTGCCATTTTCTAAATAGTACAACATAAGCCCAACTAGGGAAGTATGCTTAGCCTCAACTGCAACCCTAAACTTTAAACCCTAAAACCCTAAACATATTTTTAGTACCCTAGCCAAAATCTTGGGTTTTTTTTAGAGCTTTGGCTTATTTTATATATAACAAATACATGTTTGCGAACTTTTCCCAATTGTACAACATAAGCCCACCTAGGGAAGTATGCCCAGGCTTAACTGCGGGTAGACGAAAGAAGCGCTCAATGTTCCCCTCAGCAGTGGAGGAATACGTCCCCGCCGGTAGAGACACCTGAAGCTGACGTTTCCCTACAAACACAAGCATGGAACTGTTCCTGAGCCAGAGCTCAGCAAGCACGCGAATCATCTAAGCGAAAACAAAAGAAAGGTCAGGCGCGTGCTTACCTATGAAGTCTCGCGACACCGATATGCTGCGGTCAGACGACCACCGTGACACCCAGTAACAGGGCTCAAAACAATTCCCATAATGGTTGGGAAGTCCAGACAAACTCCGGCAGTACGCCAAGAGATGGCGTAGAAGCAACATTCCTTGGCCTCTCGGGTGACCGACTTCATGAGCATGAACAGCTCGACGGGGCCAAATGGAATCTCGAAGTGGAGAGCGATCAGCCCAATCCGACGCACGATTATCCAGAAGGACACGTGCATCTGACCGGGCGGGATACCCCACCATGACAATAATCTCAGAATAGAAGAGTGTAGCGGAAGCTGCATGCCGTAAAGAAGTTGGTAAAGACTTACCGCGATCAGGTTGCCGGAACAACCGTCTGAAATGGAGGGGTGCGAGCCAAACCGGACCCTCTCCAGCAAAGCCGCTCCTGAACTTCCGCCGCGCTCATCCGCTCGAGTTCAGGATTTCGGGGGAGGTTGGAGGAAGCTTGCCACCTCCTCCTTGGCCTCTCAACAGGAGGCTCAGCGAAATTTCAGGTGAGCCACCTCCGCCACACCAGCAGGCGAAGGCGGACCCAACGCCGGAATACTGCTTGGTCCGCCCTCATCAGCCGAGGGACTGGGAGTCGGACTCTGAGGCTCTTCGACACTACTTGAGCTTAAGACTAAGGTTCTTCTCATCTTTGAAGAAACATTCGCACGAAATCATCGGAATTCAGAAGATCATAACATGGAGTTCCGGCGAAATTCATAAGAGCACAAAAGAGAGAGAGAGAGAGAGAGAGAGAGAGAGAGAGGAATACCCTTCTCTCCTCTGAGCTTCTCCTTTTTTGAAGGAGAACCTAGGGTCCACCGGCTAATGGTATTCTAGGTTCTCTTAATGAATTCATCATTAGGGTCATTAAACCAACTGGTTTTAAAGACTCGATCAGTGAAGAGTCACAAGCATTCACTGGAAGTTGAAGGTATACATCTTCCCGCCAACAAAGGAAGATTTAGAGAACACAAAGTGCGACCCACTTAACACAGTCAGTTGGGTCCAACACCGCACAATCATCTGGGATCCACCTCGTACACTCAACATATCAACCTAGCCTTTACAGGTGGGGTCCATATGGACCTTGTCAGCGACATGAGGACTTCCGGTCTACATCATCACGGTCAAGTGAAGGTTGATTGGCATACGTTCCTGCACTCAACATAACAAGGAAATAACCTGATCAACCTACCGAAGCTCAAGACAATAATGAAAAGAAACATCATTTTATTATGAAATGCATTATACGGAAGGAGGTTATTCTGGGCAGCAGAAGGGAAAAGGACCAGCGGTCGAGTCCCCAACTGCAATCATCAAGCGGCTGACCAGGGAAAATGCAGAATTAAGGAGAAAGAAGAGGACCAGGGTCAGAGATAGCCAGTCATCTTCAGCCTTTATTTTTTAGTCCTTCTCCCAAAAAGAAGATAAGGCCGCAGTCAAGCAGTGACCGGAGTCTTACCCTTTATAGCCATGGTCCCCGTCCTGTCTGGGACAGACTAGCATCAGGAAGAGATAAGATGTCTATCTCTCCAGTTCAGAGACATCGCCGCGGATGCGGAAGAACACCCGGGCCACATCATGGCCGCAGGACTGCTCGCAGCAGATCTGTCGATGAAACCACTCCTCCAGGGAGATTGCACCGGAGGAGGCACCAGAGTACTCCCCCGGCACGCCACGGTCAGAGAACGAAGAGCCCTCAAATGGTCCACATTCATCAGAGACAACCGAAGCTGAATGTGGAACAGATGAATCAACTCAAGCTGCAAGAGCTGATCGATCTTGCTGTATCCAACAAAGCCAACCGGGATGAGCGAGTCAGAAAGCTTAATCTTTCAAGGTTAGCCGTATCACCGTTAGTAGAAGAGGTCAGGAGTCATATGGTCCCGACCAGCTTCAAGCAACCGCCCTTCGAACAGTATGACGAGACAAACGGTTGTCCGGTTTAGCATGTTATGAACTACATAAGCACCATGGCCATCTGGGACCATGATAACACGCTACTAGCGAAAATGTTTGCTGCTTCACTCAAAGGCGAAACACAGACGTGGGGGCGAACGCAAAGAAAGGGAATTCACACCCTTGAGATTCCCTCTCGAGGAAGTATTCAAAAAGATCAAGAACAGATGGCTGCTCAACAAACCTGCCCCTCTTCCGGCAGACCCAGAGGGCAGAAGAGATAAGGCCAAGATGTGTGATCATCACAACGACTACGGTCACTAGCTGAAGAACTGCAGGTAATTGATGTATGAAATGCAGTGCCTGGTCGATGCCGGTCTCATCCCAGACATGGTACAAACTGGAGCAGTCGAACAGGTAAAAACCGGAGATCGAATTGTATATGTCTGCCATGTACAAACATCCGATTCTTCTAAAACAGAAAGGAAGAAAAGCTCCGGTAAATAGGGCATGTCCATGAAGTTGGACAGCTCAACTTCAACGAAGGGACGAACATTGAGTCCATTGTCCTCGGAGGTTTGACATTCACCGAAGAAGACAAGAGGGGCATGCATTATCCGCAGAATGATGCCCTGGTCATCACAACATGGATTGGAGTCTACCGGGTCTGGCGAGTCATGGTCGATGCCGGTAGCACCTCCAGTGTTATGTTCTCATGCGCCTACAAAGCTATGGAGCTATCTAAGGGTCTCATCGAATTTGATGAGACTCCTATCTATGGATTCAACGGGGAGTCAACACAGTCCTCCGGGTGAGTCCACCTGCCGATCACGGTGGGGTTCAACACCGTCGGGATAGACTTCCTGTTAGTCGACTCCCCCTCCTGCTACAACATTATTCTGAGAAGGGACTGGATTCATCAGATGAAGGCCATAGTGTCCACCTTCCACCAGAGCCTCAAATTCCCGACTCCTAACGGAGTTTGCAGATTCAAGGGAAACCAAGGGACGACATTCAAATGCCATCTCGATGCTGTCAAAGGAAAGTCCATCTCCGAAACCAAGGGGAACACTATCTTCTTGACAGATTCCCAACAATAGCAACCAGCTTCCTGCAAGTCTGCCAAGGGGAAGCCAGACACAAAGGCCGGGATATTACCAGCGATTGACGAGCTGGAGGAAGTTATTGTGGGATCGGAGTCCCACAAGACAAATTACATCTCTACCGGGGGCAGAGAAGGATTCTATGATCACTCTGCTCCGGCGGAATCACCGAGTCTTCGTGTGGAGTGTCAACGCGATGCCAGGAATAGACCTTGCGGTCGCCTGCCATAAACTGGACATTGATCCTCAGTACAAACTGGTTAAGCAGAAACCAAGGCGAATGGCACCGGATCGAAAACTGGCGGTCAACGAAGAAGTCGACCGGCTACTTTCAGTCAACTTCATCAAGCCAGTCATCTACCCTACCTGGGTTTCCAACATCGTGGCTATCCGAAGAAGAATGGTAAGATTTGAGTTTGCATCGATTTTACTAATCTTAACAAAGCATGTCCTATGCACGCCTATCCACTCCCCAGGATCACAGACATGGTAGACGCCACCGCCGGATATCAAAGATTGTCCTTCATGGACGCATAATCCGGTTACAACCAGATTCCGCTTCACAAAGAAGATCAGGAACATACCGCATTCATCACCGACCGGGGGCTTTAGTGGTACCGGGTGATGCCATTTGGTCCGAAGAATGCCGGAGCGACTCAAAAGCTGGTCAACACCATCTTCAACGAGCTCATAGGCCGGGCCATGGAAGTCTACATAGACGATATGGTGGTCAAAACCAGAGAGAAAGACAATCATTTGCGAGATCTGCAGCAAACATTCGACATCCTGACGCGGTACAACATGAAGCTGAATCCAGCCAAATGTTCGTTTGGCCTTTCTTCCGGCAAGTTCCTTGGCTTTCTCATGACCAACCGAAGCATAGAAGCCAATCCAGATCAGATCCGGGCAGTCCTGGAGATGCCCGCCCAAAAGAATATCAAAAGAATTCCAGAGGCTAACCGGGAGATTAGCCACTCCCAAGTGATTCATCTCCCAGTACTCGGACCAATGCAAGCCATTCTTTAACGCAATCAAAGCTAATGCAGAATGGAACCCTACGTGTCAGCAAACCTTTGATGAAATCAAAGCATATCTCACTCAGCCTCCGGTCCTCACAACACCACAGACCGGGCAACTAGTCGGCATCTATCTGGCTGCATCCGATATAGCAGTCAGTGCGGTCATATTTGTGGAAGAACCGGAGGAGAAGCTAGTCTACTTCATCAGCAAAGTACTACAGGGAGTTGAGACAAGATATTCAAAAATCGAAAAGATAGCTCCGGCATTGGTACATGCAGCCAGGAGGTTAAAGCCTTATTTCCAAGGAAGAGCGGTCAAAGTCTATACAAAGTTCCCGCTCAGGAAAGCTCTTGGGAAGCAAAAAGAGTCTAATCGACTAATCGAATGGTCCAGCTACCTCAGCGCATACCACATCCGGTATGAACCCAGAACCGCAGAGAAAAGACATGCAATAGCCTCCTTGCTGGTAGACTTTCCCATCAAGGATATCTCGGTCAATCCAGAGTTAGAGGAGGATACACTGGGGCGAATGAAGCCCCCCGGTCACAAGGGTCTTCGGCCGAAGATGACAGCTAAGCATGTACAGTATATACTGACGGATCCAGGAACTGTACAGGATCCGGCATAGGATGTCTCTTGATCAGCCCAGACGGACAGAAGACAGAAAAGTCCGTCAGACTGGGATTCCCAGCTTTGAACAACGAGGCTGAGTACGAAGCTGTTATATATGGTCTCCAGACAGCACTCCAACTGGGGTCGCGAAGAGTCATGGTCAAGACAGATTCAAAGCTAGTGGCGAACCAGTTCGCCGGATCCTTTCAAGCCAAGAACGACCGGATGGCAAAGTATCTCGATGTCATCCACTCCATGGCAGGGAAGTTCGAATTTATCACGGTCGAGCAACGACCAAGGATAGACGTCAGGCACGCAGATGCCCTGGCGTATCTTTCTTCTTCTGTCAGCACGACAGAGCCTCAACAGCTATCAATAGGATACCAAAAAGAGCCAATTATCAGGCCCAAAGATCCAAACATGCCGCTACCGGGGGTCTATCTCCTAGAGTGCAGGCATTGGAAGGAAGTCCTCATGGTAACCACCAGAGGACAAAAAGAAGAAGAAATGAAGAAGCTTCACAGCCTGGCAACAATCCCGACACACAGGGCGAGCCGAATCAACCACCTCAGGTCAGACACAGGTCCCACCAGAATCGCAACTCGAAGATTGGAACCCTTGCCTCACCAGAGGCCGGACAGAAGCGATGCCACCTTCAGCGGAGCTTGACGAACCGGACCGTCAGAACCACCGCTCTCTCATGTCCACATCGATTTGGAGCTCCCCTCGGAGGAACAAATTGAAGACATTCCAGACAATCTGAATTCTGAAGTAGACAGAATTGACGCCGAGTTGCAGTCTAGCAAAAGTAAAGACTGGAGGAAGCCATACATCAACTTCCTTGTCCATCGAGTGCTCCCCAAAGATCCAAAGCTGTCAGCCAAAGTCAAGGGGAATACCTGGATATTCACTGTCATACCGCACCGGGAGTCAAACAAGCTATACATGAAGAGCCATGGCTCCGGGGTTTTGTTCAGATGCCTTACTCTAGAGCAAGGCCTGGTCATATTGAAAGAGATCCATGCTGGGATCTGCGGCAACCATTCCGGGAGAAGAAATCTGGCGCAAAAGACAATGATCCAAGGATACTGGTGGCCGCACATGATGACAGACGCGAAGAAGTTCACACAGGCATGCCTCCCATGTCAAAAGCATGCCCCGGTCGGTCATGCCCCGACAAATGAACTACATCCAATCCTGAGTGCATGGCCCTTCCCCAAGTGGGGACTGGATATTGTGGGACTGCTCCCAAAAGCTCCACATTCAGTCAGATTCCTATTGGTCGCTACAGATTATTTCACCAAATGGGTTGAAGCAGTAGCATTGGTACAGGTATGTGCCTCTGACGTCAGAAGATTTTTGTGGAAAGACATAATCTGCAAATTCGGAATTCCCCAAGAGCTAGTGTCCGATAATGGAAAACAGTTCGACTGTGACAACATCTGGATGTTCTGCAAATCCTTGGGGATCAAGCACAACTTCTCAGCCCCGTACTACCCTCAGGGGAACGGGCAGGCAGAGGCATCCAATCGGGTCGTCATATTGGATACACTCAAGAAGCGGCTAGATAAGGCAAAAGGCAATTGGGTGATGCAACTCCCGGGGGTCTTATGGGCATACCGGACCACCCCAAGGAGGTCCACCGGTATGACACCCTTTCAACTTATCTTTGGAGCAGAAGCGGTAATGCCAACAGAACTGCTAGCTCCCATAACGCGCACTGATGTTGTCCTTACAGGGGAAAACGAAGGGATTCTGTCAAGGGAAAAAACTGTTCTTGACGACAAGAGAGAGCATGCCCTACAACACCTCCTCCGGTACCAGGAGACCATCAAAATGGGATATGACAAGCGAGTCGTAAAGATGATATTCAATCCGGGCGACTGGGTCATAAGGAAAATCAAAGTCATGACTGAGGATACAACCGCCGGAAAGCTTGGAGAAAACTAGAAAGGACCTCACATCATAGACAAACATGCTGCGAAAGGCTCATACTTACTCAGAACTCTGTCCGACGACCTCTTCTCCAGACCATGGAACGCTTTCCACCTCAAGAAATTCTACAAGTAATGTACTCCATTTGATGATTTCAATAAAGATTCTTTCCCGTAAGAATTTGAGTACTTTGTATTATTTGTTGCTGGAAATCCTAAGTGCAAGAACAAGTCTCTACTAAGGTCCAGGGTGCCCGGACCTAGTTTTCGATCCTGGTTAAGTCCTAAATGCAGAGTTATGCTCTTTTTAGGCCTGAGACGCCTGGACCTAGCTTCTGGTCTTGGAAATCAAGGATGTCAGGGATCAAACCCCATCCAACCCAGGATGTCCGGACCTAGCTTCCGATCTTGGCTAAGTCCTAAACGCAGAATCATGCTCCTTTTAGGCCCGAGACGCTCGGACCTAGCTTCCGGTCTTGGAATCAAGGATGAAAGGGATCAAACCCCATCCAACCAAGGAAGCTTGGACCTAGCTTCCGATCCTGGCTAAGTCCTAAATGCATAGTTATGCTCTTTTTAGGCCCAAGACGCCCGGACCTAGCTTCCGATCTTGGAAATCGAGGATGTCAGGGATAAAACCCCATCCAACCCAGGGTTCCCAGACATAGCTTCCGATCCTGGCTAAGTCCTAAACGTAGAGCTACACTCCTTTTAGGCCCGAGATGCCTGGACCTAGCTTCCGGTCTTGGAAATCAATCTTAAGAGCGAGGCCATCCACTCTTAAGAACCGGGGCTGTTAGGCAAGCTAGCCTTCCCCGGGTCGAAGCATGCAACAGAGGGACGAACCCCCTTTCAGCAGCATACCATGAATCGCCATGGAATCAGCAAAAAAAAAACTATTATCGTCCCAAGGAAAACTCCTTAAAACGATAAGGGGGCGAGGGAGATAGTCAGTTGTAATAAACGCTATAAACAAGGTAAAGATATCTAATAAGATGTTTTTGCACTACAAAAATATTATTTTTATTTTCTTTTTCAAAAAATAATATGTACAAGAGGAAGTCCCCCGACATCCAGGATAGGAACCTTTCTACAAGTCTAAGGGAGCTAAGGTTGGGAAGAAGGACCGAGGCCATTACCGCTCTTCTTCGCATTCTCCAGTTGGTCGAGGACCTGCTGATAGGCAGCCTTCGCCAATCGGAGGTTTTCAGCAGCCCGGTCGTAAGACACCTACTTGCGGATGAGACGCCGGTCCATCTCCAGCTTCTCTCGGGTCAGCTTCCCGCAAGTAGCCTCCAATTCTGCCAAGGAAGTTTTGGCATCTTCCTCCTTCTGGAAGGCAACGGTCAGAGTGAAGTCCAGGTTATGATAGTCTGTCGCCATGGACCGCTTATCCTCCTCCAGAGCCCACCGATCACTGTTGGCCACCGCTAGATCTCTCTCGAGCTGACGATTCTCAGCTCGCAAGGGCTCCAGATCCTCTAAAGCAGAAGGTCGGGGCCTGACACTCAGCTCAAAGACCCGGCCCATGGCAGCTTGTGTCTGACAGAAAGAGAGACAAAAATCAGAAACAAACATGCAGACATAACAAAGTCTGAAGCCAGAATTCAAGTCAAGAAACCTTACTGCGATGATATTCTGGGCAACCACCCTAATCGCCTGGTCGCGAGAAAGGCGGCTGTAGTATGACTAGTTCTCCGCAAGCAGGTTCTGGAAGATATAGTCAAAAACAGTGTGGAGGTTCATGATGCCGGAATCCCCGATCGGCATTGGATCGCCACTCAGAAACGCAGGATGAATCGGGAACGCTGGCAGCGAGAACTCCGGAGTGGCCTCAGGCTGGTACTCGTCCGGTTCAGGGCTCAGTTGCACAGTGGGGCCAGTGGGCAGGTCAGTATACGGGACCTGGTCACCCCACCCATAAGCCGGGGCTTCATCGTCAGCAGTGCCCGACACGGTGAACTCCACCTCAGTTTGGACGTCCTCAACGGCCAGAGCATCTTCAACAGGGACCCGGGAGCCACTACCAATCTGGGTAGTCCCCATCACCGCTCCCCTCAGCACCCGAGGGATGGCATCCTCCCTTCTCGGGCGCACCGGCTCCCCCTGGTTAGCAGGGGAAGCAGAAGCAGCTCTATTCGAGCCCCGGGTAGACTCATCTACCACCGCCTTGGCCCTCGAATCGACCGGGGCAGGGGACTGCACAGAAACAACTTCAACAGAAGAAGGCTGGGAAAGTCTTACCTCCACTGGAGCCTCCACTCCAGTATCTCCAACACTGGGGGCGTCCACTTCATCCAACGGACCCCCCGACACTACAGTTGGCTCGCCTCCCTCAGCAGCAGAGGCGACTGTAACGCCCCGGGATTTCGTCCTCGCTCATCCCGGTGCGTCGAGCACCATACCACTCGCTAATGTCAATATTGTCCCCCTTTAGTCACTGCGGATATCCAGCAGTAGAGGGTTGTGGATCAGGGCCCACCCATGTGGTTCACCCCAAAAGGCCTTGACATTAGTTAGAGTATGGTTAAGCTCTATATACTACCAACACAACCACTTCCTTAGCAATGTGGGACTAACACCAACTCATGGGTGTTACAATCTCACCCCCTTAGAAATAGAGCCGTCCTCGGCTCTGCAGTACACTCAGTACAGTCCCAAAATCTCCGACGTTCCCTGCCAAGTGAGACAAGTACCTGGCGCTCCTCAGGCCTTTCCAGCGTACTTCCCACCTGCAACAGGCGACCCGTCGTCGGCTCTGATACCAACTGTAACGCCCCGGGATTTCGTCCTCGCTCATCCCGGTGCGTCGCAGTTGGTATCAGAGCCGACGACGGGTCGCCTGTTGCAGGTGGGAAGTACGCTGGAAAGGCCTGAGGAGCGCCAGGTACTTGTCTCACTTGGCAGGGAACGTCGGAGATTTTGGGACTGTACTGAGTGTACTGCAGAGCCGAGGACGGCTCTATTTCTAAGGGGGTGAGATTGTAACACCCATGAGTTGGTGTTAGTCCCACATTGCTAAGGAAGTGGTTGTGTTGGTAGTATATAGAGCTTAACCATACTCTAACTAATGTCAAGGCCTTTTGGGGTGAACCACATGGGTGGGCCCTGATCCAAAACCCTCTACTGCTGGATATCTGCAGTGACTAAAGGGGGACAATATTGACATTAGCGAGTGGTATGGTGCTCGACGCACCGGGATGAACGAGGACGAAATCCCGGGGCGTTACAGTTGGTATCAGAGCCGACGACGGGTCGCCTGTTGCAGGTGGGAAGTACGCTGGAAAGGCCTGAGGAGCGCCAGGTACTTGTCTCACTTGGCAGGGAACGTCGGAGATTTTGGGACTGTACTGAGTGTACTGCAGAGCCGAGGACGACTCTATTTCTAAAGTGGTGAGATTGTAACACCCATGAGTTGGTGTTAGTCCCACATTGCTAAGGAAGTGGTTGTGTTGGTAGTATATAGAGCTTAACCATACTCTAACTAATGTCAAGGCCTTTTGGGGTAAACCACATGGGTGGGCCCTGATCCAAAACCCTCTACTGCTGGATATCCGCAGTGACTAAAGGGGGACAATATTGACATTAGCGAGTGGTATGGTGCTCGACGCACCGGGATGAGCGAGGACGAAATCCCGGGGCGTTACAGTTGGTATCAGAGCCGACGACGGGTCGCCTGTTGCAGGTGGGAAGTACGCTGGAAAGGCCTGAGGAGCGCCAGGTACTTGTCTCACTTGGCAGGGAACGTCGGAGATTTTGGGACTGTACTGAGTGTACTGCAGAGCCGAGGACGACTCTATTTCTAAAGTGGTGAGATTGTAACACCCATGAGTTGGTGTTAGTCCCACATTGCTAAGGAAGTGGTTGTGTTGGTAGTATATAGAGCTTAACCATACTCTAACTAATGTCAAGGCCTTTTGGGGTAAACCACATGGGTGGGCCCTGATCCAAAACCCTCTACTGCTGGATATCCGCAGTGACTAAAGGGGGACAATATTGACATTAGCGAGTGGTATGGTGCTCGACGCACCGGGATGAGCGAGGACGAAATCCCGGGGCGTTACAGCGACCACTGTCTCCTCGGACACACCCCCTACCATCTCCGGCTGGGCCAGGTTGTCCACCTCAGCATGTACCTGCACCGGGTAGGAAAGAATCCCTTAGTAGCCGATTTGCCAGACCCACAGGAAAGAAGAAGTCCACTATCCCTCGACACCAGACTCGGATCACCGGAGGAGTCAGATGAGCCATAGAAAACACGTTGCCTCCTCCGGCGACCCAAGGGAGGGTTTGAATGACAAACAGAGATAGCATCACTGACCTGAACATCCCCGACAATGGGGATGACCTCCGGTAGAACATCCGGCATCGGCTCGTAAGGAGGAGATCTTTCCCCGATTGGAAGGTCCTCATTGGGCCAATCATCCATCTCCCCTCGCAGATCGACAACCTCACTCTCAACCGGAGGCTCCTCCTCAGCACTGGGGCAACACCCTCACCAGAGCTGAAATCTACCTCCACTACCTGCGGAGGAGCTGGCAGGGCAAGCCTCGCTGGGTAGCAGATGTCCGTCACGATCTGGTCGGGGAGCGTCAAGTCCCGTAGGTCTGCGGGTAGACGAAAGAAGCGCTCAATGTTCCCCTCAGCAGCGGAGGAATACGACCCGCTGGCAGATACACCTGAAGCTGACGTTTCCCTACAAACACAAGCATGGAATTGTTCCTGAGCCAGAGCTCAGCAAGCACGCGAATCATCAAAGCAAAAACAAAAGAAAGGTCAGGCGCGTGCTTACCTATGAAGTCCCGCGACACCGATATGCTGCGGTTAGACGACCACCCTGACACCCGGTAACAGGGCTCAAAACAATTCCCATAATGGTTGGGAAGTCCAGACAACCTCCGGGCAGTACGCCAAGAGATGGCGTAGAAGCAACGTTCCTTGGCCTCCCAGGTGACCGGCTTCATGAGCATGAACAGCTCGACGGGGCCAAATGGAATCTCGAAGTGGAGAGCGATCAGCCCAATTCGAAGCACGATTATCCAGAAGGACACGTGCATCTGACCGGGCGGGATACCCCACCACCACAATAATCTCAGAATAGAAGAGTGTAACGGAAGCTCCATGCCGTAAAGAAGTTGGTAAAGACTTACCGCGATCAGGTTGCCGGAACAAACCGTCTGAAATGGAGGGGTGGGAGCCAAATCGGACCCTCTCCAGCAAAGCCGCTCCTGAACTTCCGCCGCGCTCATCCACTCGAGTTCAGGATTTCGGGGGAGGTTGGAGGAAGCTTGCCACCTCCTCCTTGGCTTCTCAACAGGAGGCTCAACGAAATTTCAGGTGAGCCACCTCCGCCACACCAGCAGGTGAAGGCAGACCCGACGCAGGAATACTACTTAGTCCCCCCTCATCAGCCGAGGGACTGGGAGCCGGACTCTGAGGCTCTTCGTCACTACTTGAGCTTAGGACTAAGATTCTTCTCATCTTTGAAGAAAGATTCGCACGAAATCACCGGAATTCAGAAGATCATAACCTGGAGTTCCGGCGAAATGAAATAAGGGCACAAAAGTGAGAGAGAGAGAGAGAGAGAGAGAGGGGGGGGATACCCTTCTCTCCTCTGAGCTTCTCCTTTTTATAAGGAGAACCTAGGGTCCACCGGCTAATGGTATTCTAGGTTTTCTTAATGAATTCATCATTAGGGTCATTAAACCAACTGGTTTTAAAGACTCGATTAGCGAAGAGTCACAAGCTTTCACTAGAATTTGAAGGTGTACATCTTCCCGCCAACAAAAGAAGATTTAGAGAACACAAAGTGGGACCCACTTAACACTGTCAGCTGGGGCCCACACTACACAGTCATCTGGGACCCACCTCGTACTCTCAACATATCAACCTAGCCTCTACAGGTGGGGTCCACATGGTCCTTGTCAGCGACATGAGGACCTCCGGTCTACATCATCACGGTCAAGTAAAGGTTGATCGGCATACGTTCCTGCACTCAACATAACAAGGAAATAACCAGATCAACCTACCGAAGCTCAAGACAGTAATGAAAAGAAACATCATTTTATTACGAAATGCATTATACGGGGTGCACCGAGTCCCCTACATAGTGCGACCGGAGCTAAATTACATTAAGGAGGGAGATGGGGGATCCCGGCCGGACTCCTCAGGCGAGTCAGGGATATGGTACTCGGCCTTAGCTTCAGCGTATCCTTCCTTCCATGAAGAAACCGCAAGAACATCTATCTTGCCCCCCATCCGGGCAAGCTCAGCAGAGGCATATTTCAGCTTTCCTTTGAGGCCCCAGATTTCCTCATCTTTATCCTTGATTCGGCCCTCATGGCAATCCCCCAACGGTGTTGGTCTTCCACAATCTCGACAACTTGGGCCTTTAAGTTAGTCTCACGGTTAAGGAGATGCGCCGGTATTGTTCCAGATTGTCACCGACGGAGCTAGAATCAGAATGCCTAGCCGCCATGGAAGATGAGCAAAGGAAGAGGAAGAGAAGAGGAATAACTCAGCAAGAGTAACCCTCTCTTTATTTAACTACACTAAGGTTAAAAAGGGCCGGGCCACAGCCCAATCGCTTCCCAAGGAGCGACTGTTTCCCATGGACCAGCAGACAACCTGCCAAGAACGAGACAGGACATACAGAGGCACTGTTCATGGAAAAAGAGATTTTTATTGATGAATAAAAGTCAAAAGGGCACCGCTCCTCAACAATGGTGCTACATTAACTAGTCTGCCAAAGCATTCCGCGAGGCGGTAGGGAGAAAGTAGCGACCTGGTCCCATCTAGCACCCCCGGCCGCAGCACTGCCAAGTATCCAGACCTTTTCTTTCAAGGTTTGGATCTAGTCTTCCGTCTGTTTAAGCGAGTCTTCAGAAAGCCAGAGGTCTTGGCGCAGTGATGCAATAATGTTATCTCGTTTCTTGAGGGACAACTTCATATCATGCTTCAATCGGACAACCTTCTCCAGGTTCTTCTCCTAAGCCTGCCTTGGTTAAACACGTGCTCTACTTTAAGGTTGAATGCACGGTGAGCCAAATTAGCACTCCGGTCATCAACCATTCTTCAACATAAGCTACAGCTGCAAACAACAATAACAACAACAGTAGCAACAACAAACAGGGAACGGAGAGAGAGAAGTGGACATCCTTCTACACCTTCGGCTCCCTATTTATAAAAGAGGAAAGAAACCCTAAACCTTGATTCAAAGGATACAGAATCGTCATCAAGAAGCTTGTCAAGGAAGGAATCCTCCGAATCTTAACAGCCAGGAAAGATATTGCTAAAGATCTTTCCCAAGCAGATTTTCTACTTGACAAAGAGGGGGCGATGTGTGTGCCCTAGGTAAAAAACCCGACATGTGTCACCGATGGCTGTATAAGAAGCTAAATAGGGAGCACCTGAGCAGTAGCCAGCCAAGCATGGGCTATCGGATAGGGCATAACCCGGTTTCAAGAGATCCACTTACGCTCTGTGGACCTTGACTCGCCGGATAGTCCACTACCAATAGGTGGAGCCCCGGATACTGTATAAGAAGTTGAACCGCGGGCTCCCATACATCGACCAGGCACACCTCAGTCAAGTAGGCCAGGTCCGACCCAGTAAGGTCCAACAGCGACAGGGAGTATGCAGTGTAGATTAGGCCTCCGGTCATAGGAGTCAAGCCCAAGTATTTGCTTTCAGGCTTGGTAGATCCAAGTCCCAACCAACTGGATAAGTCCAGCGAGATTCCAGGTCAACAGAACCCATGGTTCTAGCCCACTGGAGAAGATAAAGGAAACCCAGGTTGAACCAGGACCTATCAGAGGATGCCACATGGCAGTCATCCTAGTCAAAAGGGATTCAAATCAATGAGATAACTGTTTGGCAACATGCAAGCTATCTCCACGGAAAACATCTTTACAGTTGAACAACCTGAGTTCGTGGAGTCAAACCCGGAGGGGTAGTTGAGCCAGCCTCCTCCGGCCTACTACAAATACAGGAGTTCTAAACCTCCTGAACTACGAGTCTTTCACTAAGCAACTCCATTAGAGCTTAGTGGAAGCAGAGACTTGATTCCAAGTTTATCATCTTGGATACATAGGCAGCCTGATTCCGATCAGGTCTAGTCTCACTGTATATCCCCATCCTATCTTTGTCTATACAAGGCTTTCATTGTAACTGTACTATTAATCTATACATATCTCGAGTTTGTGGATCAAAGTTTTGCACCCACAAGAACCCAAGCCAAAATCTTGGATTTTTTTTAGAGCTTTGGGCTATTTTATATATTAAAAATAAAGGTTTTGTGCCTTTTTCTCAATTTTACAAGATAAGCCCACCTAGGGAAGTATTCGCAACCTTAACCGTAACCCTAAACTTTAAACCCTAAAACCCTGAACATAATTTAAGTACCCTAGCAAAAAGTTTGGATTTTTTTTTGAGGTTTGGGCTATTTTATATATAAGAAATACATGTTTTGCGCCATTTTCTCAATTTTATACGCCTTTTTCTCAATTTTACAACATAAGCCCACCTAGGGAAGTATGCCCAACCTTAACTGCAACCCTAAACTTTAAACCCCAAAACCCTAAACATATTTTAAGTACCCTAGCCAAAAGCATGGGTTTTTTTAGAGCTTTGGGCAATTTTATATACCAAAAATACATGTTTTGTGCCATTTTCTCAATTTTACAACATAAGCCCACCTAGGGAAGTATTCCCAACCTTAATCGCAAAATTAACTTTAAACCCTAAAACCCTAAACATATTTTAAGTACCCTAGCAAAAAGCTCAGATTTTTTTAGAGCTTTGGGCTATTTTATATATCAAAAATACATGTTTTGCAACATTTTCTCAATTTTATGCGCGTTTATCTCAATTTTAAAACATAAGCCATTAAGCCCACCTAGGGAAGTATTCCCAACCTTAATCGAAAATCCAAACTTTAAATCCTAAAACCCTAAACATATTTTAAGTACCATAGCCAAAACCTTGGGTTTTTTTGAGCCTTGTGCTATTTTATATATCAAAAATATATATTTTGCTCCATTTTTTAAATTTTACAACATAAGCCCACCTAGGGAAGTATGCCCAGCCTTAACTACAAACATAAACTTTAAATTCTAAAACCCTAAACATATTTTAAGTACCCTAGCCATAAGAATGGTTTTTTTTAGAGCTTTGGGCTATTTTTTATTTCAAAAATACATGTTTTGCGCCATTTTCTCAATTTTACAACATAAGCCCACTTAGAGAAGTATTCCCAACCCTAATCGCAAACCTAAACTTTAAACCCTAAAACCCTTAACATATTATAAGAACCCTAGCCAAAATCTTGGGGTTTTTTTCGAGCTTTGAGCTATTTTATATATCAAAAATACATGTTTTTCGCCCTTTTCTCAATTGTATATAATAAGCCCACATAGGGAAGTATGCCAGCCTTAACCACAACCCAAAACTTTAAACCCTAAAACCCAAAACCTATTTTAAGTACCCTAGCTAAAAGCTTGGGTTTTTTTAGAGCTTTGGGCTATTTATATATAAAAAATACATGTTTTGCTTCATTTTCTCAATTTTTACAACATAAGCCCACCTAGGGAAGTATTCTCAACCCTAATCGCAAACCTTAACTTTAAACCCTAAAACCCTAAACATATTTTAAGTACCCTAGCCAAAAGCTTGCGTTTTTTTAGAGCTTTGAGCTATTTTATATATTAAAAATACATGTTTTGCACCATTTTCTTAATTGTACAACATAACCCCACCTAGGGAAGTTTGCCCAGCGTTAACCGCAACCCTAAACTTTAAACCCTAAACATATTTTAAGTACCCCAACCAAAACCATAGGTTTTTTTTGAGCTTTGGGCTATTTTTTATATCAAAAATAGATGTTTTGTGCCATTTTCTCAACTTTATACACGTTTTTCTCAATTTTAAAACATAAGCCCACCTAGGGAAGTATTCCCAACCTTCATTGCAAATCCAAACTTTAAATCCTAAAACCCTAAGCGTATTTTAAGTACCATAGCCAAAACCTTGGTTTTTTTTTGAGCCTTGTGCTATTATATATATCAAAAATATATATTTTGTTCCATTTTGTCAATTTTACAACATAAGACCACCTAGGGAAGTATGCCGAACCTTAACCGCAACTCCAAACTTTAAACACTAAAACGCTAAACATAATTTAAGTACCCTAACCAAAATGTTGGGTATTTTAGAGCTTTGGGCAATTTTATATATCAAAAATACATGTTTTGTGCCATTTTCTGAATATTTTCTGAATTGTACAACATAATCCCACCTAGGGAAGTATGCCCAGCCTTAGCTGCAACCCTAAACTTTAAACCCTAAAACCCTAAACTTATTTTAAAGTATCCTAGCCAAAAGCTTGGGTTTTTAGAGCTTAGGGCTATTTTATATATCAAAAATACATGTTTTGTGCCATTTTCTCAATTTTACAACATAAGCCCAAGGGAAGTATTCCCAACCTTAACCGCAACCCTAAACTTTAAACCCTACAACCCTAGACATATTTTAAGCACCTTAGCCAAAATCTTGGATTTTTCTAGAACTTTGGGCTATTTTATATATAAAAAATACATGTTTTGTGCCATTTTCTAAATTCTACGACATATGCCCACCTAGGGAAGTATTACTAACCTTAATCGCAAACCTAAACTTTAAACCCTAAAATCATAAACATATTTTGAGTACCATAACCAAAATATTTGTTTTTTTTAGAGCCTTGGGCTATTTTATATATTAAAAATACATTTGTTTTTCGCCCTTTTCTCAATTGTACAATATAAGCCCACCTAGGGAAGTATGCCCAGCCTTAACTGCAACCCTAAACTTTAAACCCTAAAATCCTAAACATATTTTAAGTACCCTAGCCAAAAGCTTGGGTTTTTTAGTGCTTTGGGCTATTTTATATATGAAAAATACATGTTTTGTGCCATTTTCTCAATTTTACAACATAAGCCCAAGGGAAGTATTCCCAACCTTAACCGCAACCCTAAACTTTAAACCCTAAAACCCTAAACATATTTTAAGCACCCTAGCCAAAATCTTGCATTTTTCTAGAGCTTTGGGCTATTTTATATATCAAAAATACATATTTTGTGCCCTTTTCAAAATAGTACAACATAAGCCCACCCAGGGAAGTATTACAAACCTTAATCGCAAAGCTAAACTTTAAACCCTAAAACCATAAACATAATTGTAGTTACATAGCCTAAATTTTATATAATTGAAGTTCAAAAATATATGTTTTGCTCCATTTTCTCAGTTTTACAACATTAGTCCACCTAGGGAAGTATGCCCAACCCTAATAGCAACCCTAATAGCAACCCTTAACTTTAAACCCTAAAACCCTAAACTTATTTTTAAGTACCCAAGCCAAAAGCTTGTGTTTTCTTTAGAGCTTTGGGTTATTTTATATATCAAAATACATGTTTTGCTCTTTTTTCTCAATTGTACAACTTAAGGCCACCTAGGGAAGTATGCCCAGCCTTAATCGCAAACCTAAATTTTAAATCCTAAAACCCTAAATATACTTTAAGTACTCTAGCCAAAAGCTTGTTTTATTTTTAGAGCATTGGGCTATTTTATAGAGTTGTTCTTCCAAACGAACTCCTTTAGTGCATTCTTGGTGCAAACAAATCTCCTCCACCCATTTTGCATACATGGCCAAAACACTAATCATTGGAAAACTTGCTACCTGTTGGAGTAAAGTCAAGCAAAATTTTTTGTTAATTTGTTTTCTATTTTTGTAGGACCCATCTATACACATCACCAACAAAAACTCTTTTTTTTTCTTGTATTTTTTTCTTCTCACCTTCATTTTCATTTATATTTTCTCCCTTTCTTTGTTCTTCCTTTGATTTCCACCTTCCATCATGCTTTTCTCTCCCAATTATATTGTTGTTAAGGTTGGTCACTCATATCAATTATTTCCTACGCCGAAACTCTAAGTTATTTAAGTTCGATCAATGTCATTTCTACTGTGAACAATTAAATCTTGATTGTTTTAGATCCCCTATAAAATTTATTGATCATGGTTTAGAGAAAATGTCTTGTTTAGACAACATATTAATTGCTTATCGTTTGTCCATGGTTTTATTTTTATTTTTTTTTAATAAAAGTGTAATATCCAAGGTCATTACACCCTGAAGTAAATTTTAGATACAATTTGAAGGTTGTAGAGTACATTTTGGGACGATCTGGAATAGTTATATGGATATGTTGTCCAACCATATTTAGAGAGTTAGACGACCGAAACTAGTTGTCCATTATTCTTATACTAGTTTAAATTAAGAAGTAGACTTTTAAACAACCAGTTCCAGTGGTACTGTACATCTAGCAATGAGTTCAAGTGGTTATATGGATATGTTACCCAAGCATGTCTATAACCAATAATAAATTAGAGAAAGAACAATATGTATGTATTACCAAAAATATAATACCATCGATTCATTCTTATTTTCTTATTATTTATTCTTGTAAATTTATTTTTATTTTTTTCTAATTGCATTATGGTTTATCATTTTATTTCAAAATTCTTTTAGGGGTTGCATTATGGATTCTATAGATGATTATGTTGAAGTAAATAGCGACAGTGATTCTGAGGATGGGAATGAGAGAAAGAGTTTTGACGTTAATATACTACTTGACATTGGTTTAAGGTTTGAAGAAGAAATTGATGAAGATTTAGATGATTTCTCTGAGGCCAACATTTTGGAAGAACAATTCGGAACTGAAGATGAAGCTTACTCATTCTATAATGAGTACGCCAAATTAAAAGGGTTTAGTGTGCGCAAGGACATGTTAAAAGTGAAAAATGGTATTCGTATTAGGAGAAGATTCATATGCTCATGCGTAGATAAGCGACGTGAAGAATGGTACAATATGAGCAATCGACGAAGAAATCCACGTCATTTAACTAGATTCTATTGTCTTGCTATGCTTATAGTTTATTGTGAATCAGTGAACATGTGGATTGTTCATGAGTTTAGTCGGCCAAAAGTTTATCGCTTGATTTAGAATTATATGTTACGCCTTAAAATGATAGTATAGGTAGTTAATATACGACTTAAACAGTAGTTCAAAATGAAACGACCATTTCAAATGGTTGAACTCCCTGGATTTTTGGACCAACCTATATATGATCACGTCAAGTCAGAAATCTGTCTCAGAAACGATTTGAACTGGTCATTGGAAAGATTCAAAATGATTAATAATACGGTAGGAACGGTTAATTTAGGTTGTTGAAGAGCAATATGAACTACTAGAACTAATAGTCCAACACGTACAACCAGTTTAAATTGTAGCAGATACGCAAAATAACATATTAATACGTCCACTCAATATCACTTAGAATTGTCTCTCACGACTTAAACTGATAATACATGTATGTAGCATACGATTTAAAATACTAGTTCAAGACCAAACGGCAAATCGTATAACACTCTAGATTTTTTGACTAGCTTATATTTTTAATGAAGTAATATTTTTGAATCAAAACAGTATAACCCTGATAATTTGGTACATGATTAATCAATAATTTCACTTAATTAAAAGAATTTGCCAGTCCCGATTTAGGCCTATGTACTAAATTAATAAATTCGCTAAATTTAAATTTATAAGTTAATGACTTTTGAAGAAATCGACCTTTATATATTTCTATGAGGAGGAATTGCAAGAGCCTCCCCGGAAGAGCAGGATGAAGATCTGGTGTCGAATAAGCAATTAGGTTTTATCTATTATATAAATTAATAATCTAATAAAAATTACCTAATTTTCTTATTATGTCTTACTATCATTTTTAAACAAGAATCAATTTTTTTGTTGAAAGTCAAATCCAATTGAGTTTTCTTATTAAATTTAACTAATACATCATACATACAATATATACAATACTAAGAGTATATAATCCCGTAAAATTAAGCTTATTGTCTACATCATTTATTATGGGCTATAAATCCTTACTTATTGAAATAAGTCAAAATATCTTATTTTTATAAGAACAACAAACAATATACTTAGAATAAAACTGATAATGTATATATAATACTTCGTTAAAGTAATAGATTATTAATTTATCGATTAATTAATATCACACTAAATAATAGATTTTATTGGTCCCTAATTGTTTTAAATTAATTTATAGGAATTATATTGTATTAGGCAGTTATTAATTATTTAATAAAATATGTTTTATAATAAAAAAAATAATTGATAAAAGTAACATATTAATATGACCACTTGATATCGCTTAGAATTGTTTGTCACGACTTAATCTGATAGTACATGTATCTCGTATACAATTTAAATACTAGTTCAAGACCAAACAACAAGTTTAAATGGTAGAACTCTCTAGATATTTGGACTAACTTATATTTTTAATGAAGTAATATTTTTGAATAAATACAGTATAACCTCGATAATATGATACGCGATTAATTAATAATCTCGCTTAATTAATAGAATTTGTTGGACGATTTGGCCAAATGCACTAAATTGATAAATTCGCGAAATTTATAAGTTAATGAATTTTGAAGAGACCTTTATATGTTTCTATATGTCCTATCTATTATGTAAACTAATAATCTACTAAAAAGTACCTAATTTTTTATTATGTCTTACTATCTTTTTTAAATAAGAATCATTTTTTTTCTTTTGTTGAAAGTCAAATCCAATTGAGTTTTTTTATTAAATTTAATTAATACATTATACCTACAGTAGGTAGAATACTAAGAGTATATAATCCCGTCAAATTAAATTCTATTGTCTACATCATTTATTATGGGCGATAAATCCTTACTTATTGAAATAAGTCAAAATATCTTATTTTTATTAGAATAACAGACAATATACTTAGAATAAAACTGATAATGTATAAATACTTCGCTAAAGTAATAGATTATTAATTTATCGATTAATTAATATCGCATTAAATTAATAGATTTTGGTGGTCTCAACGCTATTAATTTATAGGGGTTATATTGTACTAGGCAGTTATTATTTAATAAAAAAATCTTTTTTAATAAATATTCAACAAAATCATTATATTATAAGCTATATAATAATAAAAAGTAATTGATAAAATAACATATTAATACGACCACTCGATATCGCTTAGAATTGTCTGTCACGACCATAGTACAAAATATCGTTATCGACTATATCAGTAAATTTTGGAAAATATCAGTAAATATCGGGAAATATCGAATATATCAGGAAATATCGGAAAATATCGGCCGATATTTTACAGATACTTTAATGTGTAAATATCGGGAATATATATTATCATTTTCTTAGAAAACCGATAAATATCGCGATATATTGGGATATATCGCGATATTTTATACTATGGTCAGGACATAAACAGATAGTACATGTATCTAGTATACAATTTAAAATACTAGTTCAAGACTAAACGACCAGTTCAAATTCTACAACTCTTTAGATTTTTGGAGTAACTTATATTTTTAATGAAGTAATATTTTTGAATAAATATTAGGTGATTTTTTTTAATAAAATAGTTTTATTTAATAAATATACAACAAAATTATTGTATTACAAGCTATTTAATAATAAAGAATAATTGGTAAAAATAATATATTAGTACGACAACTCAATATCACTTAGAATTGTCTGTCACGAGTTAAACTTATACTATATGTATCTAATATACGATTTAAAATGCTAGTTCAAGACGAAACAACCAGTTCAAATCGACAAACTCTTTTTGGACTTTCTTATATTTTTAATAAAATAAATATTAGGCGATTTTTATTTAATATAACAAATTATATATACAAGTTGCGGAACCCTAGCTAGTCAACTTGGTCAATTTAAGTCAAATTATATATTTGATTGATCAATTTGGCTTTTAATTATAACAAAAGTAAAATTAGAAAATGGTACATTTGATACACTATATGGTTCCAATAATATAATTATCGACCGACGTTAGGAGGTCCATTTAGAGTCAGGTGGAACCAAACTCGTGTCTGTCCCCTTTATTTTTTTTCTATTTTATCTGTCCGTCTTTTTTTTTTTTGTTTTTTGAAATCTCCTTCTTTTCTCTATTTTCTCATCCTCTCTCTTCCCCTAACGTCGGTCTCCACCGTATCACGGTTCTATATTATATATAAAAAAAATCAATTGATTTAACCTATGTTTGGAAAACAATAATGGTAGATTATAAAGAATCACATAGGTTCAAACACAAATATACATAGTTTTAACAAGTTAAAGTGTGGAACTGGTGTTTTAAAATCTTGGCTAAATTAATAGAATAATTTTTATGCTATGGCCTATTTCTTAATTATCAACATTGAAGAAAGAAACTTGAATGAAATTTTGATTTCACCAAGAATAGGGTTTGGAATGGGATTCACGATTACTATATCTAACTTTTTAGAATCACCATGCAAAAATAACATTTATCAATTTTCTTTTTGGAATAATATTTTGGTAAATTCTACAAACTTTGTATATTACTAATTTTCAAATGTATAATTAAATAATTAATTTTTTTTTTTTTTTGTGATAAGCTAGATTTTTTATTAATGTTATAAATATGATTTTTTTTTTTACCTTTATTGATAGATATGTTTGATTGAAATGGATCTTTTTCATGTAGATTAGAATCAAATATAACTTCAAAGCGGCCCACCAATTTAACACACATATGAGATCCACATTCCAAACCCATGAGTAATGATTGGTTTGATAAGATGAATTTAGCAGTACATTAAGAAAGTAGGAATCCACATCTAGAGCCCATTGACATGGATTCAACAACTTATTAAGTCCAAAGCCCAAATTGTGATGTGTAAAAATTGAGAGCCCATTAATATGGATTCAACAATTTATTAAGTCCAAAGACCAAATTGAGATGTGTAAAAATTGAGTGATATGTAAAGGTAATGGTTAGGAGGAATAAAAGATTCTCTGACAAAAAAACTTTTGTTTTTTTTACAACCTAGACTACAAGTAAACAAGTTTCAACCAACCAAATATGTGGCTGAGATTTTAGAATGCACTGAAGGATTTCGTAAAGAAGAAAATACTTATTTTATATATCAAAAATACATGTTTTGTGCCATTCTCACAATTTTACAACATAAGCCCACCGAGGGACGTATTCCCAACCTTAACCGTAACCCTAAACTTTAACCCTATACATATTTTAAGTACCGTAACCCTAAACTTTAAACCCTAAACATATTTTAAGTACCCTAGCCAAAAGCTTGGGTTTTTTAAGAGCTTTGGTCTATTTTAAATATAAAAAATACATGTTTTGCCCCCTTTTCTCAATTGTACAGCATAAGCCCACCCAGGGAAGTATGCCATGCCTTAACTGCAATCCTAAACTTTAAACCCTAAAACCGTAAACATATTTTAAGTACCCTAGCCAAAACCTTGGTTTTTTTTCAGAGCTTTGGGCTATTTTATATATCAAAAATACATGTTTTGCGCCATTTTCTCAATTTTAAAACATAAGCCCACCTAAGGAAGTATTCCCAACCCTAATCGCAAACCTAAAATTTAAAACCTAAAACCCTAAACATATTTTAAGTCCCTAGCCAAAATCTTGTATTTTTTTTAGAGCTATGGGCTATTTTATATATCAAAAATACATGTTTTGCGCCATTTTCTCAATTTTATACGCACTTTTCTCAATTTTAAAACATAAGCCCACCTAGGGAAGTATTCCCAAACTTAATCGTAAACCTAAACTTTAAACCCTAAAACACTAAACTTATTATAAGTACCCTAGCCAAAATATTGGGTTTTTTGTAGAGCTTTGTGCTATTTTATATATCAAAAATAAATGTTTTGCGCCAGTTTCTCAATTTTACAACATAAGCCCACCTAGGGAAGTATGCCCAACCTTAACCGCAACCCTAAAGATTAAACGCTAAAACCCTAAACAAATTTTAAGTACCCTAGCCAAAAACTTGGTTTTTTTTAGAGCTTTGGGCTATTTTATATAACAAAAATACATGTTTAGCACCATTTTCTCAATTTTACGACATAAGCCCACCTAGGGAAGTATTCCCAACCCTATTCGCAAACCTAAACTTTAAACCCTATCATTTTTAAGTACCCTTGCCAAAAGCTTGTGTTTGTTTAGAGCGTTGGACTATTTTATATATCAAAAATACATGTTTTGTGCCATTTTCTCAATTTTAAAACAAATGCCCACCTAGGGAAGTATTCCCATCCTTATTCGCAAACCTAAACCTTAAACCCTACAACCCTAAACATATTTTAAGTACCCTAGCCAAAAATTTTGGTTTTTTAGAGCTTTGGGCTATTTTATATATAAAAAATACATGTTTGCGCACTTTTCTCAATTGTACAACATAACCCACCTAGGGAAGTATGCCCAGCCTTAACCGCAACCCTAAACTTTAAACCCTAAACATATTTTAATTACCCTAAACATATTTTATATATCAAAATCACATATTTTGTACCATTTTCTTAATTTTACATCATTAACCCACCTATGGAAGTATTCCCAACCCTAATCGCAAACCTAAACTTTAAACCCTAAGACCCTAAAAATATTTTAAGTACCCTAGAGATTTGGGCTATTTTATATATAAAAAATACATGTTTTGAGCCATTTTCTCAATTTTACAACATAAGCCCACCTAGGGAAGTATTCCCAACCTTAACCGCAACCCTAAACTTTAAACCCTAAAACAATAAACATATTTTAAGTACTCTAGCCAAAATCTTGAATTTATTTAGAGCTTTGGGCTATTTTATATATAAAAAATACATATTTTGCGCCAAAGTCTCAATTTTATACGCCCTTTTCTCAACCTTAATCGCAAACCTAAACTTTAAACCATAAAACCCTAAACATATTTTAAGTACCCTAGCCAAAATCCTGGGTTTTTTTTAAAGCTTTTTGTTATTTTATATATAAAAAATACATGTTTTGCACCCTTTTCTCAATTGTACAACATAAGCCCACCTAGGGAAGTATGCCCAGCCTTAACCGCAACCCTAAACTTTAAACCCTAAAACCTTAAATATATTTTAAATACCCTAGCCAATAGCTTGGTTTTTTGTAGAATTTTGGGCTATTTTATATATCAAAAATAAATGTTTTGCGCCATTTTCCTAATTTTATACGCGTTTTTCTCAATTTTAAAACATAAGCCCACCTAGGGAAGTATTCCCAACCTTAATCGCAAACCTAAACTTTAAACCCTAAAATCCTAAATATATTTTAAGTACCCTAGCCAAAATCTTGGATTTTTTAGAGCCTTGGGCTATTTTATATATCAAAAGTACATGTTTTGCGCCATTTTCTCAATTTTACAACATAAGCCCACCTAGGGAAGTATGCCCAACCTTAACCGCAACCCTAAACTATAAACCCTAAAACCCTAAACATATTTTAACTACCCTAACCAAAATCTTGAGTTTGTTGGAGCTTTGGGTTATTTTATATATCTAAAATAATGTTTTGCGCCCTTTTCTCAATTGTACAACATAAGCCCACCTAGGCAAGTATGTGATAAGTCCTCAAAAGTGTATATTTATCCCCCGAATAACACTTTGTTTGTTTAACACTTACCTTATATTATGGTGTTATATTTATTGATTAGTGCTTTCTTGTCTATTGTGTAGGTTTCATGAGCTAAAATGCGAATATTGTGTTATAGCCCGCCAAAAATCAAGAAAAACATGCAAAAAGGTGTTATTAGCACATGAAAATGAGAATTGATATTTGCACCCACAGATCTGCTGAGGGCACCCCACTGCTGGTCCTATTGACTTGACCTTAGGTTAAAGTGGGGCGGTCCAATTCTCAGCTCAAACCGGGTCCTATTGAAGCCCACAAGTTAGAAATTCTATTTTAGACAATATTTTAAGTCCAAACTTAAAAAGGCTCTACAAGGAGATCCAAAAGTCTGATTTGGGCCCATAAGCTATCAAAACGTAAGGTCTTGGTACAAGCTACAACTTCAGGCCAAGAGAATTAAGTTTTTCTGAAGACCTAATCCCTCTAGAAGACCAACAGAAGCATCCACGAATCTGACCTAATTTGGAAGTCTTTGCATGCAAGTATTCTACTTTATATTTTCTATATAAGAGAAATAGTAGCTAAGGTTTAGGTAGCTTTTTATGAATTGAAGATTGAAGAGAGAAAACTCTTTTTCTTCTTTTTCTTCTTTTGTATCAAACTCAATATTCAATATCAATTCCATTATCTTTTCCATTATGATGTTTTGTTATTTATTTATTTATTCAATGGTGTTATCATCAAGGATGAGTAGCTAAATCTCCTTAGGGGGTGGTGGAAGCACTCTAGATAATGCAAAAGCACCATGTTTGTTCTTAATGTTCATTGTGATTGAAAGACTTAATGCTTATTTACTTTTATCTGCAGTATGAGGTAAGTATGATTATTTGCATGTTATGGTTATCCATGTTGTTAAAATACCAATTTTCTGGTTTAGGGAGACCTAGCTTTAATGGTTTTATTTATATTGATTGTAGTTTTGTGGTGAATTAGTTGAGAGGTGATTATTATATATCTACAGTTTATATCTTTTATTGGAACCCTTTTGTAATTAAGTCAAATAGCTGAGAGGTGATGATTTAGTTATGAATTAATATGTTGAGTTAATTAAATTGAATAGCTGAGAGGTGACAGTTTGATTAATAAGACATATTCAATAGCATGCATAAAAGAATCCGGTTTTAATTGAGTGGAATTGCTGAGAGGTGACTACTTGATTATTATAGGTATTGATGATTAATTGGAATAACTGAGAGGTAGCTAATTAATTGTTATAGATTGAATATGAAAGAATAACATGTTATGTTTGTATGATTTAGTTTGTGGATACCAACTCTTCCCCCTATGTTATCATAAGATCTTCTTTTCACATCTATCCATCTTCCTCAGTTAATTTAATCATTAGTTTATTTATTTATTGCATGTAGGAAGTAGAATCAATCTCAATCTTATTGTTGATTCCCTTGGTGCTTTTTAACAATTGTTTTCTATTGTGTTTAACCTAAGATCTCCCCCTCTGAGGTGGGTACGACCCTTGCTTGTTACTTGTCTACTTTGATAATCAAGCTATACAGGCTCAAGAAGGAACTTCAAGTTAAAAATATAACCTTTTGATTAGTAAGGTGAAAACTTTACGTTATCAGTATACCCAGCCTTAACCGCAACCTTAAACTTTAAACCCTAAACATATTTTAAGTAGCCTAGCCAAAAGCTTGGTTTTTTTTTTTAAAGCTTTGGGATATTTTATATATCAAAAATACATGTTTTGCGCCATTTTCTCAATTTTACAAGCTAAGCACACCTAGGAAAGAATTCCCGACCATAATCGGAAACCTAAACTTTAAACCCTAAAACCCTAAACATATTTTAAGTACCCTAGCCAAAAGCTTGGGTTTTTTTAGAGCTTTTGGCTATTTTATATATCAAAAATACAGGTTTTGTGCCATTTTCTCAATTTTACAACATAAGCCCACCTAGGGAAGTATTCCCAACCTTTACCGCAACCCTAAACTTTAAACCCTATAACACTAAAAATATTTGAAGTACCCTAGCCAAAAGCTTATGTTTTTTAGAGCTTTGGGCTATTTTATATATCAAAAATACATGTTTTGTGCCCTTTTCTCAATTGTACAACATAAGCCCACCCAGGGAAGTATGCCCAGCCTTAACCGCAACCCTAAACTTTAAACCCTAAAACCCTAAACATATTTTAAATACCCTAGCCAAAATATTGTGTTTTTTTAGAGCGTTGGGCTATTTTACATATCAAAAATACATGTTCTGCGCCATTTTCTCAATTTTACAACATAAGCCCACCTAGGGAAGTATTCCCAACCCTATTTGCAAACCTAAACTTTAAACCCTAAAACCCAAAACATATTTTAAGTACCCAAGCCAAAATCTTTGGTTTTTTTAGAGCTTTTGGCTATTTTATATATCAAAAATATATGTTTTGCTCCATTTTCTCAATTTTACAACATAAACCCACCTATCCCAACCTTAACCGCAACCATAAACTTTAAACCCAAAACCCTAAACATATCTTAAGTACCCTAGCCAAAATCTTGGGGTTTTTTTAGAGTTTTCGGCTATTTTATATATCAAAAATATATGTTTTGCGCCATTTTCTCAATTTTACAACATAAGCCCACTGACAAGTATCAAAAAACATAGTTTTTACCCCTAATTAGTATGATGTTAGAACTCACTTTTGGACTTGAATTAGAGTAATATCTATTGTTTTTTTATTTTTACAGGAAAGAACCTAAAAAAGAATAAATCAAAGAAAAAACATACAAAATAATACAAAAAGAGCAAAAAGAGAAAAGTCAAGTATGAAGCCCAAAGTCATGGATCCAAATGGTCAAAGCCTACAATGAATCTTAGTGGATTAAATCTAAATGAGCCCGTAAATTATCAACAAAGCTTAAGTCCAACAGAGGCCCCATTAAGGAGATAAGTGAAGTGAGACTACTAAATAGAAGATGGAGCATGGAATCACTTCAAGGTTGATATTTAAGATTCTAGCATGTGTAAAATATGGAGAATATTGAGGCAACTCAGCCATCCAAGAAAGATTGCCAGTATCTTCTAGAATCCCACTATATATGGCAGTTTCATACAAAACTGGCAACAATGGTGGCAAAGATTTAATTTTCAACACATGTTTTTTCATTAATCTTTGACCACAATCATTCAAAGATCTTATTCTTGACGTTTTCTTCCATAAATGATATGATTAGCAATCAAATCAAATATTATGTAATATTTTACAATTTTCCCTTTTTAGGCTCCCTATGGATCTATAAATAGGGAGTTCGATTCAATGTATTCATCATCAAGAGTTGAGAGCAAAACTCTTCTAATAAAAGTTATTTTCTTCTTCTTTTTCTTCTTTTTAGTTTAGTTAGTTTTTATTTTATTTTATGTCATTTCATTTAATAGATTTTAGTTTAGTATTATGCTAGGCTAATCTCCCCTTTTCACGTGAGAGATGAAGCCTTTTATTTTATGTAGTAGTGAATATATGATTTATTAAGCTTTAATCCATTAGAGTAATTCTAGAGCCAAGGATCTAGCACTTCGAGAGAAGGTTAGAGGTAAGTAATTGCAATGATTTATTTGTGAAATGAAACATATAACGGTGTTTATTTACTTTCTTCCTAGTTCTTTAAATTCTTTTAGTAGGTAGAATATAAACTTTGCTATAACTATTTGGGGACACATTGAGTGACGGTCTGAAAGACGAACGTATTCTTTCTTGCCACCAATATAATAATTTTACATTGTGTTGTAGTCTTTCCTCATGCATTTCGAATCTCTTAGTGTGTAATGAGTATCTATCTATGGATTAATCTTGATAAGTCTATATATTAATTTTCACATAATTGAATTGGTGGATTCAATCTCTTGAAACTCTCATCATATTTATCTTCCTATAATTATTTCTTACATTATTAGTAGTTAATCACCAATACCTTCCAAAATTATTTTTCCCTTATTCTCTAGATTAGTAAAAATGAAATTCTTTTCTTCATTTAACTTGGTTCTCTCTTAGACGTGGATTTGATAACCCTTTCTTGAAGCTATACTCGTTTTAAGTAGTCAACGCAAGGTTTTGAAAAGCGCGATCTAATAAACGACTATTTTGCGTTCTTTCACACACCTAGGGAAGTATGCCCAACCTTAATCGTAAAGCTAAATTTTAAACCCTAAAACCCTAAACATATTTTAAGTACCATAGCCAAAATCTTGGGGTTTTTTTAGAGCTTTGGGCTATTTTATATATAAAAAATACATGTTTTGCGTCATTTTCTCAATTTTACAACATAAGCCCATCTAGGGAAGTATGCCCAATCTTAATCGCAATCCTAAACTTTAAACCCTAAAACACTAAACATAATTTAAGTACCCTAGCCAAAAGCTTGGTTTTTTTTAGAGCTTTGGACTATTTTATATATCAAAAATACATGTTTTGCGCCTTTTTCTCAATTGTACAACATAAGCCCACCTAGGGAAGTATGCCAAGGCTTAACCACAACCTTAAACTTTAAACCCTAAAACCCTAAACATATTTTAAGTACCCTAGCCAAAACCTTGGGTATTTTTTAGAGCTTTGGGCTATTTTATATATAAAAAATACATGTTTTGCGCAATTTTCTCAATTTAATAACATAAGCCCAACATGGGAAGTATTCCCAACCTTAATCGCAAACCTAAACTTTAAACCCTAAAACCCTAAACATATTTTAAGTTCCCTAGCCAAAATCTTGGATTTTGTTCGGAGCTTTGGGCTATTTATATATAAAAAATACATGGTTTGTGCCCTTTTCTCAATTTTACGACGTAAGCCCACCTAGGGAAGTATGCCCAACACTAACAGGAACCCTAAACTTTAAACCTAAAAACCCTAAACATATTTTAAGAACCCTAGCCAAAGGGTTGGGTTTTTTTTAGAGCTTTAAGCTATTTTATATATCAAAAATACATGTTTTGTGCCATTTTATCAATTCTACAACATAACCCCACCTAGGGAAGTTGGAACGAAAATCTCGAGCACTTTTTTATCATAATTAAATATCATTAACCGCAACCCTATACTTTAAACCCTAAAACCCTAAACATATTTTAATTACCCTAACCAAAATCTTGGGTTTTTTGGAGTTTTGGGCTATTTTATATATAAAAAATACATGTTTTGCGCCCTTTCTCAATTGTACAACATAAGCCCACCTAGGCAAGTATGCCCAGCTTTAACCGCAACCCTAAAACCCTAAACATATATATTTTAAGTACCCTAGCCAAAAGCTTGGGTTTTTTTAGAGCTTTGGGCTATTTTATAAATAAAAAATACATGTTTTGTGCCATTTTCTCAATTTTACAACATAAGCCCACCTAGGGAAGTATTTCCAACATTAACCGCAACCCTAAACTTTAAACCCTAAAACCCTAACATATTTTAAGTACCTTAGCCAAAAGCTTGGGTTTTTTAGAGCTTTGGGCTATTTTATATATTAAAAACACATGTTTTGCGCACTTTTCTCAATTGTATAACATAAGCCCACCTAGGGAAGTATGCCCAGCCTTAACCGCAACCCTAAACATATATATTTTAAGTACCTTAGCCAAAAGCTTGGGTTTTTTTTTAGAGCTTTGGGCAATTTTATATATCAAAAATACTTGTTTTGCGCCATTTTCTCAATTTTACAACATAAGCCCACCTAGGAAAATATTCCCAAACCTAATCGCAAACCTAAAATTTAAACCCCAAAACCCTAAACATATTTTAAGAACCCTAGCCAAAGGCTTGGGTTCTTTTTAGAGCTTTAGGCTATTTTATATATCAAAAATACATGTTTTGTGTCATTTTCTCAATTTTACAACACAAGCTCACCTTGGGAAGTATTCCCAACCCTAATCGCAAACCTAATCTTTAAACCCTAAAACCCTTAACATATTTTGGGTTTTTTAGAGCTTGGGCTATTTTTATATATGAAAAATACATTTTATGCGCCATTTTCTCAATTTTACAACATTAGCGCACCTAAGGAAGTATGCCCAACCTTAATCGTAAAGATAAACTTTAAACCCTAAAACCCTAAACATATTGTAACTACCCTAGCCAAAATCTTTAATTTTTTTAGAGCTTTGGGTTATTTTATATATAAAAAATACATGTTTTGCGCCCTTTTCTTAATTTCACAACATAAGCCCTCCTAGGGAAGTATTCCCAACCTTAACCGCAACACTAAACTTTAAACCCTAAAACACCGAACATATTTTAAGTACCCCCTAGCCAAAATCTCGGGTTATTTTAGAGCTTTGGGCTATTTCATATATCAAAAATACATGTTTTGTGACATTTTCTCATTTTTATCCGCGTTTTTCTAAATTTTAAAACATAAGCCCACCTAGGGAAGTATTCCCAACCTTAATGGCAAACCCAAACTTGAGACCCTAAAACACTAAACATATTTTTAGTACCTTAGCCAAAATCTTGGGTTTTTTTTTAAAGCTTTGGGGTATTTTATATATCAAAAATACATGTTTTGCGCCATTTTTTAAATTTTACAACATAAACCTACCTAAGGAAGTATTCCCAACCTTAACCGCAACCCAAAATTTTAAACCCTAAAACCATAAACATATGCTAAGTACCCGAAAAAAAATCTTGTGGTTTTTCGAGCTTTGGGTTATTTTATATATAAAAAATACATGTTTTGCGCCCTTTTCTCAATTGTACAACATAAGCCCACCTAGGGAAGTATGCCCAGCCTTAACCACAATACTAAACTTTAAACCCTAAAATCCTAAAGAAATATTAAGTACCCTAGCCAAAAGCTTGGGTTTTTTAGAACTTTGGGCTATTTTATATAGCAAAAATACATGTTTTGCGCTATTTTTTTTCAATTTTACAACATAAGCCTACCTAGGGAAGTATTGCCAACCTTAACCGCTACCCTAAACTCTAAACCCTAAAAGTATAAACATATTTTAAGTACCTTAACCAAAATCTTGTGGTTTTTGGAGCTTTGGGTTATTTTATATATAAAAAATACATGTTTTGCACCCTTTTCTCAATTGTACAACATAAGTCCACCTAGGGAAGTCTGCCCAACCTTAACCAAAACATTAAACTTTAAACCCTAAAACCCTAAACATATTTTATGTTCCCTAGCTAAAAGCTTGTGTTTTTTTAGAGCTTTGGGCTATTTTATATATCAAAAGTACATGTTTTGCGCCATTTTCTCAATTTTACAACATAAGCGCACCTAGGGAAGTATTCCCAACCTTAACCGCAACCCTAATTTTTAAACCCTAAACATATTTTAAGTACCCTAGCCAAAATCTTGGGTTTTGTTTAGAGCTTTGGTCTATTTTATATATAAAAAATACATGTTTTGCGCCATTTTCCAAATTTTACAACATATGCCCACCTAGGGAAGTATTCCAAACCTTAACCGCAACCTAAATTTACACCTAAAACCCTAATCATATTTTAAGTACTTTAGCCAAAATCTTTGGTTTTTTTAGAGCTTTTGGTTATTTTAAATATCAAAAATCCATGCTTTGCGCCATTTTCTCAATTTTACAACATAAGCCCACCTAGGGAAGTATGCCCAACCTTAACCGCAACCCTAAACTTTAAACCTAAAACCTTAAACATATTTTAAGTACCCTAGTCGAAATCTTGTATTTTTGTTAGAGTTTTGGGCTATTTTATATATCAAAAATACATGTTTTGCACCTAGGGAAGTATGCCCAACCTTAATCTTAAAGATAACCTTTAAACCATAAAACCCTAAACATATTTTAAGTACCATAGCCAAAATCTTGGGTTTTTTTTAGAGCTTTGGGCTATTTTATATATAAAAAATACATGTTTTGCGCCATCTTCTCGATTTTACAATATAAGCCGACCTAGGGAAGTATGCCCAACCTTAACTGCAACCCTAAACTTTAAAGTTAAAACCCTAAACATTTTAAGTTCCGTGGGTGCAAAAATTTGATCCACAAACTCGAGATATTTATAGATTGATCGTTCAGTTACAATGTAAGCCATGTATAGACAGAGATAGGATAAGGGGGTATACAGTGAAACTGAACCTGATCGGAATCAGGCTGCCTACGTATCCAAGATTATGGAGTTGCCCAGTGGAAGCTCTAATGTAGTAGGCCAGAGGAGGCTGGCTCAACCACCCCTCCGGTTTTGACTCCACAAACTCAGGTTGTTCAACTGTGAAGATGCTTTCCGTGGAGATAGCTTGCATGCTGCCGAGCAGTTATGTCTTTGGTTTGAACCCCTTTGACTAGGATGACTGCCACGTGGCATCTTTTGATAGGTCATGATTCAACCTGGGTTTCCTTTATCTTCTCTAGCGGGCTAGAACCATGGGTTTTGTTGCCCTAGAATCTTGCTGGACTTATCCAGTTGGTTGGGACTTGGATTGACCAAGCCTGAAAGCAAAGACTTGGGCTTGACTCCTCTGACCGGAGGGCCAATCCACACTGCATACTCCCTGGCCAGGTCCTCTGGACTTTTGTGCTAAGCCTTTGGATGAGCCCTTGTCGCTGTTGGACCTTATTGGGCCGGACCTGGCCTACTTGACTGAGGTGGGCATGGTTGATGTATGGGAGCCCACGGTTCAACTTCTTATACAGTAACCGGGGCTCCACCCATTGATAGTGGACTATCCGGTGAGTCAAGGCCACAGAGCGTATGTGGATCTCTTGAAACCGGGTTGGGCCCTACCCGATAGCCCAGGCTTGGCTGGCTACTGCTCAGGTGCTCCCGGTTTAGCTTCTAATACAGCCATCGGTGACACCTATCGGGTTTTTTACCTAGGGTACACACATCTCTCCTTCTTTGTCAAGTAGAAAATCTGCTTGAGAAAAATCTAAGCAATATCTTCCCCGGTTGTTGAGATTCGGGGGATTCCTTGGATCAAGGATTATGGCTTCTTTCCTTTTTTTATAAATAGGGAACCGGAGGTGTAGAAGGATGTCCACTTCTCCCTCTCCGTTCCCTGTTTGTTGTTGTTGCTGAGGCTTCTTCTGAAGAATGGCTGATGACCGGAGTACCATCCAGAAGTTCACTGTGGACATGCGGGAGAAAATGGCCCTTGAATTCGAGGACCGGGATCGTCGTATCGAATTGATGATGACCGCCTGTTTGGAGGACATCCGACAAGTGTGTTTGAGACTGTTTGCCTTGAATGGCCAGCTTGCTGATAAGAGCCGGAGGCTTGAGGCTGCAACTCAACGGATCCATGTTCTTCAGCGAGAACTTGCTACCGCATATGTACTGTTGGAGAGGTTGGGATACCATCCGGTCAAGGAAGAGAAGAACCCTTGACCGGTCCCTTCCCGGCTTCTCGGACTATGTAGGGGAGTAGTGCCCCTAGTATGAAACAAATTAATAAATTCATTTACTTATTCTGTCTTTGTCTCCTTCCATCCGCTGAGTCACCGACTATGTCAGTCTTCTGGGGACAAGGGTGCCTTTGTGAATGGCACCGGTTCCTTGCAAGATGTTTGTTGAGAATGACTCCTGACTCCTTTTCTTATGAAGGAGTCCATTTGATAACCTGGCTTCCTTCTTGCTTTCCCAACAATGGCAGACTCTAGGCCTTTCTGTAGTGCACTGAGTCACAACCGCTCGGAGATAGTTCCGAAATTGTCGTGTTAGGTGGATGACCTCAAGAAGAAGGTCGGCGAGCTTCGTGAGGAGCAGCTTCTTCATGAAGATATGCATGATACCCGGATGGCGGGTATGAAGGAGACTGTAAAGTACTACCGGGAGAAGCTGGAGGAGAAGGTGGGTGAGCTGTCAGTTGCCAAGGAGCTAGCAAACTTTGCTATGGCTACGTCTTGGAAGGCTGGGTATGCCGCTGCAAAAGTTAAGTACGGCCTTCCAGATTCCCCTGAGGGGTCCGGTCAGAATCCTCCATCTCCCCTGTTGATGTAATTGAGCTCCTGTCGTACTTTGTAGGGGGTTTGGTGCACCCCGTATAATGCATTTCGTAATAAAATCATATTTCCTTTTATTACTGTCTTGAGCTCCAGTAGGTGGATCCTGTTACTTTCTTGTCATGAAGCGTGCAGGAACACATGTCGATCAATCTTCACCTGACCGTAGTGACATAGACCGAAGGTCCACATGTCGCTGACCAGGACCATGTAGACCCCACCTGTAAATGCTTGAACAGATCTCACTGAGTGTACGAGGTGGGTCCCAGATAGGGATGTAAATGGTGCGGGTCAGACCCGATTTCGAACCATATCCCTATCCATTTTAGTGGGTTTGGTGTTTTCAAACGGATCCGAATACAAAAATGGATCAGATCTAGTAATAAAATATTGGATCCGAATCGGATCTGGGTCGGATATGGATTTATACTATTTGGGTCGGATCCTCCTATATCCATAAAAATTTAGGGTATCAATGAAAATAAAATTTTAAAACTTTATTTTAGTTGGAAAAGGTGGATAGCTTTTAACATAAACTGAACACAGATCTGATGAATAGATCTAAGAAAACAAATTTAAAAACGAAAAAGAAAAAAGAAGAAGAAAGAAAGGAAAAAACATGACAATTATTAAAGTTGACTTTATGTCTCCTCTTTCATTCTTCTTTATTTTTTTTTTAATCATTCCGATGTTTTCAAAATCAATTATCTTAAATGAAAGTAAATATGATTGTAATATTTGTAGATAATTTAAAACGAATGAAGTTTTGGAATTGTTATTGATTGAATTAAATTGTCGTAGAATTGACAAATTCGGGTCAATTTGGTCGGATCTGGATTATTCATATTATAAGTATTTCGGATGGTTAAGTAAAATGGATCCGAGTCGGGTATAGATCCGGATCTAGATTAGGGTAAAAGAAAATGGATCTAGATATGGATATATAGTGATCCGACCCAAACCCGCACCATTTACATCCCTAGTCCCAGATGACTGTGTGGCATGGGCCCAGTTGACTGTGTTAAGTGGGCCCCACTTCATCTTCTCTAAATCTTCCTTTGTTGGCGGGAAGATGTACAGCTTCAACTTCCAGTGAAAGCTTGTGGCTCTTCGCTGATCGAGTCATTAAAACAAGTTTGTTTAATGACCTTAATGATGATTTCATTAAGAGAACCTGGAATACCATCAGTCGGTGAACCCTGGGCTCTCCTTATAAAAAGAGAAGTTCAGAAGAGAGAAGGGTATCTTTCCCTCTCTCTAACTCTATCTCTCACTTCTTCACCTTCACTTCATTTCGCCGGAACCCTAGGTTATGAAACTTCTGAATCCAGTGATTTCGTGCGAATTTGTCTTCGTTAATGAGGAGAACATTAGTTCTGAGTTCTAGCAGCGACGATGAGCCCCATAATACGACTCCTCGTCCTGCTACAGATGAAAGCGGACCAAGTGCTATTCTGGCGACGGGTCCCCCTTCGCCTGCTGGTGTGGCGGAGGTAGCTCATCTGAATTTTGGCGAGCCTTCTGTTGAGAGGCCAAGGAGGAGGTGGCAAGCTTCCTCCAACCTCCCCCAAAATTCTGAACTCGAGCGTATGAGTGCGGCGAAAGTTCAGGAGCGACTTGGCTGGAGAGGGGTCCGGTTTGGTTCCCACCCCTCCATTTCAGACGGTTGCTCCGGCAACCTGATCGCGGTAAGTCTTTATCGGCTTCTTTATGGCATGCAGTTTCCGCTGCATTCTTCTATTCTGAGGTTGCTGTCGTGGTGGGGGATCCCGCTCGGTCAGATGCACGTGTCCTTCTGGATAATTGTGCGCCATATCGGGTTGATTGCCCTCCACTTCGAGATTCCATTTGGCCCGGTCAAGATGTTCAGGCTCATGAAGTCGGTCGCCCGGGAAGCCAAGGAACGCAGCCTCTACGCCATCTCTTGGCGTACTGCCCGAAGACTGTCTGGACTTCCCAATCATTATGGGAATTGTTTTGAGCCCTGCTACCGGGTGTCAGGGTGGTCGTCTGACCGCAGCATACAGGTGCCGCGGGACTTCATACGTAAGCATGCGTCTGACCTTTCTTTCGTTTATGCTTTGATGTTTCGCGTGCTTGCTGAGCTCCGGCTCAGGAACAGTTTCGTGCGTGTGTTTGTACGGAAACGTCAACTTCATGTGTCTCTTCCAGCAGGGGTGGATTCCTCTACCGCTGAAGGGAACATTGAGCGCTTCTTCAGTCTACCCGCAGACTTGCGGGACTTGACGCTCCCTGACCAGATCGTAACAGATATCTGCTACCCGGCGAGGCTTGCCCTGTCGGCTCTGGTGAAGGTGCTGCTACTGTGGAGAGCATGGTCCCTCGCACTGAGGAGGAGCCTGCGGTTGAGAGTGAGGTTGCTGATCTGCGGGGGGGAGATGGATGACCGACCCGATGAGGTTTTTCCAGTCGGGGGAGGATCTCTTCTTGATGAGCCAATGCTGGATGTTTTGCCGGAGGTCATTCCAGTTGTCGGAGATGTTTGGGTCAGTGATGCTAGCTCTATTTGTCATTCAAACCCTCCCTTGGTTCGCCGGAGGAGGCCACATGTCTTTTATGGCTCATCTGACTCCTCCGGTGATCCAAGCCTGATGTCGAGGGATAGTGGACTTCTTCTTTCCCGTGGGTCTGGCGAATCAGCTACTGAGGGATTCTTTCCTACCCCGGTGCAGGTACATGCTGAGGTGGATAACCTGGCCCAGCCGGAGATGGTGGGAGGTGTGTCCGAGGAAACAGTGGTCGCCTCTACTGCTGAGGGAGGCGAGCCAGCTGAGGTGCCTGGGGGCCCGTTGGATGAAGTGGACGCCCCCGTGTTGGAGATGCTGGAGTGGAGGCTCCGGTGGAGGTAAGTCCTTCCCAACCTCCTTCTGTTGAAGTTATTTCTGTGCAGTCCCCTGCCCCGGTTGATCCGAGGGGCAAGGCTGTGGTAGATGAGTCTGCCCGGGGCTCGAAGAGAGCTGCTTCTGCTTCCCCTGCTGACCAGGGGGAGCCTGTGCGCCCGAGAAGGGAGGATGTTATCCCTCGGATGCTGAGGGGACCGGTGATGGGGACTACCCGGATTGGTAGTGGCTCCCAGGTCCCTGTTGAAGATGCTCTGGCCGTGGAGGACATCCAGACTAAGGTGGAGTTCACTGTGTCAGGCACTGCTGATGATGAAGACCCGGTTTATGGGTGGGGCGATCAGGTTCCATATACTGACCTGCCCAGTGGCATTACTGTGCAGTTGGGCTCTGAACCGGGCGAGTACCAGTTTGAGGCCACTCCGGAGTTCTCACTGCCGACGTTCACCATTCATCCTGCATTTCTGAGTTGGGAGCTGATGTCGATTGGGGACTCTAGCATCTTGAACCTCCACACTACCTTTGATTACATTTTCCAGACCGGGCGATGAGGGTGGTTGCCCATAATCTCATTGCGGTAAGATTCCCTGCCTTGTCTGGCTTTAGACTTGTTGATGCCTGTATGTTTGTTTTTGATATTCATTTTTCTTTTCTGTCAGACACAAGCTGCCATGGCCCAGATCTTTGAGCTGAGTGTCAGGCCCCGACCTTCTGCCTTGGAGGATCTGGAGCGCCTGCGAGCTGAGAATCGTCAGCTCGAGAAAGATCTGGCGGCGGCCAACAGTGACCGGTGGGCTCTGGAGGAGGACAAGCGGTCCATGGCGACAAATTATCATTATCTGGACTTCACCCTGACCGCTGCTCTTCAGAGGGAAGAGGATGCCTACATTTCCTTGGCATAGTTGGGGGCCACCTGTGGGAAGCTGACCCGAGAGAAGCTGGAACTGGACCGACGTCTCACCCTCAAGGAGGTTGCGTATGACCGGGCCGCTGAAGAACTCCTGTTGGGGAGGGCTGTGTACCAGCAGGTCCTCGACCACTTGGAGAAGGAGAAGGCGAAGAAGGGCGGTAATGGCCCCGGTCCTTCTTCTCAGCCTTAGCTCCTTTAGATTTTGTAGAAAGGTTCCTGTCCCGGTTGCCGGGGGACTTCCTCTTGTACATATTCTTTTCTGAAAAAGAAAATAAAAATAATATTTTTGTAGTGCAAAAAACATCTTATTAGATATTTTTTCCTTGTTTATAGCGTTTATTACAACTGACTATCTCTCTCGCCCCCTTATCGTTTTAAGGAGTTTTCCTTGGGACGATAATAGTTTTTTTTTTGCTGATTCCATGGCGATTCATGGTATGCTGCTGAAAGGGGGGTTCGTCCCTGTGTTGCATGCTTCGACCCGGGGAAGGCTAGGTTGCCTAACAGCCCCGGTTCTTAAGAGTGGATGGCCTCGCTTTTAAGATTGATTTCCAAGACCGGAAGCTAGGTCTAGGCATCTCGGGCCTAAAAGGAGTGTAGCTCCGCGTTTAGGACTTAGCCAGGATCAGAAGCTATGTCCGGGCACCGTGGGTTGGATGGGGTTCGATCCCTGACATCCTCAATCTCCAAGACCGGAAGCTAGGTCCAGGCGTCTTGGGCCTAAAAGGAGAATAACTATGCATTTAGGACTTAGCCAAGATCGGAAGCTAGGTCCGGGCATCCTTGGTTGGATGCGGTTTGATTCCATTCATCCTTGATTCCATGACCGGAAGCTTGGTCCGGGCGTCTCGGGCCTAAAAGGAGCATGACTCTGCATTTAGGACTTAGCCAGGATCGGAAGCTAGGTCCGGGGATCCTGGGTTGGATGGGGTTTGATCCCTAACATCCTTGATTTCCAAGACCAGAAGCTAGATCTAGGCGTCTCGGGCCTAAAAGGAGCATAACTCTGCATTTAGGACTTAACCAGGATCGAAAACTAGGTCCGGGCACCCTGGACCTTAGTTGAGACTTATTCTTGCACTTAGGATTTCCAGCAACAAATAATACAAAGTACTCAAATTCTTACGGGAAAGAATCTTAATTGAAATCATCAAATGGAGTATATTACTTGTAGAATTTCTTGAGGTGGAAAGCGTTCCATGGTCTGGAGAAGAGGTCGCCGGACAGAGTTCTAAGGAAGTATGAGCCTTTTGTTGCTTGTTTGTCTATGATGTGAGGTCCTTCCTAGTTTTCTCCAAGCTTTTCGGCGGTTGTAATATCAGTCATGACTTTGACTTTCCTCATGACCCTGTCGCCCAGATTGAATTTTCTTTTTACGACTCGCTTGTCATATCCCCTTTTGATGGTCTTCTGGTACCGGAGGAGGTATTATAGGGCCTACTCTATCTTGTCGTCAAGAACAACTTTTTTTCTTGCCATGAATCCCTTCGTTCTCCCCGGTAAGGACTGCATTAGTGCGGGTTGTGGGAGCTAGCAGTTCTTTTGGCATCATCGCTTTTGCTCCAAATGTAAGTTGAAAGGGTGTCATACTGGTGGACCTCCTTGGGGTGGTCTGGTATGCCCATAAGACCTCCAGGAGTTGCATTACCCAGTTGCCTTTTGCTATATCCAGCCGCTTCTTGAGTGTATCCAAGATGACCCGGTTGGATGCTTCTGCCTGCCCATTCCCCCGAGGATTGTACGGGGCTGAGAAGTTGTGCTTGATCTTCAAAGACTTGCAGAACAACCAGATGTTGTCGCAGTCGAACTGTTTATTATCTGACACTAGCTATTGAGGAATCCCAAATTTGCAGATTATGTCTTTCAAAAAAAATCTTCTGACGTCAGAGGCACATACCTGTACCAATGCTACTGCTTCAACCCATTTGGTGAAATTGTCTTTAGCCACCAATAGGAATCTGACTGATTGTGGAGCTTTCGGAAGCGGTCCTACAATATCCAATCCCCACTTGGCGAAGGGCCATGCACTCAGGATGGGATGTAGTTCATTTACCGAGGTATGACCGACCGGGGCATGCTTCTGACAAGGGAGGCATGCCTGAGTGAACTTCTTCGCGTCTGTTATCATGTGTCTTTTGAGCCAGATTTCTGCTCCCGGAATGGTTGCCGCAGATCCAGCATGGATCTCTTTCAGTATGACCAGGCCTTGCTCTGGAGTAAGACACCTGAACAAAACCCCGGAGCCATGGCTCTTCATGTATATCCTGTGTGACTCCTGGTGCGGTATGATAGTGAATTTCCACGCATCCCTCTTGATCTTGGCTGACAGCTTTGGGTCTTCGGAGAACAAATGGTGGATGAGAAAGTTGAGGTATGGCTTCCTCCAGTCTTGACTGTTGCTAGACTGCAACTCGACGTCAATTCTGTCTACTTCAGAATTCAGATTACTGGAATGTCTTCGATGTGGACATGAGAGAGCGGTGGTTCCGACGGGTCCGATTCATCCGGCTCCGTTGAAGGTGGCATTGCTTCTATCCCGCCTCTGGTGAGGCAAGGATTCCAGTCTTGGAACTGTGCACTTGGGAATCCTCCAAGAATGGTTTGGAATACATTGGTGGAACTCCCGAGCTTTCACTTTGTTTTACACTATCATATTTACCGTGCTTTTGAGATTATGGTACAAAAACTTTTTTGTTCTTTCTAATATTTATAGTTGTGTTTTTTTCTTAATGGTTATGGGAAGTACAAAACGTTATTGAGAGGGCTTTGATAGTAAAGGGGTATACAGTACTTCTTGGAAGTTGATTATATGCAAACTAACTTGCAAGACTTGTTGTTGATTTATGTGAAAATTTTGTTTACTATATAGGTAAACTATGGTTCCCAACAATTATTCGAGACTCTGCCAGTGGCCACAGGAGGACTCTATTGAATTGGGACCAGTTTGAAATATAAGTTTTTCTTACAGATTCGTGTTCTCAAATGATGCTTCATCTTCATGACGTTTATGATACAAAGTCTCAATAAAGTTAAGCATTTGCCAACTTTACAGTATTTCTACATGACTGCGGATCTCCATGTTCATTTTTGTAACTTATCAATTAATCTCACTATCTACTTTAATAGATAAATATAAAGATAAAAATCGTTTACGGGTCACCATGTGGAGAAGTAGAGGTAGAATCTAAGCATACTCAAACTAGATGGGTTGTGTTAGTAGCTTAAGTATGATCCAAATCCATTTTTTGTACTATGATATGAGGTGATAGCTTAGTTTTTAATGTTGTTGCACTTGAATAACATTAACTTTTGATAGTTAGTAGCAATTGAACTATGACATGAGTTGCTTGAATGAGGCTGGAGCCTTTGAAGCTTGGGTTTTAGATGACGTGAACAACAAAATTGAATATAGGATTTCGAACTAACTTTTGTGTTAAGCTAGCAAGTGCTAGACATGGTGGTATTGACGACTGGATGAAGAGTGATATTAAGCCCACCTTTGCTGCCTAAAACACATTAACTCTTGCTTTCTTGATTTAAATTTTTTTCTTTTAACGGCAAAAGACATTATTTTATTTTATTTTATTGATAAAGCAAAAGAAGACACTTTGACCACTGCGATTCTAAATTTCTAATATGATCATCCTACTATTTTCTTTCCCATAATCATCTTTTCTGTACTTATGTGGTACTATTTTGATTCACATTTTCCTTTGAGCAACACAAGACACTTGGGTAGACAATGTTTTTTATCGTGAACAAATGTTATTAATAGGAACATAAGGTCATGTATTTTAATAAAATGTTTGCATTTAGCATGTTGTACATACTTAGTTGGTGTAGCTCAGTTGGTTAGAGCGTGTGGCTTTTAAACCACAAAGTCGAAGGTTCAAGCCCTTCCTCCAGCATTTGCATTTACTGTAACAATAAGTTATGACAGTAGTGATATCCAAATTATCAAAAAAAAAAAAAAAAAAAAAAAATTATAGGTTCAAAATTTCAAAAAGAAAATCAACGTATCTCATTTACGGGAAAGAATCAAATGAGATTATGGAGCTATTCTTCGAAGAAAAAAAGAAAGATATGAACAAACAAAGACTAATTTATTTATATTAGAGAAGATACAAATACTACATAAGATAAGTCAAACGTTAAAATAGAGAATCTCAAAAACAATGAAATAATTTATTTATATTATTTTGAGAAAATCCTACATATTATTATGTAAGGTAGTATTTTCAATAGAAAATATTACGTTGTCGACTGCAATTTAGGAATATGTCATCAGATTTTTGATAAAATTATTGTCACACAAACTTCTATTAAATGGTTTCTTTGAAAAAATTGGTTGTTCATTTCGTAATACCATATGTGATTTTAACTTTTATTTCTACATCACATGATTATCTTGAGTGGAATAGATATTTGTGTTGTTCATTACATCAAACTGATGGTTTTTTTGTCTTTGTCAAACTACGTTAAACACTCGCTTAGGGATGAATACAAACCATAAGATAGAGCTAATTTTTGAAGGCATTACTATTGATAGCAGATGGTATGCAGTTGACGTTTATAACATATTTACAATTATTATTGACAAATAATGTATCCAAATGCTTTTTTGAAAACAATCTGAAAGGAGAATATAATGGAAATAATAAAATCAACAGTATAAGGTATACCACCAGAAGAAGAAGAGGATACATATATGAACGAAATGGACCTAATGACAAAGAAGATGATATACAAGAAATGGAGCTGTTAGAGATATTTACTCTAAAAGTTTCGGTTAATTAGATTAATTATTATATTTTTAAGAATAATTACTTCATATAAATAATGATTAACCAACATCGCTTAAGTATCCGATAGTCGGAAACTTGCTCAGTTTTGCGCAATTGTACTGAGCATTTGTTGTGTTATATCAGTAGTTTAATGTTACCACCTATGATGCAAAGTTTTTGTCATTACAGTATTCGACTATAGGGATCAATCCTATGATTATTTATAATTTAGATCAACAGTTTTATCCATGCATTAATGTCCCTAAGACTATAAAATGTTAGAAGAATTATATTTCTTAAATAAAAAAACTATCTTCAAATTATTAATGGTAGTCGTGGCAGCGCCACGGGTTTTACTAGTATAGCCTATAGTATTAAATGTACACACAAAATGAAGAAGGGTATTTTTAGAAATAACATTTACATTAAATTCAAATAAACAATTTTCCACCACTTTCTTAATATGTGTAAAAACCCCCAATCGGCCTATAAAAGCGGGACGGAGGGAGTACTAAGTTAGGATTCCAATTAAATTTTAATACTAGGGTTTTCATAACTATTAATTGATTCAAATAAATGTGGTGATTTTGGGGTTTTTTTTTTCCAAATTCCTTCTCTCCAACTTAATTATTTTATCTACATCACAAAAAAAAAAAATTAAAAAAAATAATAATAGTGAGATTAGGCCTTTGATTTTCTTCTTCTTCCTATTTTTGGAATTGAGATTATCTAATTGTAAGTCATCTAATTTCTTTATCTAAGTTTTTATAGAATATATGAAAGGTTTTTGATTGCAAAAGTTTTTTATTAGTTGGGATAAATGGAGCAATTGATCAAAGTGTATATTTACAATACTCACTTGTTAGACTTAGACGGTTTTGTCCTAATCTATACTATATAATAGTGAAGCTTAGCAAGTGCCACGTGGCGTGTTCTCAACAACTTGAGAATAGAACTTTAGTCCAACTTTAAGCCCATTTCAAGCTCAAAACTTAAACAGAATTCTAAAACTCTAAAACTTAAAACCTAAATCTAATCGATTTTTTAAAGATTTATGTAAATCATTCACCAAAACCTAAAACCTAATTGAATTTTATTAAGTCATGGATTTTTATTCGCCTTCGATCTTAATCACCGTAAAAAAACCCCAACAACTTATCACCTCCAACAAACCCCGGTGCATAGCATGGGTTCAACAACTAGTTGCTTTAAATAGCAGCCCTTTTTCTCATTTTCCACGTATCTAATCCTTACTACTTATATGCGCACATCGGCCAGATCTCATTACTGTATTTGCCATAATATCGAAACAAAACCACCGAAAAGCCCAAACAAGCCCTTAATACTACCTTTTAGCTTTGGTTGATTTGATTTGTTTGTTTAATCACTCTCTCTCTTCTTCAACCGTCGCCCCGCCCACATCGGTTTTCTTTCATTCATTTCTTCTTCGGATCTAACCTCGAGTTTCGAGAAATTTCCCCATTTTCAATTCTTCTAAATCAATTGAAAAAGAAGAAGAAATGGTTTGATTATGATTTCGTAGGTTGCAGCACTGCACATGAAGATCAGTTTAATTCGTCACTATGTTTGAAGCTCACGTAATGATCTTTTATACCAATTTTTTATTCAATTAATAAAATTACAAAATAAAACAAATGATGGAATTCTAGCAAAATACCATGAAGAGACATAGATTTATAGTTGAAAAATATAAACTTACATTCTGGATCGAAAATCTAAACCTTTTTTTCAACAAACAGCAACCACTAAAACCCTTGTTTAATAGATAATTTTTTGTCAAGTACTTGAACTTAGACCATTTTTTCTTTGTTAAGTCATATTATTTTCAAGTAATTAGTGAAAAAAATGAAACTTGAAGATGAACGAGAAGAGAGAGAGAGAGAGAGAGAGAGAGAGAGAGAGAGAGAGAGAGAGGAAAACCTAAGTTTTCTTTGCAGAGAAGATGAAGGAAGAGAGAAAGAGGGAGAGTGATAGAAGTTTCTGGAAAAGTTGGTGTGCGTTATGCTAGATTTTCCCGTGAAAATACCTTGAGATCTGTGAGATATTCTGGTCAACGAACAGATTTGGTCGAAGCAGATCAAGCCGTCACATGAACGCAACGTGTCCACTTAAGAATCTGAAGAGTCAAACTCGTGCAAATCACGTGTAGGGGTGTTTCAACCATTTTAGAATGTTGGGTAATTCAATATCTGGTTGATCTCTGAACCATAATAAAGAAAAAAACCGTCTGTGAACCCTAATTTATATTAAAGAAAAATACATGTTTTGCGCCATTTTCTAAATTTTACAACATAAGCCCACCTAGGGAAGTATGCCCAACCTTAACTGCAACCTAAACATTAAACCCTAAAACCCTAAACATAATTTAAGTACCCTAACCAAAAGCTTGGGGTTTTTTAAACTTTGGGCTATTTTATTTATCAAAAATACAAGTTTTGCGCCCTGTTTTTTCAATTTTACAACAGAAGCCCACCTAGGGAATTATGCCCAGCCTTAACCGCAACCCCAAACTTTAAACCCTAAAACCCTAAACATAATTTAAGTACCCTAGCCAAAACTTTGGTATTTTTAGAGCTTTGAGCTATTTTATATATAAACAATACATGTTTTGCGCTATTTTCTCAATTTTACAACATAAGAACACCTAGGGAAATATGCCCAACCTTAACTGCAACCCTAAACTTTAAATCCTAAAACCCTAAACATATTTTAAATACACTAACCAAAATGTTGGGGTTTTTGGAGCTTTGGGCTATTTTATATATCAAAAATACATGTTTTGCGCCATTTTCTCAATTTTACAACATAAGCCCACCTAGGAAAGTATGCCCAGCCTTAACCACAACCTAAACTTTAAACCCTAAAACCCTAAACATATTTTAAGTAACCTAGCTAAAATCTTGGGTTTTTTTAGAGCTTTGGGCTATTTTATATATCAAAAATACATGTTTTGCGCCATTTTCTCAATTTTACAACATAAACCCACCTAGGGAAGTATTCCCAACCTTAACCGCAACCTTAAACTTTAAACCTAAAACCCTAAACAGATTTTAAGTATCCTAGCCGAAATCTTTTTTTTTTAGAGCTTCGGGCTATTTTATATATCAAAAATACATGTTTCGCCATTTGCTCAAATTTACAACATAAGCCCACCTAGGGAAGTATTCGCAACCTTAACTGCAACCCTAAACTTTAAAATCTAAAAATCTAAACATATTTTAAGTACCCTTGCCAAAACTTTGGTTTTTTAGAGCTTTGAGCTATTTTATATATCAAAAATACATGTTTTGCGCCATTTTCTCAATTTTACAACATAAACGCACCTAGGGAAGTATTCCCTACCTTAACCGCAACCTTAAACTTTATAACCTAAAACCCTAAACATATTTCAAGTATCCGAGCCGAAATCTTATCTTTTTTTAGAGCTTCGGGCTATTTTATATATCAAAAATACATGTTTCGCCATTTGCTCAAATTTACAACATAAGCCCACTTAGGGAAGTATTCACAACCTTAACCGCAACCCTAAACGTTAAACTCTTAAAATCTAAACATATTTTAAGTACCCTATCCAAAAGCTCGGATTTGTTTAGAGCTTTGTGCTATTTTATATATCAAAAATACATGTTTTGCGACATTTTCTCAATTTTATACGCCTTTTTTCTCAATTTTACAAAATAAGCTCACCTTGGGAAGTATTCCTAACCCTAATCGCAAACCTAAACTTTAAACCTAAAAACCCTAATCATATTTTATGTACCCTTGCCAAAATCTTGGTTTTTTTAGAGCTTTTGGTTATTTTATATATCAAAAATCCATGTTTCGCGCCATTTTCTCAATTTTACAACATAAGCCCACCTAGAGAAGTATGCCCAACCTTAACCGCAACCCTATACTTTAAACCTAAAACCCTAAACATATTTTAAGTACCCTAGTCGAAATCTTAGGTTTTTCTTTAGAGTTTTGGGCTATTTTATATGTCAAAAATACATGTTTTGCACTATTTTCTCAATTTGACAACATAACCCACCTAAAGAAGTATGCCCAACCTTTAAACCCTAAAACCCTAAACATATTTTAAGTACCATAGCCTAAATCTTTTGTTTTTTAGAGCTTTGGACTATTTTATATATAAAAAATACATGTTTTGTGCCATTTTCTTAATTTTACAACATAAGGCCACCTTGGGAAGTATGCCCAACCTTAACCGCAACCCCAAACTTTAAACCTTAAACCTTAAACCGTAAACATATTATAAGTACCCTAGCCGAAATCTGGGATTTTGTTTTATAGTTTCGGGCTATTTTATATATCAAAAATACATGTTTTGTGCCATTTCCTCAATTTAGAACATAAGCCCACCTAGGGAAGTATGCCCAACCTTAACCACAACCCTACACTTAAACCCTAAAACCCTAAATATATTTTAAGTACCCTAGCCAAAACCTTATTTTTTTTAAAGCTTTGGGCTATTTTATATATCAAAAAGACTAGTTTTGCGTCATTTTCTCAATTTTACAACATAAGCCCACCTAGGGAAGTATTCCCAACCCTAATCACAAACCTAAACTTTAAACCCTAAAACCTTAAACATATTTTAAGTACCCTAGCCAAAATATTTGGTTTTTTTAGAGCTTTGGGCTATTTTATATATCAAAAATACATGTTTTGTGCTCTTTTCTCAATTGTACGACATAAGCCCACCCAGGGAAGTATGCCCAGCTTAACCGCAACCCTACACCTTAAACCCTAAAACCCTAAACATATTTTAAGTACCCTAGCCAAAAGCTCAGATTTTTTAGAGCATTGTGCTATTTTATATATCAAAAATACATGTTTTGTGTTATTTTATCAAATTTATACGCCCTTTTCTCACTTTTACAACATAAGCCCACCTAGGGAAGTATTCCCAACCTTAATCCCAAACCTAAACTTTAAACCCTAACCCTAAACATATTTTAAGTACCCTACGCAAAATTTTGTGTTTTTTTAGAGCTTTGGGTTATTTTATATATTAAAAATACATGTTTTGCGCCATTTTCTCAATTTTACAACTTAAGCTCACCTTAGGAAGTACGCCCAAATTTAATCGCAAAGCTAAACTTTAAACCCTAAATATATTTTAAGTACCCTAGCCAAAATCTTGGGTTGTTTTTAGAGCTTTTGGGTTATTTTATATATAAAAAATACATGTTTTGCGCCCTTTTCTCAATTTCACAACTTAGCCCACCTAGGAAAGTATGCCCAACCTTAACTGAAATCCTAAACTTTAAAACCCAAAACATATTTTAAGTAGCGTAGCCAAAATCTTTAGATTTTTTAGAGCTTTGGTCTATTTTATATATCAGAAATACATGTTTTGCGCCCTATTCTGAATTGACAACATAAGCCTACCTAGGGAAGTATTCCCAGCCTTAACCGCAACCCTAAAATTTAAACCTTAAACATATTTTAAGAACCCTAGCCAAAACATTGGTTTTTTATAGAGCTTTGGGCTATTTTATATATCAACAATACATGTTTTGTGCCATTTTCTCAATTTTAAAACATAAACCCACCTAGGGAAGTATTCCCAACACTAATTGCAAACATAAACTTTAAACCCTAAAACCCTAAACATATTTTTAGTACCTTAGCCAAAACCTTGGATTTGTTTTAGAGCTTTGGGCTATTTAATATATCAAAAATACATGTTTGAGGCATTTTCTCAATTTTACAACATAAGCTTTCCTAGGGAAGTATTCCCAACCCTAATCGCAACCCTAAATTTTAAACCCTAAACATATTTTAAGTACCCTAGCAAAAAGCTTGGGTTTTCTTAGAGCCTTGGGTTATTTTATATATAAAAAATACATGTTTTGCTCCCTTTTCTCAATTGTACAACATAAGCCTACCTAGGGAAGTATGCCCAGCCTTAACCGCAACCTTAAAGTTTAAACCCTAAAATCCTAAACTTATTTTAACTACTCTACCCAAAACCTTGGGCTTTTTTAGAGCTTTGGGTTATTTTATACATCAAAAATACATGTTTTGCGCCATTTTCTAAATTTTACAACATAAGCCCCCCTAGTGAGTATTCCCAACCCTAATCGCAAACCTAAACTTTAAACCCTAAAACCAAAAACATATTTTAAGTACCCTAGCAAAAAGCTTTGGTTTTCTTAGAGCTTTGGGCTATTTTATATATCAAAAATACATGTTTTGCGCTCCTATTCTGAATTGTACAACATAATCCTACCTGGGGAAGTGTGCCCAGCCTTAACCGTAACCCTAAACTTTAAACCCTAAAACCCTAAACATATTTTCAGAACCCTACCCAAAACCTTGGGTTTTTTGGAGCTTTGGGCTATTTTATATATCAAAAATACATGTTTTGCGCCATTTTCTCAATTTTACAACTTAAACCCACCTAAGGAAGTATTCCCAACCTTAATCGCAAACCTAAAATTTAAACCCTAAACATATTTTAAGTACCCTAGCCAAAACCTTGGGTTTTGTATAGAGCTTTGGGCTATTTTATATATCAAAAAGACTAGTTTTGCGTCATTTTCTCAATTTTACAACATAAGCCGACCTAGGGAAGTATTCCCAACCCTAATCACAAACCTAAACTTTAAAAACCCTAAAACCCTAAACATATTTTAAGTACCCTAGCTAAAATCTTGCGTTTTTTAGAGCTTTGGGCTATTTTATATATCAAAAATACATATTTTGCGCTATTTTCTCAATTTTACAACATAAGCCCACCTAGGGAAGTATGCCCAGCCTCAACCCTAAACTTTAAACCCTAAAACCCCTAAACATATTTTAAGTACCCTAGCCAAAAGCTTGGTGTTTTTTTTAGAGCTTCCGGCTATTTTATATATCAAAAATACATGTTTGGCGTCATTTTCTCAATTTTGCAACATAACCCCACCTAGGGTAGTATTCCCAACCCTAATCCCAAACCTAAACTTTAAACCCTAAACATATTTTAAGTACCCTAGCCAAAAGCTTGGGTTTTTTAGAGGTTTAAGCTATTTTATACATCAGAATACATGTTTTGTGACATTTTCTTAAGTTGACAGCATAAGCCCATCAAGGGAAGTATTTGCAACCTTAACTGCATCCTTAAACTTCAAACCCTAAAACCCTAAACATTTTTTAAGTATCATAGCCAAAATATTGGGTTTTTTAGAGCTTTGAGCTATTTTATATATCAAAAATACATGTTTTGCGCCCTTTTCTCAATTGTACAACATAAGCCCACCTAGGGAAGTATGCCCAGCCTCAACCCTAAACTTTAAACCCTAAAACCTTAAACATATATTAAGTACCCTAGCCAAAAGCTTGGGTTTTTTTTAGAGCTTTCGGCTATTTTATATATCAAAAATACATGTTTTACACCATTTTCTCAATTTTACAACATAAGCCCACCTAGGGAAGTATTCCCAACCCTAATCGCAACCCTAAACTTTAAACCCTAAAACCCTAAACATATTTTAAGTACCCTAGCAAAAAGCTTGGCTTTTCTTAGAGCTTTGGGCTATTTTATATATCAGAAATACATGTTTTGCGCCTTTTTCTCAATTGTACAACATAAGCCTACTTAGGGAAGTATGTGATCGGTCCTCAAAAGTGTATTGTGTTGACCCCCCTTAACGGGCCCATGCCTAAGTCAATTACAAGTCAAAGCCCAAGATTATAATCAATAAGGGCCTAAGCCCAATTCAATTAGTAATAAGGCTTAGGCCAGTTACTACATTCAATATCAATCATGGGCTTTATCTATTTAAGTCCATTATATTCAATAAGGTTAATATGGTAATTCTATATCCTTGTACAGATTTCCTTAACCTAATCCAACTAAAACTTCAATATCTCTACAACTCTTAATCCAACTACAACTCCAATATCTCTACAGTTCTTAATACAACTACAAACTCCCATATCTCTACAACTCCTAATTTAATAACAATTTCAATATCTTTATAACTCATGTTCCTAATAGGACATGAGGTACATTATCTTGTCATTATATGGTCCAAATACATAGGACTACAAATACTACAATACATTAGGGATCGTTGGATCACATCCTAATCCCAATCAAACTCTACATTTGCACTACGTTATAAAAGGCTTGATTCCATCTCTCTTATGGATACGTAGGCAACTAAGAAACAACTTAGTGCAGCCATTATCAATCACCAAAACCATATTCCTTCAATTTCATCTTCTCCAATATCTTAGATCTTAACATTAAGTGTTTTTTCTTGATCTTACATCATATTGGTGTGAAATCCGGTTGAAACACTTTCGCGCCGACTAAGGTTTTCTTTCCCCCCACAAAAAACCTACTTTTCAAAAGGAATCAAGCTCTTTCTTTTCAATGCAACAACTAGATCTCAACAAAATAAACAAGTAAGTAACGGTGGATGTCAAGAAGGTTCAAAACATCTGCAAGCTCGCTCTCAAGGTTCTAACCCTAGAGAGCATACGTCACTTCCAAGAGGGTTCCATCTAATTGCGAAGAACACTCGGTTTCTTCTTCTTCTTCTCAACCATCAAAGTCCAAGGAGCCTACTCAACATGAAGAAGTCATGATTTCTGAAAATGAGTATCTACGCCGCAAACTCAAAAGGCTTCAGAATACACACAATGGTCTAAGGAGGAAGTTGAAACATGCGAATCACAATGGTACTGAATGTTCGTTGACTCCATCTTCTTCAAGAGTTTTTGATAGGTTGGGAAACAATACAAATCCAAGGAAAAAGACTTGACCTTCAACCATCCCGAAAGTTGAAGAGAACATTGAAGACGACATTGTATTACCATCACAAGAGATCAACATTGTATTACCATCACAAGAGGACATTGAAGACGACATCCAAGGAAAAAAACTCGACCTTCAACCATCCCGGAAGTTGAAGAGGACATTGAAGACGATATTGTATTACCATCACAAGAGATCAACATTGTATTACCATCACAAGAGGACATTGAAGACGACATCCAAGGAAAGGGACTCGACCTTCAACCATCCCGGTTGACTTGGAGAAAGAAGATGAACGCCAAAACCCTAAGGGCCTTAGGGTTCATGTTATCGGTCAAGGCGAAGCAAGAGATCAACATTACCATTGCACCAAAGGAGTCAAGACAACCTTGTTAGGAGGTTCTACTACTCATAAAGCTTCTAAAAGGTTGGGTGAAAGACCCCCAACTAGTGCACAAGACAAAGCCAACATACTCGCCACAAGAGCGTTCAGCGGATATGAGTGTGACAGAACTCACCCGAAGACCATGTCCAGCGGCTATGAGCATGACAAAACTCAACCAAAGACCATGCGGAGCGGCTATGGGCGTGACAAAACTCACCTGAAGACCATGCCGAGCGGCTATGTGCGTGACAAAACTCACCCGAAGACCATGCCCAGCGGCTATGAGCGTGACAAGACCAACAACAAGATCTTGCCCAGTGGCTATGAACATGACAAGACCGACAACAAGACCTTGCCCAACGGCAGTAGGAATGACAGACCCCCCAACTGCACCGTCTCCAGCAGCAGTGTGTCCAGCAGTCTCAAAAACATGTCATGGTCTAAAGGCTATGCTCCGGACTACTCCAATAGGCACTCGATTCAAACACCCAATCATCACCACTTACGTCGGGAAACCTCCCCCGAACATAGGGACACACACCACAACTTTCAAGGAGGGCGACGAAACACTCGTTCACCAACTCCTAGACCTCCAAGATATCACCACCAAGACCGTGACCATGGCACTTATACACATGGTAACGAAGGGATCGGGAATCTTACTGAAGAGAAATTGCAAAGCATGATCGCTCAACCAATTCAAGCCAAAGAAGCTAATGAGTATAGACTTTGGAACATTGCCTATCATACGGGCAAAATTTCCCCATTTTCCATACAGATCCAACGAGCAGAGCATCACCCAGATTTAAAGCCACCAAGTTTCAAGGAGTATAATGAGGTTGAGGGCGATCCTTGGCTTCATATCACCGACTTCAAAAACAAGATGGTACATTTTAGCTATGATGATGCACTTATGTGCAAAATGTTCCCTTCCACTTTTGGTCTCGACGCTCTTAGATGGTACTCCGACCTTCCAAGGGGTTCCATCACCAACTTCAATGATTTTTCTATCCAATTTGCCGAACATTTTAGGCAAAATTGGCGTCACCCCAAGGATGTTGCCGTCTTGTTCAACATTAAGCAAGGAGATGGAGAGCTATTAAGTAAGTTTGTAGCTCGATTTAGATAAGCACAAGCAGAGATACCCGATGTCTCTGATACACTTATCATATATGCTTTTAAAGAAGCATTGCTACATGATGACAAAGGGTTATACAATTCTATTGTGCTTGACACTCCGGCCACCAAGTATGAACTTTTCTCTAGAGCTCAAAAATATATCCGTCTTGAGGATGATACAATCGCCAAGCAAAAGCGTGAAGGCAAATACAAATAGAAGTATGAAGCAAAATCTGACTTCAAAAGCAAACCTAAGGGCGACAATGAAGGTGACATCTCCAAGAGTAACCAAGACAAGTCAAACAGAGATTCGGGTAAGCCTAGAGACAATCGAGATTCCAAGTTCAAGGAACTTTTCCTTACTCCTCTCAACATCTCCTACAAGGAGTTGTACAAAATTCTTAAGGACAAGAATTTGTATGCAACCCCCTATCCTCTTCCTCCAGACACCAAAGACACTCGTGACAAAACTAAGTATTGTGACTTCCATCAAGATTATGGTCATATCACCGAAGATTGTAGATCATTTCAAGGAAGAACCGAACAACTAGTCCAGAAAGGTCTTCTCGATAAGTATAAACTCAAGAAGGGGGCGAACAAGCTTTGGCAGTAACTACAGGACATGTAATTCATGCATTTCACGCTCGAGTAGATTCAATCTCCAAGACCCAACGTAAGGCACAAGATCGAACCAAGTTGCAAGTGATACAAGAAATCCACACCGTTAATCAACTCAACTTCTTAGAGGGTATCCATACCGAGACTTATGAAGATGCACCATTGACTTTCACGGAAGTAGATTTCCGAGGAGTTTTTTGCCCTCACAATGATGCACTACTCATAACGGCTCTCTTGGGTATGTGGCGTGTTCAACGCATATTTGTTGATGACGGAGCCTCGACAAGTCTTATTTTTTCGAATTGCTTTACCAAGATGAAGCTTTCTGAAGATCTGATAATTCCAGAAGAGAATCCGATAGTGGGTTTTGCTAATGATGCAAACCAAGCTATTGGTCGAGTTACTCTCCCGGTTAGTCTTATGAACAAAGTTTTCAACGTGGATTTCATCCTCATTAATTTTAAATCTTCTTATAACGCTATACTCGGTCGTGATTGGGTGCATGCCATGCAAGCAATCCCTTCAACCCTTTACCATTGCATCAAGTTTCCTCACCAAGGAAAGATTTGCAAAGTTCGGGGCGACCAAAAAGCAGCCCATGAGTGTCATGAAAGAGTCTTGGCCGATAACACTGATTCTGTAGTGAAAGGTAATCACATCTTTCAACTCAAGCAAACCGAAGAGAAATAGCAACCAACGTTGGGGGACTCAGAAGCCTTACCCAAGCAACAATATGATCGTGGTCCCCCTACTCTTGACAAGCTGTTGGAAGTTCAGATTGGAAGTTGCCCAGAAGAAACAACTTTTATTTCAGCAGAGTTGTCACAACAAGAACAAAAAGTCATGATTTCCCTACTTCGAAAAAAAAAAGATGGTTTTTGAATGGACGGTCCACCATATGCCCGACATAGATCCATCTATTGCGTGTCATAAGCTTGATATCGATCCTCATGCAAAACCTATTCGTCAAAGACCAAGGCGTATGGATCCAGAAAGAAAGCTCAAGGTGAATGAAGAGATCGATCGTCTCTTAAGTGTTAATTTCATAAAGCCTGTAATTTACCCAACATGGGTTTCTAATGTAGTCGCAGTGCCTAAGAAAAATGGCAAAATTAGAGTTTGTATTGATTTCACAAATTTGAACAAAGCATGCCCAATTCACCCGTATCCATTGCCTCGTATATCTGAATTAGTAGATGCTACTTCGGGCTATCACCTTCTTTCTTTTTTGGATGCATTTTCTGGTTAGAATCAAATTCCATTACATGTTGAAGATCAGGAACATACTGCATTTATTACCGACCAAGGTTTATATTGCTATCGTGTCATGCCTTTTGGTTTAAAAAATGCAGGGGCGACCTACCAAAAACTTGTGAACACCATATTTAGTGACATGCTAAGCCAATCCATGGAAGCATACATTGATGACATGGTAGTTAAAACACGTGCTCATATAGATCATATTTGTGATTTGCAAGCGGTTTTTGATAGGTTAGCCAAGTTCAACACGCGACTCAACCCAACAAAGTGTTCATTCGGTATAGCTTCAGGCCAGTTCCTTGGTTATTTCATGACTAGGAGGGGAATAGAAGCTAATCCCGATCAAATATGGGCAGTGCTAGAGATGCCTTCACCATCTTCCAAAAAACAAATTCAACGCTTAACCGGTCGTTTGGCGGCTTTAAGTAGATTCATCTCTAGATATTCTGATAAATATCAACCATTCTTTCAAATATTGAGAGGAGCACATACTTGGAATAGCGAATGCGAAACCGCATTCCAAACCATAAAGCAATACTTGGTTCGGCCTCCAATCTTGTCAAGCCTATCAACTGGGCAAACGATTGGAGTGTACTTAGCCACCTCAGAACATGCAGTTAGTGTCGTTTTGTTCATTGATGGTGAATATGAAAAACCAATATTCTTTATAAGCAAGAAGTTTTCTGGGGGCGAACCTAACTGCTCTAAGCTTGAAAAAGTTGTTTTATCGCTTGTCCACGCTGCAAGACGATTGAAACCTTATTTTCAATAACGACTAGTGAAAGTATATACTGAATACCCCATTCGAAAAATCCTCAGAAACGCTCAAAAGTCAAGTCGATTAGCTGAATGGGATAGTTATCTAAGTGCCTATAGTCTTGTCTTCGAGCATCGATCGACGAAAAAAGGACATGCTTTAGCTTCTTTGATGGCGGATTTTCCTATTGATGATACTATCCTCCCCGACCAACTCTATGAAGAAGAAAATCCATCAACTTCTATCATAACTGCCATCCCAGCCCCACTTGGGGGCGACGAACGTCCTCCATATACTTGGACCATACTTACAGATGGTTCCCGAAACAAGTCAGGGTCAGGAATTGGATGTTTATTTATCTAACCAGATGGTCAAAAGATTGAAAAATCAATCCGTTTGGGGTTTAAAGCTTCTAACAATGAGGCCGAATATGAAGTCGTCCTATATGCATTACAAACTGCTATACAATTGAGGGCGACAAAAGTTCAACTCTTCACAGATTCAAGACTTGTTGCTAGTCAATTGGGAGGATCATTTGAAGCTAAGGATGATAAAATGTCTGCATATCTTGAACTCATTACTGGTTTAGCTCGTCAGTTTGAAAGCATTTATATTACTCAAAGGCCTAGAAACGAAATGCGTCATGCGGATGCCTTGGCATATCTTTCAACTGCTATCGAATGCAATGAGCCGAGAACCATCATAGTAGACTTCAAAGAAGAAGCAAGCATCAACGTCAAGACTCTTTCCGAGGTATATATCAATGCATGTTTTTTCTATCGTCAAGTTTATGCTCAAGATTCTCTTCCTTCCATTATTGCACCAGTCCTTACTAGAAAACGGAGGCGCGAACTTGAGGAAGCCTCCTCAAATCAAGCCAATTCTGAACCCGGTTCTCTACAAGTATTTCCTCACAAAGATTCCACCTTTCCTCCTGTCTCCCCCATCTCACTTGATGATCATCCATCAAATTCTGAGCACGAAGCTGATGACTCTCCAGAGGTTCCAACCTTTGCGTTCGAACCCTTGAGTGGTGAAAATGTGTGGACGACGACTGGCGAAATTCCTTTATGGAATATATCCAGGATGGTATTCTTCCAGAAGATTCTCATAAAGCCAAGAAAATCAAAAAAAGACTCATGGAAGTTTCAAATCATCGAAGACTCGTCTGGTACAAAACACTTGTATAGAAAGTCCAATGGACTAAGTCCTTTATTGCGGTGTCTTACAAATTTACAAGGCCAAACAATCCTTCATGAAATCCATGTTGGAATTTGTGGCAATCATTCGGTAGGACGTAGCTTGGCAAATAAAGCTGTCACTCAAGGTTATTGGTGCCCGGTATGCAAAAAGATGCTAAAAGGATTGCACAGACTTGTGTTCATTGCCAAAAACATGATCACATGCTTAATCTTCCGGCCACGGAGTTGCACCCGATTTTAAGTCCTTGGCCTTTTGCTAAGTGGGGATTGGACATTGTTGGTCCGCTTCCCAAAGCTCCAGGGAGTATTCGGTTCTTACTTGTGGCGACAAATTATTTCACCAAATGGGTTGAGGCCCAGCCACTCGTTCATATCCAAGCGATAGACATTCATCGTTTCTTATGGAAGGATATTGTGTGTCGTTTTGGTATACCATCTACTTTGGTGTCCGACAATGGTAAACAATTTGATGCCGAAGATATCCATCGATTTTGTAATTCTATGCGAATTCGACACAACTTCTCTGCACCATACTATCCTCAAGGTAATGGGTAAGCTGAAGCTACCAATAAGTCTATACTTGCTACTATGAAACGGCGTCAGCAAAGTGCTAAGGGCAATTGGGTGAAAGAGTTGCCCACGGTCTTATGGGCTTATCGAACGACCCCCAAACACTCGACCGGGCTTTCGGCCTTTCATTTGGCCTATGGCTCTGAAGCTATCCTACCTACTGAGATCATACACCCTACTACTCGCATAGAAGCTTTGGATCATTCTCTTAATGACGTGGCTTTGGCGCGTGATAATGTTTTAATCGATGAAACATGAGATCAAGCGGTAAAACATATTATTAAGTATCAAGAAGACATGAAAAGAAGGTATGATCGTCGTTTGAGGGCAAGACACTTCAACCCAGGAGATTGGGTACTTCGTCGGGTATCTCGTCTACACGAACAAGGAAAGTTGGGCGAAAATTGGGAAGGCCCTTACATTATCCACCGCCTTGCCTCCAAAGGTGCATATTTCCTTCGCACTTTGGAAGGTGACATTATCGAGAAACCATGGAATGTTTTCCATCTTAGGAAATTTTATCGTTAAGTTTATGTAGTTAGGTTGTCTTTGTTTCTTTTCAGTTTATTTCATTTTTATTAGTATTTTTATATATATAGTTTCGATTTGCCATTTTTTATTTTTACTTGGGGGCGATTTCAATTCAATTTTCCATTATCACTTGGGGCGCGTGTATCAATTACATTACCCCTCGTGTCCATTCAATATTCAACATTTCACAATCAAGATTCGATATCAATATTAAATATTTTACACTCACGATTCAATATCAATATTTTCCATTACCACTATCAAGATTCCATTTCAATAATCGATATATTAGCAATATTCATCGCAATCATGGACATATTTGCAATATGGTCACTTTCAATTACTCAATATTCAAACTTCGAGACAATAAACAATATTCAAGGTTCAATCTCAACAAAATATCATCAATATTCGATGTTCGAAATTCATTTATTTTACTCCTTCTACATAGGTGGAGGAGGTGGAGGTAGAAATCTCTCGGCCGTCGCTTTGGCTATTAGAGGTGCAAGCGGAAGTGGAACCTTTTCAAGGCCTTTGAGTCCTTGGGTTCGACATATGTTGTACAAAATGTAGAAATTCTTAGTAACTCTCCTTGCTTCTACCATTGCTCCATGTAAAGATTTTTGAATCTTACTTACCTCAACCTTCGCTTTGTTTTTCTCTTCCTCCACCCGGATTTGTAAAATCTTAATTTTGTCATATGCCTCCTTCCATTGATAACAACGCGTGCGCGTCATTGCACATTCGGTTTCGATTGCTTCCATATCCTTGTTCAACTTCCTTACTTATTCCCTCAATGTTTCCCTATCTTTTATTGCTTTATCCTTGTCCGCTTGTGCCTTCTCGATCTTCGATTGCATCTTTTCCACTTCTTTCCAACTATCGAATGCTTTCGTTCTTATTTCCTCTTTTTCTCCCTTCAATTGTACATTCTCGGCTTCAAGTGTCGCAACTCGGGCTTGAAGCTCCTCCATTTCTTTCTCATGGCTACCAACAATTTGGCCGACCAAGCGGTCTACCTACAATCTTACATGACATTCATGTTATAAGAACGCAAACTAGTAAAAATGTGAAAATGTCGCCTACATTTTTATAATTTTTAAATCTTACCAGTGGGGCAATGCTTTGCATCAACGTCTTGAATGCGGATTCCGAAGTTTTTGTTGTTGTTTCTTGGTCTCAAGTGTCGTGTCTTTCGTTCGGGATGGGACCCACCGGGTCGTCATCTTCGTCCGGCATGATATTGCTCGGACCGTCCCCTTGGTCAGCAGCTACACCTCCTTGGTAAGGCTCGCCCGCCTCACCTTGGTCGGTGACCATGCCCCCCACTTGTCTCGTGGTTAGGCACTAAATCGTCATCAGCAGCCACCACCTTAACACTTCCCTCAGCAAACCCCCCAGATAACCTTGTGCTGAGGTGAGCTACTTGGCCAGCGGCAATGCAGTTGGCAGCTCCCTTGTCTGCCAGCCCTGTGCCCAGCTCCTCCCGAGCGGCTATGCCCTCTTCCACCCCCCTGTCAATCCCTCCAGCTGCTACACCCTCAGCAACCCCTCCAGCTGCCAGCTGATTGCCCAGCCCCTCCCCTCCTCCAGCGGCTATGCTGCCTCCAGCAGCGTACCCTCCAGCTGCTACCCACTCAGCGCCAGCTGATTGCCCAGCCCCTCCCCTCCTCCAGAGGCTATGCTGCCTCCAGCAGCGTACCCTCCAGCTGATACCCCCTCAGCAACCCTCCACCTGCCAGCTGATTTCCCAACCCCTCCCCTCCTCCAGCGGCTATGTTGCCTACAGCAGCCAACCCTCCAGCTGCTACCCCCTCAGCAACCCCTCCAGCTGCCAGCTGATTCCCCAGCCCCCTACATATCTCCTCCAAGCTAACTACATGCCCAGCGACTGTGTCTACATTTTCCCAAGTGCACACACCCCCAGCCAGCGTCTTGTATGCTTTCTCTCCAGCAGCCATGACCCCAGCTGTGACCTTGCCAGGTTGTACTGGCTGCTGGTCAGTTCCTTGCCCAGCAGCATTCAGCATGGCCTGGACATTGCCCAGCTGCGTCATCCCAGATATTGTTCCTCCACCAGCAGCAGTGGACCCCATAATAGGACTCAAAAGTGCCTCGAGGTACATATTGTCTATGCATGCTTTCTTCTCCGTACTCGCGCTCATTTCCATATTCTTTGTCTCTCTCCACATCCGTCTCGTCGTCACTTGACATTACAAATTTCCTTTGTATTCGATTTTTTTTTCGCATTTCTTGTTCTTATTCTTCACTTTCCCTCTCTCATTCACTTCTTTTTCTTTTTTCCGCTAGTATTCCCTCTCTATTTCCTCGTCCACGTATGGGTACCTCTTCTCCGATTTCCTCTTCACCTCTTACAATTTTTTAAATTTTTTCATACCGAAACGTTTCATCGACAACCTTGTCATACCTTCGTATATCATAAACGCGGGTATCGCTCAACCTCCCAAATAAGAAATTAAGATTTTCTTCCACCTTCATTCTCGGGTAGCGTCGATGCTTTATATATGTCACCTATAACATTCAAAACCAAGTTTCGTCATGATTATTCCAATTTCCTTGTTGGTTATGCAAAAATGAAAATCCATAAAAATTATACGAATATTTCTTCATTCATGACACGACTTACCTCTAGGAGTGTTTCTTACTACGAACTCCATCTGATTCCATTCTCCGATTAGAATATATCTATGGCGTTTGCTCAGTTTCATCGATGTTGGCATACAAACGAAGCGCCTCATTTGATCTCGAAATTCCAACTTCATTTTACCCTCCATTCCCACAATTTTAATCAATCTCCTTCCGTATGCTTCTTCCAACTTCTTCGCCCTTGCCATTAGTAACCAAAACGATAAAGGCATTTGAGCGGGTGAGGCATCGTAGTAAGCTAGTCGTTTCGCTACTTCTCGATCAAGCGGTACTCGAAAGCCAACTTCTAGCATAGGATAGGTAACTTGAACCATGTTCGGGCCGATTTTTACATCCCCCCCATCGTTCATTACTTCAAAACCTTGAAGTTTGAACTTCACCCTAATTCTGCTTTTGGTTAGTATTTGGGATTCCTTGCTATGACGGTATGCTCCTCGTTTCGCCCATCGATATTGCTTGGCCTCCTTGGACGGTAACGGACCTCTTTTCCTTTGTATTTCTATCTCCTTCTTACTCATCTCCTCCTCCTCATTATTACTCTTTGTGTTCGATATCTTCTTGGGCATTTTGTCTCTTTCTCAAAAACCTACATAAAAAATCAACATATTAGTCATCTAACATATATATTCCCAAAGAATATAGTCCTGTTTGACTGCGACTTTAATGAGAAGTCCTAATTTTTAAACTTATACAATGTCAGATCCTTTTTTTCTAGAAAAGTTATAAACCAATCCTTGACTAAAGTTTAAAATTTTATATTTTTAAATGGCAATATTACCCTTAATATTTTCAACCGTTTTTTTCTTTCATAATATGAAATTTCATCTAAACATTTTGTTCTTTTGTTTTGCAAATCTGAGTTTAAATTGGTAAGTATTTCATCTAACATTTTCAACCGTTTTCTTATTTTTTTTCGATTTCTTGTTTTAATTCTCTTAATTGTTCATCTAGTTGTATTCTTTTGATCTTGTCAATTTTAGTACTTCACAATATCATCTGATAGCCTTGTTTTTGCTACTTTGGATTCTTTAGATATATTTCAATTATCAAATATTTGATTGGTTATTGTTTCAAAATCAGCCTCGAATTTTTTTTTGTTCTGTGATTTTTTCAGTATCAGCAATTCTTAGAATGGCTTAGTAGAGTTTCAGCAATTTTTTAGAATTGCTTTCGTATAGTTTCAGGTTCAGTTGTTTTCTGTGATTTTTTCAGTAACTGCTATTTTTAGAATTGCTTGATTTTTTCACTTGGTTTTTTTAGTATCAACAATTTTAATAATTTCTTGGTTTTTCACACAAAGCATTGTTTTTCAGTATCAGTAATGTTTATAATTGCTTGGTTTAGTTTCAACATAGTTTTGTTTCGGCAACAACAATTTTTTACGAATTGCTTACAAAAATTTCGAAATGTGCAAATTACAGGAATTGATATGGGTGAGGTAGTTGTTGTTGTACGATTTGAGAGGGAAAATTTTCCATTTATAATTGGTTTAAGTTCTAAAATTGAAGATTTCATGAGAGAGGTAAATATCAAGTGGAGGGAGGTGGAAACTTGCTTTGAATTGTTTTATGATAATCATGGGTCCCGAGTTTTTATTGGATTCAGACCTTCATTTGCAGTCTCTGTCTTGTTTTCTTTCTTCTAAAAAGGAGTTTATAGTTGGCTTGCTGAAAAGGACAAAGACTTCTGATTTTAGGTCTAATCATAGTGCTAATGTTTTTGTGTATTTCCTACTTTGCCCTTTCCCACTAGGGTTAATCACTCCCTACCTAGGTTATAGTTTTGTTCAGGGAATCATATCTGTTATATATGATTTAACCTATGATCATATTATGATTAGGGTTTAGTGTTTTGTATATGGATGAAGTAGCAATAAATGAGAATTGCTTGCTGATTGTTTTAAAAACATTTGAATTTCTTTTTTGTTTCTTGCAATTTGAGATAATTGTTGTATAGCATATTTTTGTTGTAATTTCTCTTAGTAAACCTGATACACGGAATGCTAGAAGTAGATTCCATTAAGAAAAAGAAAAGAAAAAAGAACTACTATTAAAAGAGTTGTTCCATTGCTAAAAGAGGTTCCATTGCACAAAAATTACAAACATTAGGGAAAAAACCAAAGATTCAATCCAATATACTGAAATATGCATTTTTACAAAGTCAATGTTTAGGTCCAAAATAGTTTACTACACTGCCAACTTTGCCTTCTGTTCTTCCTCTTCTGCATCAATTTCCTTTACCATCTCTTTCAACGCCACACTATTAATATTGTGGGGCCAACTTCTTTTCTCATCTGTCAGAAGTTCACAACTAAAATAGGCCTTCATTTTCTTCGAGTCAATCTCACACTGGTGAATATCTCTAAATCCATTTCTCATGAACAACATGAACTTGCACACATACAGTCCACAGTCCACTCTGTTTTCCAATACAATATTGCAAATTTATGGTGAGCACAGGAGAACTTTTTAGTTATAAAGCAATATTTTAGTGCTACAATTATTTTCACTTACGTGTCTCCTTGGTTTGGGCAATCTACCACGTCAACAGCCTTGCTATCTGATTTTGTTTGAAGGCTTTCAAGTCGTAGTCTTCCATTGACGAGGGTAGTCACATATGATTTATGTTGCGCAACATAATTGAACAACTGAATTTTAAAAATGCTATTTTAAAAATTGCAGTGTAATAATGAAAAAGTACTAAGAATTACATATCACTTGTAGTGGGGATTTTAAAGCTTTACCATTGCACATGCTTCGTGGTATGGTACACTTTTCAGCTTCTGTTCTTTAGTTTCCAGCATTGAATCATAGTGCTGCCATGTCCAATCCTCCCATCTACAAGCAAGAAGGGTCCAATGGTGCCCACCAAAGTCACCTTTGCGTTTCCTTGAGTTGATAGGGAAAACCATCCATTTTCACTTCCTTCAGTGTCCTCTCTATCATTCGATTTGCTTGGGTCTCACTTCCTTGTCTCACACACGACTAACACACAGTTTCAAAAAAAAAAAAAAAAAAACGCAGAACACATCACCCTGGTGCAACTTCAAACAATGAAACTACACAATTCCACAAATTGCTATCAAACTGAAATCCATGCAAAACTAAGCAAATTGCGACACAAGTTGCAGTAATTTAGAAACAATTAAGACTGCAATTCTACAAATTGCTACAATGGTTAGCACTTAGCATACACAATTCCAATAGTTGCTACAATATGCCAATGCTGAATAGTATCCTGTACAATTGAAAGTATGGAAAATTTGCATAAAAATAAAACCTATGGAATTATAAACAATAGCTACAAAAGTTGCAGAGTTGTACCCATGCCAAAGCTGAAAAGTATACTGTCCGCTTGGATTTTCCTGTTTTGATTAAGAATGAATACAACATTTAGTATTTGAACAAAGGAACATTCAGTATATTAGTCGTTGTAGCAATTTCTTTATTTAGTACTTCAACAAAGCAGCGTTCAGAATAGTTGTAGCAATTTTTTGAAATTGCATAGCACATTAGGCATAAACAAACAAAAAACCGATAGTTTCGCAATTTCTGCAATTGCTACTCTCCCATTATACATACAATTTTAGGGTTTTGTTTTCGCTACTTTCACAGGAAATAGAAAAAAATATATTAAAAAAACTAGATTTTCTTAACAACAATCAGCATTAGGGTTTACCAATTTCTTTGAATTGCTAGAACCCCTCATTTCTACTATAAAATAGACAATGATAATAAATATATAAATTTAAAGAATTGCTAATTTACCTACCTTACAAACAGAGCTACTTGAATCCATTAAATTCTTCATTCTATGATTTTTGGAAAAAGCCTTGTTGTTCTTGTTCTTTACAGTTTCTCCTATTTTTTCTTTCATTACTTCTCTAAATTGTGTTTCTTCTTTGCGCTACATAACAGCAATTCGGTTTTGAATAGCAATTCGATTTCAATATCAATTCTTGATAGCTATTCCACTAGCTGCACTACCACTAACTCGGCAGTTTCAATTCTAATAGCAATTCCAAACTCTTAACTAGTAGCAATTCGCAGGGTATTATTGTAAACTATTTTCTGGTAAAAAAACAGGACTAATCATTAATTGCCTTGTTTGACAGGACTAATCCATAATGCACATTCATTTTTAGGATGGCTAATTTAATCACTGTATATATTCCCTTTGTATAGCTACTTGAACACAAATGTCAAAGTTTTTACTCATATTCTCTTCATATTCTACTTTCTATTATCTCTTGGGAATTTCGTGAAACACTTGTTAGGCAACTTCTAATGTAACTTTTTTTATAGTTTTTTCAAGCTTGTATATTCCACATACTTCTTTACTTACCTATTACCAACATTTCCTAAGTTCAAAGTCATTACCCATACTCCCATCATCATGCATTTCTATTTCCCAACTAATTCAACATTACCAACTCACAAGGTTTTTCCATGTTTTCCTACAATAGTTATGTTTCACTTACCTTTTCTTGAGGCTTTGTCTTCCTTTTCCAATTGGTAAGTTCACTTTGGTGTTATCCTATTCTTTGACTTCTCTTCTTCCTTTGCCTCCTTTCTCTTTGAATTCAACACTTCTCTCCCAAAGCTTTGTGTTTACACTTCCTTCTTGTTTCTATTTCTTTTCTCCTTCTAATTACATACACTAATGGGTTTTTTCTCTTTCAAATAAACTTTGGATCCATTAGTTTGTCTATTTCAGGCCCAACTAGTGTTTTATTTTGATTTTTGATAAAATCCCATCTTAGAAATAATAAGGATTCTTTCTATCTACAACTTCAACTATCATGCTAAGTTATCCTACCTACCTATGCATATGACTGGAGTACTGTAATAGAGAGTGATTTAGAGAAAACTGTAGGCGATTGAGAGTAACTTAAGCTTAACTTGAGTAGAGTGATCAGGTGGTCCAACTTTCTAATTTTGGTAAATTTTATCTTCCTTTCTTACTACTTCTGGTAAAAAGGGATGAGAAAAAAGTAGATCTGAGATTTAAGGTCTACTTATAGTTAAAAATGAGTTCTCCAATGAACGAAGATGAAGAAAGGGTGTCAATTGCGCAACCATGTCACCCCAAACCCGTCGAGATCTGTGCTTGGAGCTGCTTGGGGAGTGGGGTTGTCCAGAAATCATCTCCTTTGGTAGAGGTGTCTACTATGAATCATAAGAATCAAGCTGGTAAGGAACAACAAGACCCCAAAAGCATATCCTTTGCAGAGATTGTTGAAAGTAAAGGAGTTGAAGCTAGAAGTGAGTCATTTGTTGATAAGGTGAAGGAAGGTCAACCTAAGCATTTTAACTTGTCTGATCTACCGAATCCAGGCATCAAAGGAAACTTACCATCCATTAAGCTTCCCACACAAGCTTTACAACGAGGAAGACAATACTTGCAGTATTGTCTTGTAGGGCGTTTGGATTTTCAAAAAATATCTTTGGAAAAGGTTAGAGAAATTGCTTCTTCCTTATGGAAGTTGACTGGTGAGTTGAAGATAATTCCGTTGGGGAAAGGGTTTTTTATGGTTAGATTGAACTCTGAAGATGAACTTGTTAGGATATGGACTGGTGGTCCTTAGAATTTTCAGAATCAAGCTTTGCGCCTCACACGGTGGATGCTGGAGTTTGACCCAGATGTGCATAGGTCGTCTAAGTCTCTTGTGTGGGTTAAATTTCCTAAGTTGGGTCAGCAATTTTGGGATTATGAGATCCTTATGTCCCTTGGTAAGGTGATTGGTACTCCCATTGGGGTGGATAAACACACACTTGAAAGATCCTTCGGGTATTTTGCTAGTGTTTTGGTGGAGGTCGATTTGTTCAACAAAATTCCAGACAAGATTGTTGTAGAATTGGATGATGGCAGTGAATTTGTGCAAGAGGTTGAAATTCCCAGGCTTCCAAAGTTTTGCTCCCATTGCAAAACTCTGGGTCATGCTCTTCATGAGTGCAAAGGGCTACATAGAGCTATAAGAGAAGATAAAGGCACAAAAACTGGTAATGACAATAGATGGAAGACAAAGGCAAAGAATAATACGGGTGGAGGAGCTGGCATAAGTGGTGCTAAGGATCAGTTAGGCCAAGTGATTCAAACTCAACCAGGTGCTAAGAATGCAGACAAAGCTACTGAGATTAATAGGGAAGCAGAAACAAAGGCTATTGAGAAACGAAACTCTGGTGAGAAGGGTATGCAATTGGTGGTAAGGCATGTTAGTCCTAGTAATAATGTGCAAAAAGAGGTGGTTGAAGTTACAGCTTCTAGTGACTCAATTGTGCAACATATTGATCTTTGTGGAGGCAGGTCAGTTGAACATATGGAAGTGAGCTCTGCATCTCAGCAAGTAGCATTGGGAACTAATTCCTTTGCTGCTTTGGTTGATGAGGAAACACTGAAAGAAACACCAAATCAAGACCATGTGATTCTTGAATGTGAGAAGGTTTTGGGAGTATGGGGTCATCAAGAAGCAGTGATCCCAGATGTGAACATTGGAAGGAAACAGATACAAGTCCAAGTCGCTAAGGCCATTGATGGTCCTGCGACGGTGACAAGATCTCGATTAAAGTAATCACATAAATCTCTACTGTTTCAAGATGAGGATACTCTTCTAGAATGTGAGAGGCGCAAAAAAATATAAGGTAGTGGCCAGGATTCAATCTTTAGTTAACAAAAACAAGCTAGATCTTATCTGTATTGCACAACCAAAAATCAAGCCTAGGCCTACCTCAGTCATGAGGCTAGGTCTTAATGATTATGATACTCATCTAGTTCATAATGGTTGCATGGGTCACCTTGCTAATCTTTGGGTCTTTTGTAGAAGAGGACTCAAGTTTGCAGTAGTGCAGTCTTCTAAGTAACATATCACTGTTGCGATAAATGGTTGTTTTGTGTCTTTTGTGCATGCCAGTTGTAATATGCAGATCATAAGACAGTTGTGGAAAGAGTTAGAAGAATTAAATGTTGTTGAACCATGGTTGATAATAGGAGATTTTAACTGTTATCTTAGAGAATCTGAGAAACAAGGGGGATTAATTCCTCTAAGAAGTACAATGGAAGAATTTTTTGCTTGTATCAATGCTTGTGGTGTTCAGGAATGTGTCTCTGAAGGGCATAAATTTACTTGGAGTAATAGATGGAAAGGAAGGAGAAGGATCATCAGTATGTTGGATCGAGCACTTTCTAATAAAGCTTGGAGTGATATTTTTGTTGGTTGGAAGTATGTTGTGGGCACAAGACATGCTTCTGATCATGGTCCGCTTTTCGAAAATGAAGTGAGGGTCTCTAAACCAACTAACTGCCCTTTCAAATTTAATAGAATGTGGACCAAGCATGCTAACTTTCAAAAGGTGATTAGTGATAGCTGGACTCAAGAGTTGAGAGTCCCAACAATGTTGAGAGTAAAAGAGAAGTTGAAAAGACTGAAAATAGCACTGAAGGAATGGAATTGGCAGCATTTTGGTGAGGTGGAGAATAACATCAGACAAGCAGAGTTAGAATTGCAGATATCCAGACACTAGCAGATGTTAATGTGGATGATGAAGACATATGTAGGGAGCTGCAATTGAAAGAAGATATGTTAGAATCCAGGTTGCATGATCAGAACTCACTTTGGCAACAAAAATGTAGGGACAATTTTGCAGTGGAAGTTGATAGAAACTTTGCTTATTTTCACTCATTATACAAGTTCAGGCAAGGAGTTAACACTATTGAGGAATTAGAATTAGAAGATGGGCAACTCATAATAAGGTTTTCATTGAAGCCATGGCACCTTGATGAACAACTTTTGTCCTTGTTGCACCCTGTTATCAGTGTGGAGGACAATGATGCTCTTTGTGTTGTTCCCTTATGGCCTGAGATCAAGTCTATTGTGTTCACAATGAATGCAAACAGTTCACCAGGCCCAGATGGGTTCCAAGGTATGTTTTATCAATGTTGTTGGAATATTATTGAGGCTGATGTTTGTATTGCGATTCAATTTTTTTCTAGGGATGTGGTTCTTCCTAATGGTATGAATTCAAATCATATCACACTCATCCCTAAACAAAAGAATGCAAGGAAGATGTCACACATGAGGCCTATATGTATGGGCAATTTCATCATCAAGATCATTTCTAAGATTTTGCAAGTCCGGATTAACTCTATCATCCATAAAGTCATCACTGAGGAGCAAAGTGGATTCATCCCTGGCAGAAATATCCAAAATAACATAGGAATGACTTCGGAGTTGGTAAATGAGATGAAGAATAAGAAGTATGGAGGAAGCATTGGCATCAAAATTGATATCACTCAAGCATATGATTCCATTTGCTGGCTTTTCTTGTCTGAGGTTCTTCGTAGAAAAGGTTTCTGTTGTAAATGGATTAATATGGTGGGAATTCTGAATAAGTCTTCTATGATCTCTATCTTGGTGAATGGGGACCATGTGGGTTTTTTGCAAAGGAAAGAGGCCTCAAGCAAGGAGATCCTCTTTCTCCTCTTCTCTTTGCCATTGCACAAGATACTCTTAGTAGGGGACTGCACCATCTGCCCGAACATAATTTTGTTAAACCTTTGGCTGTTATTAAAAGAGTTGCAAGTCCAACTCATCTCATGTTTGCGGATGATGTTTTTCTGTTTGCAAATGCAAATCTAAGAGGAATTAAGTTCATCAAACAACTGCTCAACATGTATGAAGCATGTTCTGGTCAAGCTATCAGTTCAAACAAAAGCAAAATTTTCTTAGCGGGTGTTAGCAGGCAGAAGCAAAGAAGGATTGTTGAATTACTAGATATCAAAGTTGGGAGGTTTCCAAATATTTACCTTGGTGTTCTATTGTTTCAAGGTCGACCAACAATAGGAATGTTTTATTCATTGGCCGACAAGATCAAGGATAGAATTAATAGTTGGAGTGGCAGACTCTTGTCATTTCAAGGGAGAATTATAATGATCAAATCAGTATTGAGTGGCATAACTGTTTATAACATGGGGATTTATCTTTGGCCGGCTAGTTTTAATAAAGGATATTGAAAGGATGCTTTGTAATTATCTGTGGACTGGTGATCCAACAAAAAGTAAAGGGGTGACAGTTGCATGGGATAAAGTTTGTAAGCCATTGTGCGAAGGAGGGTTGGGTATTAGAAGACTCAGAGACACTAACGTAGCACTTCTCATGAAGCAAGCCTGACATATGATGACAGGAAAGGATAACTTAGCTTTATTCCTTAGAGCTAAGTATTTTACTAAAGATGGTGAACCTATTAAGTACTATAAGCACTCGTCCAGATGGCGTGGTCTCAAAATTGCACTCAGTGAGGTTAAGAAAGGAATGAGATGGATTGTAGGTTGTGGGAACATGGTGGATGTGTGGAGAGACAATTGGTTGGGAGACTCCATTCAAAACAGACTTCAACTGGATGGTAGTCATCTAAAAAACTGTAGAGCTAGAGTTACGCAACTAATTCAGGGCCAGTCATGACTCTTTCCTGAGCAATTCAAGGTTATTTTAGATGCAACAAATCTTCAAGTTCCAGTGAATGATCTTCCAGATTGCAGTGTTGAAGACATACCAGTGTGGTGTCCTGATGATAAAGGCATATTTACAGTGGCATCTGCATATGAGGAAATCAGAAAGAAAAAACCTCAGGTGGGGTGGTATAAGCAACTCTGGAAAATGCCTGCTCATCCAAGACTGGCTGCAAATGCATGGAAAATCTGCTCTAATGCTGTTGCAACTGATGACAATGTCAAGAAGAGTGGTATACACTTGGTTTCTAGGTGTATTCTTTGTTCTAAAGCTTCCGAGATGGTAGAACACCTAGTGTGGGAGTGTGAGCTTACTAAGAGCCTTTGGAGTTGGTTGGCTGCTAAATTCAAGGTGAGTAGTAACTTTAACTCCTTAAACCAAGCTATGATGCAAGTGAAGGGCAGAAGTGCTTTCATTTGTAACATTTGGAACACTGCTTTACTAAGAGGTATGGTGGGCATTTGGCACCTCAGAAACCTTATAAAGTTTGAAGACTATGATAAGAATTTGGATTTTTGTAAGAAGGTGGTGTCTAGGCAGATTCTTCTTATTGACAAAATTTTTAAGGAGGCAATGCATAACTCTATGGATGACCTGTTACTCTGTAAGGAATGGAGTTTGAAAGCTAGGCCATCTTCAGCTCTGAGGGTGAAAAGTTGTTCTTGGAAATTGCCTGAGGTGGGATTTTGGAAGTTGAATGTTGATGGAGCAGCCAAAGGAAATCCAGGGGTAGCTGGATGGGGTCTTCTTATTAGAGACCATGACGGACATGTTCTACTCACAGCCTATAAAGGTTTTGGAATGGCATCTAACTTTATTGCAGAGTGTTATGGTATTTTGGAAGGAACTGAACTAGCAATCAACAAAGGATGGCTGAGGTTGATTGTAGAATCTGACTCAACTGCAGCTGTGGAAGCATTCAAGTCTGACAAGGTCCCATGGCCAATGATTAGTAGATGGAGATTATGCAAGTCAAAGCTGCAACAATTTTCCCTATATTCTATTTGGAGGGAAGGGAATTTTGGAGCTGATCAAGCAACTAAGAAAGGAGCATCATTAAACAAAGATGAAACCATGATTGTAAATGGTAGAGCTGAATGGATTATTCGACTAGAAAATCCTAATGAATTGTATTTTCGATTTTGTTGCTTGTGTAGAGTCTATGACTCGTCTTTGTAAGAGTTTTGGTTTTTAATACAATACATCATACTTAGCAAAAACAAATAGTGTTTTATTTTGTTGGGCTTATTTTCTTCGCTATGTGTTTCCATTATCTCTCATTTTCAAGCCCATTTTCTTTTCTGCCGGATTTTCATCACTCAAATTTTATTTCTTCGCTATGTGTTTCCATTATCTCTCGTTATCATTTCTTTCGCTCAATTTATTTTTCTATTAATTTATATCGCATGTGTCTTCACTCAGTCAGATTCAATTTATTTTTCTATAACTTTCTATCGCCAGTATTTTCGCTCAGTCGGGATCCAATTATTTTCCTATAATTTCCTACCGCCTGTCTCTTCACTCAGATTGCGCTCATTGTTTCTTCTTTACCCAATGAGTTTCACCCATTGGCTAAAGAGGGGGCGATGTGTTGACCCCCCTTAACGGGCCCAAGCCCAAGTCAATTACAAGTCATAGCCCAAGATTATAATCAATAAGGGCCTAAGCCCAATTCAATTAGTAATAAGGCTTAGGCCTGTTACTACATTCAATATCAATCATGGGCTTTATCTATTTAAGTCCATTATATTCAATAAGGTTAATATGGTAATTCTATATCCTTGTACAGATTTCCTTAACCTAATCCAACTACAACTCCAATATCTCTATAACTCTTAATCCAACTACAAACTCCAATATCTCTACAACTCCTAATTTAATAACAATTTCAATATCTTTACAATTCATGTTCCTAATAGGACATGAGGTACATTATCTTGTCATTATATGGTCCAAATACATGGGACTACAAATACTACAATACATTAGGGATCGTTGGATCACATCCTGTTCCAATCAAACTCTACATTTGAACTACGTTATAAAAGGCTTGATTCCATCTCTTTTATGGATATGTAGGCAACTAAGAAACAACTTAGTGCAACCATTATCAATCACCAAAAACCATATTCCTTCATCTTCATCTTCTCCAATATCTTAGATCTTAACATTAGGGGTTTCTTCTTGATCTTACATCACATTGGTATGAAATCTAGTTGAAACATGTATATTTATCTCCCGAATAACACCTTGTTTGTATAGCACTTAACTTATATTATTGTATTATATCTATTGATTAGTGCTTTCTTGTCTTTTGTGTAGGTTTCATGAGCTGAAATGCGAATATTATGTAAAAGCCCGCGAAAAGTCAAGAAAAGCAATCTAAAAGGTGTTATTTACCCATGGGAAGGAGAATCGATATTTGCACCCACAAGATCTGTTGAGGGCACCCCACGGTCATCTCTGTTGACTTGACTTTAGGTCAAAGTGGGGCGGTCCAATTCTCAGCCCAAACCGGGTCCTATTTGAACCCACAAGTCAAAATTTCTATTTTAGGCCTTATTTAAGTCCAAACTTAAAAAGGCTCCACAAGAAGATCCAGAAGTCTTATTTAGGCCAATGAGCTATAAACTGAAGGTCTTGGTCCAAGCTACAACTTAAGCACAAGAGAATTAGATTTTGCTAATTACCTAATGCCTCTAGAAGACCAACAGCAGCAGCCACGAATTTGACCTAATTTGGAAGTCTTTGCATGCAAGTATTCTACTTTGTAATGTCTATATAAGAGAAGTTGTAATTAAGGTTTAGGTATCTCTTAGGCATCTTTTAGTTTATCTTTGAGATCAACTTTCATTGAAGAAAAGTTCATCTTCTTCTTCATTGTAACAAACTCAATATTCAATATCAATTCCATTACTTTTCCATTATGATGTTTTGTTATTTATTTATTCTATAGTGTCATCATCAAGGATGAGTAGCTAAATCTCCTTAGGGGGGTGGTGGAAGCTCTCTAGATGATACAAAAGCACCATGTTTGTTCTTATTGTTCATTGTGATTCAAAGATGCTTATTTACTTCTAATTCGCGATATGAGGTAAGTATGATTATTTGCATGTTATTGTTTTCCATGATGTTAAAATACTATTGTTAGGGTTAGGGAGACCTAGCTTTAATGATTGTGATTATTACATATTTGCAGTATATATCTTTTATCACCACCCTTTTGTATTTAAATTGATATCCGAGAAGTGACGGTTTATTTATGAATTAATATGTTGAATTAATTAGATTGATTACTTGAGAGGTGACGGTTTAATTCATAAGACATATTCAATAGCATGCATAAGAGAATCCCGTTAATTAGGTGGAAAAACTGAGAGGTGATTACTTGATTATTATAGGTATTAATGATTAGTTGGAATAACCGAGAGATGACTAATTAGTTGTTATAGATTGAACATGAAGGAACAACATGTTATGTTTGCATGATTTAGTTTGTGGATACCAACTCTTCCCCCTATGTTATCATAAGATCTTCTTTCCATCTCTACCATATTCTTAAGTTAGGGTTTACTATTTATTATTGCCTGTTGGAAGTATAATAAATTTCCAATCTTATTATTGATTCCCTTGGTGTTTCTTAACCATTGTTTTCTATTGTGTTTGAGCTAAGATCTCTCCCTCTGAGGTGGGTACGACCCTTGATTGTTACTTGTCTACTTTGATATCCAATTTATACATGCACAAGAAGGAACAACAAATACAAATCTATCTTTTGATTAGTAGACGTCAAAAACCTACTATCAAAATGGCGTCGTTGCCGCTCTAAGGAACGGAGTTCATTCAAACACAAGCGAGAATAGTTGTTTCGGGACATCATCCCACTTCTATCCTCCCACTCTTCTATTTTTAATTCTTTTAATTATTGTTTTTAAGTGTTTTGTTACTTAGTTCTCTTATTGAACTTGCAGCGAACATGGATTGAAAAAAGTTCGAAGAACGGGGTCAAAATCAAGTTTTTAAGAAAAGTGCGCGTTCGGGAATTTTTCCTGAAAGTTACTGGTTCAAACTGGGTCCGATCTCGAGTCGAGTTCAGTTTGGCCTGTAAGCATCTCGAGTCGAGTTCCAGGCAAGGAATTTGCCTAGTTTTGCGTGATTTTTCCAGAACATTCCAGAGCTCTATTGCAGTTAATATTTTTACTGTTGAGTGATTGTGAGGTGAACTAAGTAGTCTATGTTTTTCAGCATTTTTAGAGACTTTTAAGTTATTTAATTATTCGATCCAAAATGGGGTCGCGGTTGTAATATTTTTAAAGTAGGTCTTGTTAGGATTTATTTTATTGTTTGTTCGCGGCGGATTGTAGAGCAAGGTTGTGGAGCTAGCCTTGAGTCTACTAAGGAACGATTCCTAAGGACGATCGAAACCCAAGGAGCGGTTTCCCCTTAGTCGACTTTAACTCGTCTTCTCCCCACTTTTGTGCGCTTGTTTGGCAATTTTTACTTTTAGCACAAAGTGGGAGGTAAACATTCTCCTAACCCTCCTCGAATCCCCTACAAGAGGAGTTTCTGTATTGATTAGCATGACCTTGATTTTTGCTTGATTTCGATTTTTGTTTTTACTTGTTAAACCGGGACTGCAAGGCGGACCTAGCCTAAAAGTGAAACCTAATATCAATAGATTGCAATATCCTAAGCTTTAAAATTGAATCAGCTAAGGCCATGCTATCACTGTGGTTATTTAATTAAGGAACGTTGTTTACGCACGGAAAACCTCCCACACTGGTTATTCGCTGCTTGACTCTCAAGATATAAGGAGAATTCACAAACGAAGCTTGGAAAGAACTCATTGACTTGGGTGAACACAAAATTGAGTCAGTTTTTGAGCCCTTTGTTAGATGCTTTTGAATGGTTGGGACTTCTGTGGCATATGTAATGCGCATATTGCGTGCATCTTAGATCAGGTAAAATCTTGTCCAAACCTATTGTCTACACAAAAAGCACAATCACAGACCTTACTACTCCTCATGAGGGAGAGTTTAACGACTCAACCTCCATACCTTCTCAAGAAGAGTTTAACGACTCAACTTCACTTTCTGAAGTAACTCCTGCACCTATGGCTCAAGAAGCTACCCTTCGGGATTACTTTTCACCCTTGGCCACTGGGCCACCTACCTGCATTGTTTTACATGCGACAAATCGAGTTAGCTATGGCATTCGTCCACAAATTGTTGGCATGTTGCCCAAGTTCCATGGACTTCCACGGGAAGATCCATATCAACACCTTAATAAGTTTCTATTTGTTCTCAATATTTTTAAGGAGAAACATTTATCTGAGGAGGAAGTTAGCTTGAGATTGTTCCCCTCTTTTCTTGAGGATAGAGCATCTCACTGGTTACATGGCCTTCCTTCTAATTCTATTGCCACTTGCGCTCAACTAAGTAAAAGGTTTTTTACCAAATTCTTTCCTATTACTAGAACTAATGACATAGTTGATGCCATAAGAAGTTTTTGGCAAAAAGAGGGCGAGGTATTCTTTGATGCATGGGAAAGGTTTCACGACCTATTTCTTCAATGTCCACACCACAAGGTCAATGGCACTGAAAAAGTTAGGATTCTATATAGAGGCCTTAATACTCAGACTAGAAACACAGTTGAAAGCATGAGTGGTGGAGATTTCCTTGATTACTCCACCACCAAAGCTCTAGCTTTCCTTGAAAAGATTACTACTAACAGCCAGCAATGGGATGTACCTGGGCATACCCCAAGAAACACTACCCCGGACTCATTTGATAAACCTAGAGGTCTATATGAAGTCAAACCAGACTCTGAGCTTAAAACTTTACTTCATGGTTTAACCAAACAGGTAGCAACACTTGGCGTTCCTTGAATACCCCATCAACTGTTATGAGTGGTTCCAGGGATGGTATGCCAACTAATCAATCTACCTCTCTTAAGACCTCCCTTGAGGATGTGCTTGCACGTTTCATTGAACAGACCCAGGTGTCCATTAAGTCAAATGCCTAAGCCATCCAGAGGATTGAACAAAACCTTGTTGAAAAAGGTAGATTTCCGGGACAGTCCATCCCGAACCCCAAAGGCAAAGAAGTTGGCTTGGTGACGGAAACTACATCTCCGTCTGTACCGCTTGCTGAAGTAAAATCAGTTTCCACCCTTAGGTCAGTAAAATAGGTCGATAATCAAATTAATTATACACCGAGTCCCAACATTGTGACCCCGGTTACCTCTGCACTTGTTGCCAACCTAAACCTCCGGCTAATGAGGCAACCACCTCTAAGCCGAAGAAGACTGCCCGTGAGATTGTGGATCCTCCACGCACTTACAACCCGCCTGTACCTTAACCCCAGAGACTTACAAGGTCTCTGAAGGAAGTCCAAGCAGAGGAAGTATTTGATGTGTTTAAACATATAAATATTATTATACCCTTCCTCACGGCTATTAAACAGATACCTTCCTATGCTAAGGTTTTGAAGGACTTGTGCACCGCCAAGAGAAAAATAAATGTGCCTAAAAACGCGTTTGTGGCGGAAGAATTCTCTGCACTTGTCCAACATAACCGCGTGGTGAAATATAAAGACCCTGGAAAACCGACAATACCCTGCAAGCTTGGTGACAAATTCATGGGAAAAGTTTTGCTATACTTAGGAGCGAGTGTTAACCTTTTGCCTTACTCTTTGTACCTCAGCCTGAGTCTAACAAAGACAAACCACGAAAATATCATTACAACTGGCCGACAGATCATTGAAAGTATCTAGAGGTATAATTGAGGACCTATTAGATAAAATGTCTGACTTTTACTATCATGTTGCCTTTGTGGTGTTGGATACTAAACCTACTACCGATGACTCAGTACCCATCATCCTTGTCCGTCCATTCTTGGCCACTTCGAATGCTCTCATAAACTGTCGGAACGGTTTCATGGTTTTCACTTTTGGCTCTATGACTGTTGAAGTTAATATATTTAACTTTGGCGAACAACCCCCTGATCTTTCCTTATCTGAGGACGTGTGCATTCTAGACTCATTACCTTATGAGATGGTGAATAGTTATTACCCTGAAGATTCGGTTGTTCATTGCCTTGCCATGCATAATGTAGACTTTGACATTGACCAATCTATTGCCCAAACCAATGCTCTTCTTGATATTGTGCCTATCTTTGAACCTAAAGACCCTGTGGCCCTTGATGTGGTTGGTAGCATAGATTCTAAGATCCAAGTAGAAACCATCACTCCATCTCCTATTACTCTGAATCCTCTGCCTCCTGAGCTGAAATATGCTCATCTTGATTTAGACGATAGTCATCCTGTTATCATTTCTTCCTCTCTCACTACCGAGCAAGGGAGTAGGCTGTTAGAAGTTACCTTAGAGCATCATTTTGTTGTTGCTTGGTCTATCCATGACATTAAAGGCATTAGCCCTTCTGTATGTTCTCATCGTATTCATCTTGAGGACGATGCTAAAACTTCTCGTGAACCTCGGTGACGTCTTAACCCTACGATGAAAGAAGTTGTTCGTGCAAAAATTCTTAAACTTCTGGATGCAGGTGTGATTTATCCTATCTCAGATAGTCCATGGGTTAGTCCTATTCATGTGGTACCTAAGAAGGCCGACATTACTGTAGTTACCAATGATAAGAACGAACAAGTCGTCGATAGAGTTCCAACCAAGTGGTGGGTTTGTATCGACTATAGAAAGCTTAATACAGTCACCTGGAAGGACCACTTTCCTCTTCCCTTCATAGACCAGATGTTGGAACACCTAGCTGGTCATTCCTTCTATTGTTTCTTGGATGGTTACTCCTGTTACAATCAAATTCTTATCGCCCCTGAAGATCAAGAGAAGACAACATTTACTTATCCTTTTGGCACTTTCGCTTATGCTCGTATGCCTTTTGGTCTGTGTAATGCACCTGGTACTTTCCAGAGGTGTATGTTACACATCTTTAGTGATATGGTAGAACGAAATATGGAAGTGTTTATGGATGACTTCTTCATATATGGTTCATCTTTTGAAGAATGTCTTAGTCATCTTTCCTTGGTTTTTAAGCGTTGCATTAAGAAGAATTTGGTACTTAACTGGGAAAAGTGCCATTTTATGGTTACGAAGGGGATAGTTCTTGGTCATGTAGTCTCTCCTGAGGGTATCCAGGTTGATAAAGCTAAAGTAGATCTTGTTTCATCCTTGCCTATTCCTAAGTCTATTAGGGATATTCGAGCCTTTCTGGGCCATGCAGGATTCTATCAACGCTTTATCCAAGATTTTTCTAAGATAGCTCGCCCCTTAACCAACTTATTGCTTAAGGATGCACCTTTTGATTTCACAAAAGAATGCAAGAGCGCTTTTGAAAATCTTAAGACCGCCCTCACGACTGCATCCATCATTAGGCCACCTGATTGGAGTAAACCCTTTGAGTTGATATGCGATGGATCAGACTTTGCTGTTGGGGCTGTTTTAGGTCAACGTCTAGATGGTAAGCCCCATGTCATATATTATGCTAGCAAAACTCTCAATGACGCTCAACGTAATTATACGACAACTGAGAAAGAATTGTTAGCCATAGTATATGCTCTTGATAAGTTTTGTTCCTACCTTTTAGGTACCCGTACTGTCATCTTCACGGATCATTCTGCTATTAGATTTCTTCTCTCCAAGAAGGAGACTAAGCAGCGCCTGATTTGTTGGATATTATTGCTTCAAGAGTTTGACCTTGAGAATAGAGATAAAAAAGGGACTAAAAATGTAGTAGCCGACCACTTGTCTAGACTCGACCGTCCTGAGGATTTTAGTGTCAATTTTGAGAATTTTCCTGATGAGTTTCTTTTTGCAATATCGAATTCTCTATGGTTCGCAGATATAGTTAATTACTTGGCTAGCAACAATCTTCCAAGTCATTGGAACAAACAAGATAAATCCAAATTCCTTGCTAATGCCAAACAATATTTCTGGGATGACCCTTACCTTTTTAAGTACTGTCCTGACCAGATCATTCGTCGTTGTATCCCCGACTGGGAGCAACAGGAGGTCCTTAAGTTCTGCCATGAGCATGCTTGTGGTGGACATTTTAGTGCCAAGTAAACAGCTGCTAAAGTTTTGCAGTGTGATTTTCATTGGCCGACTCTTTTTAAGGATGCTCACATGCATTGTACTGTCTGCACTCGTTGTCAACAACTAAGGAAAATCACTAGGCGACACATGATGCCCTTACAAGTAATATTTCTTGTCGAGGTGTTCGATGTATGGGGCATTGATTTCATGGGTTCCTTTCCCTGGTTGTCATGGTTTTTTATACATTCTGGTCGCAGTAGACTATGTTTCTAAATGGATCGAGGTCATTCCCACAAGGCACAACGACCAAGAAACTGTAGTAGATTTTCCAAAAGAGTATATATTTACCCGATTTGGTGCTCCCCGTGCGATCATTAGTGATGGGGGGGAGCCATTTCTACAATAAAGCATTTCAAAAACTTGTCCAAAAGTATGGAGTTATTCACAAAGTGGCCCTTGCATACCATCCGCAAACTAATGGCCAAGCTGGGGGGTCGAATAGAGAGATTAAAAACATTTTGCAAAAAACAATTGACCCCGAAAAGGTTGATTGGTCTCGTAGAGTCAGTGATGCATTAGGGGCTATCGTCCTGCTTTCAAAACTCCCATAGGCAAGTCTCCCTTTCGTCTTGTTTTTGGAAAACCTGTCACCTACCTATAGAGCTTGAGCATCGAGCCTTCTGGGCAATGACGAAGCTCAACTTTAATCTCGACCAGGCAGGTAATAGGAGAAAAGTCCAGCTTTCTGAGTTTGAGAAACTTCGGAATGAAGCTTATGATCTTTTCAAGTCCTATAAAGCTAATATGAAAAAACTATATGATCGTCAGATCTTACGTAGATATTTTCAAATTGGGGACAAAGTTTTACTATATAACTCTAGATTGCATTTATTTCCTGGTAAACTACAGTCTCGTTGGTCGAGTCCCTTTGTTGTGTCTACAGTGACACCTTTTGGTGCTTTTACTTGTCTAAATCCTACAGACAATTCTGAATTTCAAGTCAATAGTCAACGTCTTAAGCATTTCAACGAATTAAGGTTCTCCGAAGTTGGGGAAACTCTCTTAAAAAAACCCTACCTATTTAGACTGACCCTTGACCTGCCGGTACCCGGACCCTCTCTTACTCTATCTTGTTGTCTCTTTTTTAGAGGTGTGGTTGAAAGTGTCAGGACCATAGTCCACAAACTCTTACTGGCTGAGTATAATTGATCCAGTACACGTTTTTCTCTAGCGTCATCACCAAACAGATCTGTTTCCCGCTCTGTTTGGGGGTGGGGAAGTCATTTCCCATCTTTTTTTAAGTCTCGAGTATCTGACTTTAAAAGACTTGTTGTTGTATATTAGACATCAGGATTTCGCGCATTCCATTCTAGGGTTTTATCTCTCCTGTATCTTTATTTAGAGTAACGTTTATCTAGGGAGTGAGTTATGTTTATCCTCCTGTCTAGCTGAAGACGTTAAACTTAGCGCTCCTGGGAGGCAGCCCTGTGTATCTTCTAAACTCGATCGTTCTTTAATTCTCTTTTTGTTGTAGAGTTTAGTTGCATTTTGGCTGTCAAACCGCCAATTCTACCATCTATGCTCAGTTCTTTTTGGGGGTGGGACCGGCCGACCCACCCACTATCTCTTTGCCATTTGGCTAGTTGATAATTATTGCGGTTACAAAATGCATTGTTTTGAGATATGATTTCCATTTATGTAGGGTCAATCTTTCATTTCAGCATATTTTATTTCAGTTGTGTCGTAGTATGGATTCCTTGTAATCTCTATATAGAGATAATTTTGTTTGGCAGGAATTTATAAAGCGGTTTGAATTTTTAGTACATTCATGGTAATATCTTTCTCTCTTTCTTTCCTATGCTTAGTATGAACCTTGAGGACAAGGCAATCTCTTTGTTTGGGGTGGGGAAGTATTTCAATCCTTTTTACAAATGATTTTCAAACTTTTTTATCCATGCTTGTGTAAAAATTCAAAAAATTTGAGAAAAATCAACAAAAATCTTTCTTACAAAGACTTTTTCAAAAATAGGATAAGTACACCATCAATGATGAACATAATGGTTGAATTCTATCTTTTTCAAGTTGAAGGATACTTATTGTTTCACCCAGTAGTTGAGTCTTATACTACATTTTCATGAGCATAAGCATGACATTCATCTGCATTTATTATATATTACATGTGCAAATACAACTACACCTTGAGAAACTTGACGAATAAGTGTAGAGACTTAACCCAGTGAGCTTTTGAGCCCCGTCCTTTTCTTGGAAAGTTATTATATACATCTGGAGTCAAAAGACTCAACCTCTCAGTTTTGTCTGTTTTTAGTCTCATATTCATTTTTATAGTTAGCCTTGAGATGACATCAAGTGGGTGTAATATAAACTTGGGTCTTGTAGCTTATTCAAGATGTGATCACCATATCAGTACTTAGAGATAATAGAAAGACATTTATATAAACCCTGTTTACCTTAGCCTACCTTGATGTTACAGTATCCCTTAGGTTAACCATTCTAAGCCTTTCTTGTTACTTAGCCTTTTTCTTGAGCCCATTATCCTTACCCAACTTCATTGTAGGAGTAAATACTCTTAGAATGTTTTAGGTCCCTTTACCCATTCTTTTTGGAACACGAGGATGATTGTTTATATGGTTACAAGAAGAAAGGAGAAATACAAAAGAAATCTCCAAATAAGTGAGATGAACCAAATATCAAAAATCAAAATGTTTGAAGAAAATTCAGAAAAAGCCATGATCTTCCAAACCAATTCAAATCCAAAAAGAAAGGAAGATTCTAAAATATTGGCTAGAGCTTCATTGAAATTTTCTCAAAAAAAGATGAGAAACACTTCTTCCCAAAAGAAAAATTCCACAAATTTATCCATGTGTTGTTATTACAAATCACAAGTATTGAAGGCCCAAATGTTCCAAAAATGTTTCACAAAAGTCTTTCCATTTCTAGCCCTGTCCTAAGTCAAGTTACAACCCATTACTGGCTTTTGTAGATCTAAGCTGATATGGTAAGATGTCGCGCGTAAGTGAGAAGGTGCTGAGGTGAAAAATCCGACATCTCAAGCAAGGCTAATTTTTCATTCTTTGAGACTAAGTTCATTCCATTACACCAGTCCGTTCTTATTGATATATGTGAGATGTTTGTCCATCTTCTTTCCTTACATAGAGGTAAAATTATAAACACCATCTCTGAGTCACTTTATTTCTGAGTGTATGTCTGTGGTAGTATGTGTACATGCCTGTATTCGATGCATTTGAGACATTTGAGACTGTTATGTTTGGTTTATATTTCATATCTTATTCATGCATTTGTAGTATGTTATCTAATATGAACGGTTTTGCAATACTTATCCTTATCCTTGATATAACCATTTTTTAGGTAAATGATAGAAAATCCTATTCTTGGGTTAGTCATTGTAGTAAGTTTGTGGGTATCTTCTCCGAAAAACCCCAGGAGATTATAACTCCTCCACCAGCGAAATCCATGTGGTTAATGCAATCACCTTAGTTATACTTCTCTTTTGAGTCCTTAATTCTTTCTTCTCATCTCTGCTCGAGGACAAGCAAAGTGTTGTTTGGGGGTACTTGATCGGTCCTCAAAAGTGTACATTTATCCCCCAAATAACACATTTTTTGTATAGCACTTAGCTTATATTATTGTATTATATCTATTGATTAGTGCTTTCTTGCCTTTTATGTAGGTTTCATGAGCCGAAATGCGAATATTATGTAAAGGCTCGCGAAAAATCAAGAAAAGCAAGCAAAAAAATGTTATTTGCACATGGGAAGGAGAATTGATATTTGCACCCATAAGATCTATTGAGAGCACCCCACGGTCAGCTTTGTTGACTTGACTTTTCAAAGTGGGGCAGTCCAATTCTCAGCCCAAACCGGGTCCTATTGGAGCCCACAAGTCAGAATTTCTATTTCAGGCCTTATTTAAGTCCAAACTTAAAAAGGCTCCAGAAGAAATCCAGAAGTCTGATTTGGGCCCATGAGATATCAAACTGATGGTCTTGGTCCAAGTTACAACTTAAGCCCAAGATAATTAGGTTTTGATAATTACCTAATGCCTGTAGAAGACCAACAGAAGCAGCCACGAATTTGACCTAATTTGGAAGTCTTTGCATGCAAGTATTCTACTTTGTAATGTCTATATAAGAGAAGTTGTAATTAAGGTTTAGGTATCTCTTAGGCATCTTTTAGTTTATCTGTGAGATCAACTTTCATTGAAGAAAGGTTCATCTTCTTCTTCATTGTATCAAACTCAATATTCAATATCAATTCCATTACTTTTCCATTATGATGTTTTGTTATTTATTTATTTATTCCATGGTGTCATCATCAAGGATGAGTAGCTATCTCGTTAGGAGGATGGTGGAAGCACTCTAGATGATGCAAAAGCACCATATTTGTTCTTATTGTTCATTCTGATTCAAAGTTCTTAATGCTTATTTGCTTCTAATTCGCGATATGAAGTAAGTATGATTATTTGCATTTTATTGTTATCCATGATGTTAAAATACTATTGTTAGGGTTTAGGGAGACCTAGCTTTAATGATTGTGTTTATATTTATTGTAGATGTGTAGTGAAATAGCTGAGAGGTAATTATTACATATTTGCAGTAAAGATCTTTTATTGGAACCCTTTTGTATTGTAGACATGAAGTATCTATCTTTTTAAGAGCTTTGGGTTATTTTAAAAATAAAAAATACATGTTTTGCGCCCTTTTCTCAATTTCACAACTGAACCCCACCTAGGGAAGTATGCCCAACCTTAACCGAAACCCTAAACTTTTAACCTTAAAACCCTAAACATATTTTAAGCACCCTAGCCAAAATCTCGCGTTTATTTAGAGTTTTGGGCTATTTTATATATAAAAAACATGGAAATGAATGCAGGCCCCCATTAAGATCCCAAAAAGCAACATTTTCCTATCTAAGGAACAAAATGTAAAAAAGGCCCCAAAATTGTGTTGAAACAAAGCATTGAGTTCTTGGCATAGTAAGCATTCATCTCTTGGCATAGTAAGCATTCCTCTTGGCATAGTAACCATTCACCTCTTGGACTTTAAAATGGGGCCTTTTTTACATTTTGTTCCTTAGATAGGAAAATGTTGCTTTTTGGGCTCTTATGGGGGTCCATTTTTTTTTTCCCTGTATAAAAAATACATGTTTTGCGCACTTTTCTCAATTTTACAACATAAGCCCACCTAGGGAAGTATGCCCAGCCTTAACCGCAACCCTAAACTTTAAACCCTAAAACCCTAAACATATTTTAAGTACCCTAGCCAAAATCTTGAGCTTATTTAGAGCTTTGGGCTACTTTATATATCAAAAATACAGGGTTTTGCGCCCTTTTCGCAACCTTAACCGCAACCCTAAATTTTAAACCCTAAAACCTTAAACATATTTTAAGTAATACCACAACAAAAATCTTAGGTTTTTAGTGCTTTGGGCTATTTTATATTTCAAAAATACATGATTTGCGCCCTTTTCTCAATTGTACAACATAAGCCCACCTAGGGAAGTATGCCCAGCCTTAACCGCAACCGTAAACATATTCCCAGCCGAAATCTTGGGTGTTTTTAGAGTTTTGGGCTATTTTAAATATCAAAAATACATGTTTTCCACCATTTTCTCAATTTTACAATATATGCCCACCTAGGGAAGTATCCCAACCTTAACCACAACCCTAAACTTTAAAGCTAAAATCCTAAACATATATTAAGTACCCTTGCCGAAATCTTTGGTTTATTTAGGTTTTGGGGCTATTTTATATATCAAAAAAACATGTTTTGCGCCATTTTCTCAATTTTACAACATAAGCCCACCTAGGTAAGTATTCCAAACCTTAACCGTAACCCTAAACTTTAAGCCCTAAAACCCTAAACATATTTTAAGTACCCTTGCCAAAATCGTGGGATTTTTGAGCTTTGGGATATTTTATATATAAAAAATACATGTTATGCACCCTTTTCTCAATTTTACAACAAAAACCCACCTTGGGATGTATGCCCAACCTTAACCGCAACCGTAAACTTTAAGCAACCCAAAACATAGTTAAAGTACCCTATCCAAAATCTTAGGATTTTTGGAGCTTTGGGCTGTTTTATATATCAAAATACATGTTTTGCACCATTTTCTCAATTTTACAACATAAGCCCACCTAGGTATGTATGCCCAGCCTTAACCGCAACCCTAAATATACTTTAAGTACCCTAGCCAAAAGCTTGGGTATCTTTAGAGCTTTGGGCTATTTTATATATAAAAAGACATGTTTTGCGCCATTTTCTCAATTTTACAACATAAGCCCACCTAGGTTATGCCCAGCCTTAACCGCAACACTATACTTTAAACCCAAAAACCCTAAACATATTTTAAGTACCCTAGCCAAAAGCTTGGGTTTTTTTAGAGCTTTGGGCTATTTTATATATCAAAAATACACGTTTTGCGTCGTTTTCTCAATTTTACAACATAAGCCCACCTAGGGAAGTATTCCCAACCGTAATCGCAACCCTAAACTTTAAACCCTAAAACCGTAAACATATTTTAAGTACCCTAGCCGAAATCTTGGATGTTTTCTAGAGTTTTGGGCTATTTTATATATCAAAAATACATGTTTTCCACCATTTTCTCAATTTTACAATATAAGCCCACCTAGAGAAGTATCCCCAACCTTAACCGCAACCCTAAACTTGAAACCTAAAACGCTAAACATATTTTAAGTACCCTAGCCGAAATTTTGGGTTTATTTAGGTTTTTGGGCTATTTAATATATCAAAAAAACATGTTTTGCGCCATTTTCTCAATTTTACAACATAAGCCCACCTAGGTAAGTATTCCATACCTTAACCGCAACCCTAAACGTTAAACCCTAAAAGCCTAAACATATTTTAAGTACCATAGCCGAAATCTTGGGTTTTTTTTTTTTTTATAGTTTTGGGCTATTTTATATATCAGAAATACATGTTTTGCACCATTTTCTCAATTTTACAACATAAGCCCACCTAGGGAAGTATGCCCAACCTTAATCGCAAATCTAAACTTTAAACACTAAAACCTTACACATATTTTATGTATCATAGCCAAAATCTCGGGTTTTTTTGGAGCTTTGGGATATTTTATATATAAAAAATACATATTTTGCGCCATTTTCTCAATTTTACAACGAAAACCCACCTAGGGATGTATGCCCAACCTTAACCGCAACCCTAAACTTTAAGCCCTAAAAACCTAAACATATTTTACGTAACCTAGCCAAAATCTTGGGATTTTTGGATCTTTGGACTATTTTATATATCAAAAATACATGTTTTGCGCCATTTTCTCTTTTTTACAACATAAGCCCACCTTGTTATGTATGCCCAGCCTTAACCGCAACCCTAAATTTAAACCCTAAAACCATAAACATATTTTAAGTACCCTAGCCAAAAGCTTGGGTTTCTTTAGAGCTTTAGGCTCTTTTATATATCAAAAAGACAGGTTTTGCGCCCTTTTCTCAATTTTACAACATAAGCCCACATAGGAAAGTATGCCCAGCCTTTACCGCAACCCTAAACTTTAAACCCTAAAACCCTAAACATATTTTAAGTACCCTAGCCAAAAGCTTGGGTTTTTTTTAGAGCTTTGGGCTATTTTATATATCAAAAATAAATTTTTTGCGTGGTTTTCTCAATTTTACAACATAAGCCCACCTAGGGAAGTATTCCCAACCGTAATCGCAACCCTAAACTTTAAACCCTAAAACCCTAAACATATTTTAAGTACCCTAACCGAAATCTTGGGTGTTTTTTAGAGTTTTGGGCTATTTTATATATCAAAAATACATATATATTTTCCACCATTTTGTCAATTTTACAATATAAGCCCACCTAGGGAAGTATTTCCAACCTTAACCGCAACCCTAAACTTTAAACCTAAAACCCTAAACATATTTTAAGTACCCTAGCCGAAATCTTGGGTTTATTTAGGTTTTTGGGCTATTTTATATATCAAAAAAACATGTTTTGCGCCATTTTCTCAATTTTACAATATAAGCCCACCTAGGTAAGTATTCCCAACCTTAACCGCAACCCTAACTTTAAACCCTAAAAGCCTAAACATATTTTAAGTACCCTAGCCAAAATCTTAGGATTTTTGGAGCTTTGGGCTATTTTATATATCAAAAATACTTGTTTTGCGCCATTTTCTCAATTTTACAACATAAGCCCACATAGGGATGTATGCCCAGCCTTAACCGCAACCCTAAATTTAAACCCTAATACCCTAAACATATTTTAAGTACCCTAGCCAAAAGCTTGGGTTTCTTTAGAGCTTTGGGCTATTTTATATATCAAAAAGACATGTTTTGCCCCCTTTTCTCCATTTTACAACATCAGCCCACTTGGGGAAGTATTCCCAACCTTAACCGCACCCTAAACTTTAAGCCCTAAACATATTTTAAGTACCCTAGCCGAAATCTTAGGTTTTTTTTAGAAGTTTGGGCTATAATATATAACAAAAATACATGTTTTCCACCATTTTCTCAATTTTACAATATAAGCCCACCTAGGGAAGTATCCCCAACCTTAACCGCAACCATAAACTTTAAACCTAAATCCCTAAACATATTTTAAGTACCCTAGCTGAAATCTTGGGTTTATTTAGGTTTTTGGGCTATTTTATATATCAAAAATACATTTTTTTTTTTGCCATTTTCTCAATTTTACAACATAAGCCCACCTAGATAAGTATTCCAAACCTTAATCGCAACACTAAACTTTAAACCCTAAAATCCTAAACATATTTTAAGTACCCTAGCCAAAAGATTGGGTTTTTTTTGGAGCTTTGGGATATTTATATATAAAAAATACATGTTTTGCGCCCTTTTCTCAATTTTACAACAAAAACCCACCTAGGGATGTATGGCCAACCTTAACCGCACCCTAAACTTTAAGCCCTAAACATATTTTAAGTACCCTAGCCAAAATCTTGGCATTTTTGGAGCTTTTGGCTATTTTATATATCAAAAAACATGTTTTGCGCACTTTTCTCAATTTTACAACATAAGCCCACCCAGGGAAGTATGCCCAGCCTTAAGCGCAACCCTATACTTTAAACCCTAGAACCCTAAGCATATTTTAAGTACCCTAACCAAAAGCTTGTGTTTTTTTAAAGCTTTGGCCTATTTTATATATCAAAAATATATGTTTTGCGCCATTTTCTCAATTTTACAACATAAGCCCACCTAGGGAAGTATTCCAAACTCTAATCGCAACCCTAAACTTTAAACCCTAAAACCCTAAACATATTTTAAGTACTCTAGCTGACATCTTGTTTTTTTTTAGAGTTTTGGGCTATTTTATATATCAAAAATACATGTTTTCCACCATTTTCTCAATTTTACAATATAAGCGCACCTAGGGAAGTATCCCCAACCTTAACCCAAACCCTAAACTTTAAACCTATAACCCTAAACATATTTTAAGTACCCTAGCCGAAATCTTGGGTTTATTTAGGTTTTTGGGCTATTTTATATATAAAAAATACATGTTTGCGTCATTTTCTCAAACCTTAACCACAACATAAGCCCACCTAGGTAAGTATTCCAAACCTTAACCGCAACCCTAAACTTCAAACTCTAAAACCCTAAACATATTTCAAGTACCCTAGCCGAAATCTTGGGCTTCTTTTTTATAGTTTTGGGCCATTTTATATATCAGAAATACATGTTTTGCGCCATTTTCTCAATTTTGCAACATAAGCCCACCTAGGGAAGTTTGCCCAACCTTAATCGCAAATGTAAACTTTAAACCTTAAAACCCTACACATATTTTATGTTTCATAGCCAAAATCTTGTGTTTTTTTGGGAGCTTTGCGATATTATATATATAAAAAATACATGTTTGCGCCATTTTCTCAATATTACAACATAAGCCCACCTAGTGATGTATGCCCAACCTTAACCGCAACCATAAACTTTAAACCCTAAAACCCTAAACATATTTTAAGTACCCTAGCCAAAATCTTTGGATTTTTGGAGCTTTGGGCTATTTTATGTATCAAAAATACATGATTTACGCCCTTTTCTCAATTTTACGACGTAAGCCTACCAAGGAAAGTACGCCCAACCTTAACCGCAACCCTAAACTTTAAACCCTAAAACCCTAAACCTAATTTTTTAAGTACCCTAGGCAAAAGCTTGGTTTTTTTTAAAGCTTTGGGCTATTTTATATATCAAAAATACATTTTTGCGCCATTTTCTCAATTTTACAACATAAGCCCACCTAGGGAAGTATTCCCAACCCTAATCACAAACCTAAACTTTCAACCTAAACATATTTTAAGTACCCTTTCCAAAATTTTGGGTTTTGTTAGTGCTTTGGGATATTTTATATATCAAAAATACATGTTTTGTGCCATTTTCTCATTTTTATAACATAAGCCCACCTAGGGAAGTATTTGCAACCTTAACCACAACCCTAAACTTTAAACCCTAGAACCCTAAACATATTTTATGTACCCTAGCCAAAATCTTGGTTTTTTTTAGAACTTTGGGTTATTTTATATATCAAAAATACATGTTTTGCGTCATTTTATAAATTTTACAACATAAGCCCACCTAGGGAAGTATTCTCAACCCTAATCGCAAACCTAAACATTAAACCCTAAAACCCTAAACATTTTTTAAGTACCCTAGCAAAAATCTTGGGTTTTTATAGAGCTTTGGGCTATTTTATATATAAAAAATACATGTTTTGCGCCATTTTCTCAATTTTACAACACAAGCCCACCTAGGGAAGTATGTGATCGGACCTCAAAAGTGTATATTTATCCCCCAACTAACACCTTGTTTGTATAACACTTAACTTATATTATTGTATCATATCTATTGATTAGTGTTTTCTTGTCTTTTGTGTAGGTTTCATGAGCCGAAATACGAATATTATGTAAAAGCCTGCGAAAAGTCAAGGAAAGCAAGCAAAAAGGTGTTATTTGCACAAGGGTATGAGAATCGATATTTACACCAACAAGATCTGCTGAGGGCACCCACGATCAGCTCTGTTGACTTGACTTTAAGTCAAAGTGGGGCGGTCGAATTCTCAGCCAAAACCGGGTCCCACTTAAGCCCACAAGTCAGAATTTCTATTTTGGGCCGTATTTAAGTCCAAACTTAAAAAGGCTCCACAAGAAGATCTAGAAGTCCTATTTGGGCCCATGAGCTATCAAACTGAAGGTCTTGGCCCAAGCTACAACTTACGCAAGATAATTAGGTTTTACTGATTACCTAATGTCTTTAGAAGACCAACTGCAGCAGCCACCAATTTGACCTAATTTGGAAGTCTTTGCTTGCAAGTATTCGACTTTGTATTTTCTATATAAGAGAAGTTGTAATTAAGGTTTAGGTATCTTTTAGTTTTTCTTTGAGATCAACTTTCATTTAAGAAAATTTCATCTTCTTCTTCATTGTATCAAATTCAATATCAATTCCACTATTCTTCCATTATGATGTATTGTGTTTTATTTATTTATTCCTTGGTTTCATCATCAAGGATGAGTAGCTAATTAAATCTCCTTAGGGGGATGGTGGAAGCTCTCTAGATGATGTAAAAGTATCATGTTTGTTCTTCTTGTTCATTGTGATTCAAAGTTCTTAATGCTTATTTTCTTCTAATTCGCGATATGAGGTAAGTATGATTATTTGCATGTTATTGTTATCCATGATGTTAAAATACTATTGTTAGGGTTTAGGGAGACCTAGCTGTAATGGTAGTATTTATATTTATTGTAGATGTGTAGTGAAATAGCTGAGAGGTGATTATTGCATGTTTACAATATATATCTTTTATTGGAACCCTTTTGTGATTAAATCCAATAACTGAGAGGTGATGATTTAGTTATGAATAATATGTTAAGTTAATTATAAAGAATAGCTGAGAGGTGACGGTTTAATTAATGAGACATATTCAATAGCATGCATAAGAGAATCCCGTTTTAATTAGGTAGAATAGCTGAGAGGTGACTAGTTAATTATTATAGATTGAACATGGAGAACAACATGTTATGTTTGCGTGATTTAGTTTGTCGATACCAACTCTCCCCCTATATCATCATATATCTTCTTTTCATCTCTACCATATTCTTAAGTTAGGATTTACTATTTATTATTGCGAGTAGGAAATAGAATCAATCATCCAATCTTATTATTGATTCCCTTGGTGTTTCTTAACCATTGTTTTCTATTGTGTTTGAGCTAAGATCTCCCCCTCTGAGGTGGGTACGACCGTTGCTTGTTACTTGTCTACTTTCATATCCAATTTATACAGGCACAAGAAGGAACAACAAATACAAATCTATCATTTGATTAGTAGACGTCAAAAACCTACTATCAAAATGGCGCCGTTGCCGCTTTAAGGAACGGAGTTCATTCAAACACAAGCGAGAATAGTTGTTTCGGGACATCATCCCACTTCTATCTCTCCCATCCTTCTATTTTTATTTCTTTTAATTATTGTTTTTAAGTGTCTTGTTACTTAGTCCTCTTATTGATCTTGCAGCGAAGACGGATTGAAAAAAGCTCGAAACACGGAGTCAATATCAAAGTTTTAAGAAAAGTGTGCGTTCAGGAAATTTTCCTGAAAGTTACTGGTTCAAACTGGGCCCGATCTCGAGTTGAGTTCAGTTTGGCCTTCAACAATCTCGAATGGAGTTCCAGGCAAGGAATTTGCTCATTTTACGTGATTTTTCCAGAGCGTTCCAGGACTCCTTTTTAGCTAATTTGTTTTTCCTGGTTAGAGATTGTGAGGTGAACTAAGTAGTCTATTGTTTTCAGCATTTTTAACGATTTGTAAGTTTTTTAATTATTCGATCCACGAAGGGGTCGCGGTTGTAATATTTTTAAAGTAGATGTTGTTAGAATTTATTTTATTGTCTGTTCGCGGCGGATAGTAGAACAAGGTTGTGGAGCTAGCCTTGAGTCTACTAAAGAACGACTCCTAAGGACGATTGAAACCCAAGGAGCGGTTTCCGCTTAGTCGACTTCAACTCGTCTTCTCCGCACTTTTGTGCGCTTGTTTGGCAATTTTTATTTTTTAGCACAAAGTGGGAGGAACGCATTCTCCTAACCCTCCTCGAATCCCCTGCCAGAGGAGTTTCTGTATTGATTAGCATGACCTTGATTGTTGCTTGATTTCAATTTCTGTTTTTACTTGTTAAACCGGGACTGCAAGGCGAACCTGGCCTATAAGTGAAACCTAATATCAATTGATTGCAATATCCTAAGCCTTAAAATTGAATCAACTAAAGCCATGCTATCACGATGTTCATTTGAGACCTTAAGATGATATTTCAACTACAACCATTCTTTGATTAGAGCACAAGTTAGGAATTGGGTCTGGAACCCCTACGGATTTATCTGTAGAATCACTGTGGTTATTTAATTAAGGAACGTTGTTTACACACGGAAAACCTCCCACACTGGTTATTCGCTCCTGGACTCTCAAGATATAAGGAGAATTCACAAACGAAGCTTGGAAAGAACTCATTGACTTGGGTGAACACAAAATTGAGTCAGTTTTTGAGCCCTTTGTTAGATGCTTTTGAATGGTTGGGACTTCTGTGGCATATGTAATGCGCATATTGCATGCATCTTAGATCAGGTAAAATCTTGTCCAAACCTATTATCTACACAAAGAGCACAATCACAGACCTTACTACTCCTCATGAGGGAGAGTTTAACGACTCAACCTCCATACCTTCTCAAGAAGAGTTAAACGACTCAACTTCACTTTCTGAAGTAACTCCTGCACCTATGGCTCAAGAAGCTACCCTTCGGGATTACTTTTCACCCTTGGCCACTGGGCCACCTACCTGCATTGTCTTACCTGCGACAAATGCAGATAGCTATAACATTCTCCCATAGATTGTGGGCTTGTTGCCTAAGTTCCATGGACTTCTACGGGAAGATCCATATCAACACCTCAATAAGTTTCTGACTGTTCTCCATACTTTTAGGGAGACGCATTTATCTGAGGAGGAAGTTAGCTTAAGATTGTTCCCATTTTCTCTTGAGGATAGAGCATCTCATTGGTTACATGGCCTTCCATCCAATTCTATTGCCACTTGGGCTCAACTAAGTAAAAGGTTTTTGACCAAATTTTTTCCTATTACTAGAACTAATGACATAGTTGATGCAATAAGAAGTTTCCGACAAAAAGAGGGCGAGGTTTTCTTTGATGCATGGGAAAGGTTTCACGACCTATTTCTTCAATGTCCACACCACAAAGTCGATTACACTAAGAAAGTTAGGATCCTGTATAGAGGCTTAAATACTCAGACTAGAAACACAGTTGAAAGCATGAATGGTGGAGATTTCCTTGATTACTCCACCACCAAGTGTTTTCCTTGAAAAGATTGCTACTAATAGCCAACAATGGGATGCGCCTGGACATACCCGGAGAAACACTACCCCAGACTTATTTGATAAACCTAGAGGTCTATAAGAAGTCAAACCCGACTCTGAGCTTAAAAATTTACTTCATGGTTTAACTAAACAGGTAGCAGCACTTGGCGTATCCTTAAATACCCCATCAACTGTTATGAGTGCCTCCACTCTTTCATTCGATGTTTGCCATGACCAGACCCACACAGCTGAATTTTGCCCTATCGATATTTGCCATGCCTGTACGTTTAATTACGCCGGGAGAACTAATTTTACTAAGGGCAATGCCACGTACCTATACACGGACCGCTCCAATCTTTCTTATTCTAATAATCATCATGCGGGTCCACCTGGTTTTAATAACTCTTATGGGCAACGTAGCAATGCCACGTATGTTGGTAATACTGATAATCGAAACAGGGCACCGGTCCCCCCTTACTCGAACAATGCTCATCACATGAGTGGTTCCAGGGACCGTATCCCAACTAATCAATATGCCTCTCCTAAAACCTCCCTTGAGGATGTACTTGCACATTTTATTCAACAGACCCAGGCGTCCATTAAGTCAAATGCCCAAGACATCCAAAGGATTGAACAAAAAGTTGATGATAGAGGTAGATTTCCGGGACAGTCCATCCCGAACCCCAAAGGCAAAGAAGTTGCCTTGGTGACGGAAACTACATCTCTGTCTGTATCGCTTGCTGAAGTAAAGTCGGTTTTCACCCTTAGGTCAGGAAAACAGGTCGAATTATACACCGAGTCCCAACATAGTGACCCCGGTTACCTCTGCACCTATTTCCCCACCTACACTTCCGGCTAATGAGGCGACCACCTCTAGGTTGCATTTATTTCCTAGTAAACTACAGTCTCGATGGTCGGGTCCCTTTGTTGTGTCTGTCGTTACACCTTTTGGTGTTATCACTTGTCTAAATCCTGCAGATAACTCTGAATTTCAAGTCAATGGTCAACGTCTTAAGCATTTCCATGAATTAAGGTCCCCTGAAGTTGAGAAAACTCTCTTAGAAGACCCTACCTATTTAGACTGACCTTTGACCTGCTGGTATTTGGACCCTCTCTTACTCTACTCTGTTCTCTCTTTTTGAGAGGTGTGGTTGAAAGTACCGGGGCCATAGTCCACAAACTCTTACTGGCTGAGCATAACTGATCCAGTACACGTTTTTTCTCTTGAGCATCATCACCAAATAGACCTGTTTCCCGCTCTGTTTGGGGGTGGGGAAGTTATTTCCCATTTTTTTTAGTCCAGAGTATCTGACTTTAAAAGACTCGTGTTGTATATTAGACATCATGATTTTGCGCATTCCATTCTATCGTTTTGTCTCTCCTGTATATTTGTTTAGAGTAGCGTTTATCTAGGGAGTGAATCCTGATTCTCCATTTGTCTGGTTGAAGACGTTAAAATTAGTGCTCCTGGGAGGCAGCCCTGTGTATCTTCTAAGCCCGATCGTGCGTTAGTGCTTCTCATTAGTTGTCGGGTTTAGTGGTTATTGGCTAATAAATATTTCTTTAGGATCCTTGTTCTAGATGCCCACCCCTCTCTGTTGAAGTTGTTTGGTTAAATAATTATCACAGTTACAAATTTGAAATTATTTCAATTTTTGGAATTTTCAATAATTATTGCATGACTTTTGGATTTTATTTTGACATCCTAATGGTACTTATATTCGCGAGAATATATTTATACATTATCGCGGAATTTTCAAAATTAAATTTGAATTATTTCGTGCCTTTACGCTTTCCAGGGGTAAAACCGATATTTCCACTAATTTCAGTAGTGGGGGAAGCGTCTAGGGGAAGTTACTTCTCTATATATACCCCCGGGTACTTCTAGAAAGTCACAAGTCATTTTCAAAATCCAAAGTTAAAACCATGTCAACGTGGGTCAAACCCAGTCAACAGAGTCTTCTTCTTCTCCAGAACTCGACTCGAGTTCCTTACTGTGTATTTAGAACTCGACTCGAGTTTCGAGTCAGATCTTGTTTCTCTCTCTTCGTATCTCTCTCAATTCCTGACCAAATTCGATAATTTTTGTGGGGTTTGGTTCCTCTCTTCATTTCTATACCAAACCCCCCCTCAAATCATGCCTCCTAGAAGAAGAGAGAGAGAGAGAGAGAGAGAGAGAGAGAGAGAGAGAGTGAGTGATTATCCGGGAGCGCGATTATTCTCGTCTCTTCGACGATAATCACTTAGGAAACACTTTTGTAGAGAGAATTCATGCCCGAGGTTGGGATGTACTCCTTGGCTCTGATTACGAGCCATTTGATCCTTAAATGGTTCGTAGTTTTTACGAGTCAATGGAGTTGGCCGATGACGGCGTGTACATCAACTGGGATCCAGCCCATCACTTCCTGCTCACGCCTGCGACTGTCTCCATAGTCATGGCGCTCGAGCTTGATGAGGCTCCCCTGCAGCAGGAGGCTACACTGGTGACACCGGACATCATCGAGGTCGTCCTCGTTGATGACCGGGTACTGCACCGGTATAGCAGTCATTGTTCCATCGGTTGGCTCCGAGTCAACCAGGGCTGGGTGGCACACTGGCTGACCACCTATGTCCTTGGGACGACAAGGACGAGCGAGCTATTCTCGGAGGGTATCCATATCCTTCGCCTGGAGGGGTATGGGCGAGATTTTGATTGCAGTCGATGACTTGCAGCGTCGTTTCGATGAAGGCCAGGGGCAATCTCGTCGACGACGGGGTTGATTTTATTTCTTTTATTAGCCATTGTAAAATTTTATGTATTTTGTTTTGTTTATTGTACTCTTGTATTAAATTTTCAATCATAGTATTTTATTTCCAAATATTAATGAAAATGGTTGAACTTTTAATTATTTTGCAAACTTGTCATTTTCTGAAAATTATTAGCCATTCTTAGGTTTCATTGCAAAAATCTGGACTTTTGGAGTAGTTTTGAAAATTTTTGGTCCTTTGGACCTTAGTCCAAATATTCTAAATAGAAAGGAGGTTAGGGTTTGATTTTTTTGAAACCCTAAGGTTTTAGGTAACTTTTGGAGTCCTACTAGGGCTCAAACTCTTTATTTCTAGCTTATATATACCCCACCATGTTTAGAGGACCGTCACTCAAAAATCAAAAAATTTCTAAACTTTTTTATTTTCTGACTTGGGCCCCAAACTCGAGTCGAGTTCCTTATAGGCCATTTCAAGCTCGAGTCGAGTTTGAATCTGGCAGTAGTTTTCTGAGCTCGTTTTGAGTGATTTTTTTCTCGGTTTTCGCGCTGGTTTTTTGTGTTTTCTTCTTTCTTTTGCAATGGCTAATATTCAAAATAGGTTATGGATGCCCGATGGCATGGATATCATCCCCGAGATAGATTTTTCGGGAATTATGGATAGTCCTTATGGAGCTTCCTTTAGGGATGGGATTTTTGACAAAGGTTGGGAAGGTTTTCTTTATGATTCTACTGGTGTGTATTCCCCTTCTATGGTAAGAGACTTTTACCTTATGTTACGCTTTGTCGACCCTCTTCCCTTTGATGGTTTCCAAGTTCACATGTATGATTCCCCGGTGGTTTTTAATGCTATTGTCGTCTCTATTGCCATGGGTAATCCTTTTGTCTATCAACCGGTCGTGCCTTATGATAATTATGTTCGTGATAACCGTATAGACATCATAGATAATTACCTCAATCACTTTGGCACGTGTACCTTCTCACTCCATCCGGAAGGATACCCCAGTATTGCACCTACCACTTGCCTTCCTGCTAATGTAGTTACTGCTGCTTTATGGGTTTTGCGTAATTTGTTGGGTGTTGAGAAGTTGGATTGTGTCAATGATAGTACCATGCATGCCGTAGTTGGTACTTGGATTCTAGACGGTATTAGGAATGTGTTCTTAGTCGGCGAGGGTAAGCTTGTGTTCCCTTTTGCTATCTGTAAAATTATTCTTGATAGTTATTCTGATTGGAAGAACAGGTACAATGATTGGACTCACCTTATCCTTATGGATCCTACACATCGTTTTATAAGGAGAAGTCGCCTATTCACATGGGTGCCTAACACTGTATATGTAGAGTATCCAAATATGCATAGAAATGATAAATTTATGGATAATGATGAGGGGTCTTGGAATGTAATTAAAGAGGCATCAACTCTTTGGCGTGATGACTTGGATGGTTTGCCAAGAGAGGTTGCTTGAAAACAAGAGTGTAATATAGGATTTCTTTTTCTGTTGAATCAGTCCTTTATTTCAGCATATTTTATTTCAGTTGTGTCATAGTATGGAATTCCTTGTAATCTCTATATAGAGATAATTTTGTTTGACGGGAATCTATAAAGCGATTTGAATTTTTAGTACATTCATGGTAATATCTTTCTCTTTTTCTTTCCTATGCTTAGTATGAGCCTTGAGGATAAGGCAATTTCTTTGTTTGGGGGTGGGGAAGTATTTCAATCTTTTTTGCAAATGATTTTCAAACTCCTTTATCCATACTTGTGTAAAAATTCAAAAATATTTTGAGAAAAATCAACAAAAATCTTTCTTACAAAGACTTTTTCATAAATAGGATAAGTACACCATCAATGATGAACATAATGGTTGAATTCTATCTTTTTCAAGTTTAAGGACATTTATTGCTTCACCAAGTAGTTGAGTCTTATACTACATTTGCATGAAAATAAGGATGGCATTCATTGTAAATCTTATTCTTGGATTAGTCATTGTAGTAAGTTTGTTGGTATCTTCTCTGGAAAACCATCAGGAGACTATAGCTTCTCCACCTGGGAAATCCTCGTGGTTAAAAGCCTTGATGCAGATGGTTAATGCAATCACCTTAGTTATACTTCTCTTTTGAGTCCTTTATTCTTTCTTCTCATCTTTGCTTGAGGACAAGCAAAGTACTGTTTGGGGGTATTTGACCGGACCTCAAAAGTGTATATTTATCCCCCGAATAACACCTTGTTTGTATAGCACTTAGCTTATATTATTGTATTATATCTATTGATTAGTGCTTTCTTGTCTTTTGTGAAGGTTTTATGTAAAAGCCCGCATAAAGTCAAGGAAAGCAAGCAAAAAGATGTTATTTGCACAAGGGAAGAAGAATCGATATTTGTACCCACAACATCTGATGAGGGCACCCATGGTCAGCTCTGTTGACTTGACTTTAAGTCAAATTGGAGCGGTCCAACTCTCAGCCATACCGGGTCCCACTTAAGCCTATAAGTCAGAATTTCTATTTTGGGCCTTATTTAAGTCCAAACTTAAAAATGCTCCACAAGAAGATCCAGAAGTCTGATTTTGGCCCATTAGCTATCAAACTGAAGGTCTTGGCCCAATCTACAACACAAGCATAAGAAAATTAGGTTTTACTGATTACCTAATGTCTCTAGAAGACCAACAGCAGCAGCCACGAATTTGACCTAATTTGGAAGTCTTTCCATGCAAGTATTCTACTTTGTATTTTCTATATAAAAGAAGTTGTAATTAAGGTTTAGGTATCTTTTAGTTTTTCTTTGAGATCAACTTTCATTGAAGAAAAGTTCATCTTCTTCTTCATTGTATCAAATTCAATATCAATTTCATTATTCTTCCATTATGATGTATTGTGATTTATTTATTTATTCCTTGGTTTCATCATCAAGGATGAGTAGCTAATTCTCCTTAGGGGGATGGTGGAAGCTCTCTAGATGATGTAAAAGTATCATGTTTGTTCTTCTTGTTCATTGTGATTCAAAGTTCTTAATGCTTATTTGCTTCTAATTCGCGATATGAGGTAAGTATGATTATTTGCATGTTATTGTTATCCATGATGTTAAAATATTATTGTTAGGATTTAGGGAGACCTAGCTTTAATGGTAGTATTTATATTTATTGTAGATGTGTAGTGAAATAGCTGAGAGTTGATTATTGGATGTTTACAATATATATCTTTTATTGGAACCCTTTTGTGATTAAATCAAATAACTGAGAAGTGATGATTTAGTTATGAATAATATGTTAAGTTAATTATATTAAATAGCTGAGAGGTGACGGTTTAATTAATGAGACATTTTCAATAGCATGCATATGAGAATCCCGTTTTAATTAGGTAGAATAGCTGAGAGGTGACTATTTGATTATTATAGGTATTAATGATTAATTGGAGCTTTGGGCTATTTTATATATCAAAAATACATGTTTTGCGCTCTTTTCTCAATTTTACGACGTAAGCCCACCTTGGGAAGTATGCCCAGCCTTAACCGCAACCCTAAACTTTAAACCCTAAAACCCTAAACATATTTTAATACCCTAGCCAAAATCTTTGGTTTTTTTGTAGAGCTTTGGGCTGTTTTATATATCAAAAATACATGTTTTGCACCATTTTCTCAATTTTACAACATAAGCACACCTAGGGAAGTATGCCCAGCCTTAACCGCAACCCTAAACTTTAAACCTTAAAACCCTAAACATATTTAAGTACCTAGCCAAAATCTAGGGGCTTTTTTTAGAGCTTTGGGCTATTTTATATATAAAAAATACATGATTTGCGCCCTTTTCTCAATTGTACAACACAAACCCACCTAGGGAAGTATCCCCTGCCTTAACCGCATCCCTAAACTTTAAACCCTAAAACCCAAAATATATTTTAAGTACCATAGCCAAAATCTCAGGGTTATTTTAGAGCTTTTGGGCTATTTTATATATCAAAAATACATGTTTTACGCCATTTTCTCATTTCACAACATAAGCCCACCTAGGAAAGTATGCCCAATTTTAACCGCAACCCTAAACTTTAAACCTAAAACCCTAAATATTTTTTAAGTACCCTTGCCAAAATCTTGGTTTTTTGTTAGAGTTTTGGGCTATTTTATATATCAAAAATACATGTTTTGCACCATTTTCTCAAATCTACAACATAAACCCACCTAACGAAGTATGCCTAACGTTAACCGCAACCCATAAACTTTAAACCTAAAACCCTAAACATATTTTAACCGTTGCAACTTGATCTTATATGGTGGCCTTAAAAGTCATAATATTAACAGAAATAAGTCCAGTTTCAAATCTATTTAAACAAAACACGAAGTAGTCAATATGCTGAAGCATGAAGGTTATTGCTACTTACCTATTAGGACACAATATAGGGCATTATCTGGTATAGGCAACTCGGTTTTCTTGTTAGCCTTTGGATTGACAACCTTTACATACATTTTCTTGCCAAGATACCATGTATCATAATGTTCAACATTATCAAGTGAGACCAAGACAAATATTACAGCGAAAAACCTATAAGGAAAGAGAGAAAAATGTGAATTGCATAAGCATGTAGTCGCACTGTCACAGGGTGGCTTGTTAACTACAACAATGTCTGTAGTTTACATACTTCAAGTAAGAAAACTTATTGAATGTTATTAATTTACCTGAAGTGTACTTTTTATCGTAATGCCTTAAATTTGGCTCGCTCCTGCTATAGCATTTGAATCTATGGCTAAAATCACAGGGTAGCTGAAATTTTGCTGCAGGTTTCGCCTCATGAGTCCTGACCAATATAATTTTGTTAGATAAAATAATAAAGAGTTAACTAATGAAACAAATCCTCTAATTGCATCTAAATACTTCCAGGCAACAAAAAACTATGTAAGCAATTAGACTACATGGATAGTGAAATCAGGACCTTTCTGTGGTAATAATGTCCCTCCGGTCTAACAACTTTGGCTCATTAATGAATTGTTGATGATAATATACAATGTCTAATTGTTTTTTCTTTGTATATAGGATCTGTTTGTTTACTTAACTGAGATGCTTAACAAAATCTAATTTTTCAATGACCGGATGATAATGGATACTCCATATCAAATGTGCTAACTAATAACTTCTGAGAAATGAAATCTCAATTGGCTTCCAGGAAAAATAAAATCTTTTGAAGCCAATTGAGTTAGACTCCAGACCAATGTGTTTCGTATTAACATCGTCTTCTTAAAAAGATTTTGACGATTGACTACATCTTTGAGCTTCAGCTGTGACCATCAACCTACTAATAGAACATCTAAGCTCAAAATGAAGGCATATTGATTGGTGTCAAATGGTGAGCTTATATGTCCAAACTCTTAAACAACCTCAATTATGTTGCTAAGCATATAAACATAATGTTCTCAGAATTAGCATAACAAACAAAAAGACAATTAGAGTTGCATACTGATGTACAAAGATTTTTGTTTTGAAGTTTCTCATATTTTGTTTTCCCAAGTTCATTGCCTGAAGTTGCCCATTATTTTCTAATCGGATAGATCAGTTGACATTAAAACTACCTAACAGAAATAAGATTAGTTAAGTAACTATCTTGGATAAAATGTCACTAATTAATTAGTCGATCTGTGTTCCTTTTTGTGCATTCATTTCTTAATCAGTTTGTTGGTTTCACCTATTTCTTTCGTCGTGGATTAGTAGACAGTAAGGGATATTTTCTCAGGACAGATCATCAATTATTGGACTAAAGAAAAATATTTGATCAGTAAACAAATAAATCATCTTATTAGCCTCACCAAAAAAAAAAATCATCTTATTAGTTTCAGCCACTCAAAATGCATTTAAGCATAGGAATTTCTTGTAAAAGTCTGATCATAGTATTCCAAGGAAGTTTGCAGATAACGCAAGGGAATTTTTGTGATTGTAAATCATGCATAAGAAGTCCTACTACAAATTATGCATGTTGGTCAAATAATATAGACTATTTGACATTAAAACTACCTAACAGAGATGAAGATTGCTTGAAGCCAAAAATACAACAATCTTGATCTTTTAATGTAGTTTATAAGTTTAGTGGAAGACTACAACAACCGATGCCCAACAGGTCACTAATGGCTTTTGATCTAAAAGGGATTTGAGTAGGTCAGAGATGAGGATCTCTCTTGCAAAAACTTAACTACTATCTCTTCTAAACCTTGCCTAAATTAAAAGCAATTTATATTGTTCAACAATTTATACCAAATTGGGGAACTTGGGTATTACAACATGTTAATGATTAAATTTACAGATACAAAGTTTTCGATGGCAAAAATTATCATAGAATCACACCAGACTATAAATTAAATTGGGTGGAGTACGTGCAACATAATCAAACGATTAAATTGATAGAAAAAACAACAAAATTAAAATATCTCAGAGATTTGACTACGGAACTCTAAACAATCCTGGCCGTATTTGATCTATAATACCAAATCATTAGTTCTAAAATTAGATTACTGGAAAGACTCTAAGGTCCACTTAAATCCGAAGTACAACAATCCTAGGGGCTATATATTGAATTTACTATGACTATTAGCAGTGCCTTACCTTAATTAGTATAGTAGGATACCTCGAGTCTTGAGTATAATTCAGTACCAATGAATTTGGATATACCAGCAGAACAATGGTTATATTCAACAGGTTATGGTGTTATTGCATGGTAAAAAGTATTATATACAAAAACTGATGTCATGCCAGGATAAAGCATCAACCTGTTAATCCCTCCATGTTGTGCGGCTCGTATGACGACATTGCCTAAAATCGATATTTTCTTTTTTTGTTGAAAGTGCGTTGTATATGTTTTTCTCCACTATGTGATATTCTTATTAAGGAAAAAGACAATGATCATGAGATGACTATGATAAGTAGTGAAAGAGTTGGGTATCCCCACAAAATTCTTCTTTGCAGAATTTAAATTAATGTATTGGTAGATAGCAATTCAGGGCCTTTCTATAGATTTAGACTACTTCAGTTCCTGTTGATGTAAACTCTTATGTCTTATCATATCAAATCATCAGTGTAAAAAGCCTTAATATAAGTGCAGAGAAAATAAGAATTGGAGATTGAAAAACAATATCATAATAATATTTACCTAAAAGCAGTCAAACAACAATTGAAGATTGAAAAACATAAATTTCAACCTAAATTCTAAAACCACAAATTTCAATGGGAGATTGTCTATACTTTAAACAATTACAAAATTGAAAATTACTCACCGATTAAACTGAAGAGAGAGAGAGAGAGAGTTGAAGAGATATTGGGGAAGATTGTATGCATCGATTGTAAGAGTGAGTTGAAGAAGAAATTGTGCTACTCAAGTAGCATAACAAATTGAAGAAGACAGATTCGAGAAAAGTTCGTACCTTGAACAAATTAAAGAAGACGGATTCAAGAAACCTTTTACAAATGAGGCCGAAATTTTTATTAGAGAAACCTTTAACAAATGAAGAAGATACTGAAGAATAGATATTGGAGATTCGCATTGAAAGGAATTAAAGTTTGGTTGAAGCAAAAGATTCGTGAAGAGAGAAAAGGGAGAAGACAATGGAATAGGGCTTTTTAATTTGTTATGATATGATTAATCGTGACCACTTATTTCCAAATCTCATTAAAACTCAATCTCTATAATCTTTGTGCAAATCTTGACCCAAACAACCAACCGTATACCAACGAAATTCATACAATGATAGATTTAGGTTATAAATAGAAGACATATTCTTGAAATCTATTCCAGTTTACCATTTTTAATAAGAATCAATCGAACATAAGGTATAAATTTTAATCCAAAATATCTTAACATTGAGAAATAACTTACATCAAAATGAAGATTACCAGGTAGCTATGAGTAGTAATCTGAAGGAAGAGAAAAAGTGTCCTGCGAAACAAAGAAAAATGTTTGTAAGTTTGTTAGGGGCTGAGTGCAGATGCAATGGTGAATGGAAAGGAAATTCTGCAAACACTACTCCATCGGAATTAATGGATATGTCCAGAAGAAATTCTTGGAAGGATTTAGTGCAGATGGGAAGGTATGTTTTGAAACTTAAACATCAACTTTTAATATTAAATGAAAGAGGATAGAATATCGGGTGGAGTTTGATCAATATAAATTGCCGTATATATATTATGGTATAATAACCATTGTACATCCATTGTATCTTATGAGCATGGACAACCAAATTATGCAAACGATGGATGAGGAAGCGAGTCAGGTTGCTTGGGAGTATAAGAGGTCCATCCTCAACTCTCTACAACTTGCTCGGCCTTAACTAAGAAAGTGCGGTTGTGCAGGGCACCTGTAACTATAAGTATGCTAATCAAAGAGGTGCACTCTCTACAACTTGCTCGGCCTTAACTAAAACAAAATAACCTTAAATTAATTTTAGATGGGTAACAAAATTGGCAAACTAAGTATTTGTTTATAGGCCAACCTTGAACAATAAAACATGATATAGTTATGATAATATCGGGACCATTAGAAGAAGAAAAATCACTAACTTGCGCAAGTAGCAAAAATAAACCAACCAACGCCTTCTCCGATGGAATTTCTAGAGTCTTAGGTTAACAGGTTAATGGAAGAATAGATATCAGAGATTGAAGAATAGATTCGTTTATTTTTTTCTAAATTTTGTTAATGGAAGAATAGATATCGGAGATTGAAGAATAGATTCGTTTATTTTCTTCTAAATACTGTTAATGGTTTCTTTTCTTGTAAATACTATTTATTCAATTTGATTTAATTAGTATGCTGTTTTTTTTATCACAAATTGCAAATTTCAATCGTTCCTCGCTCTCTCTTCAATAAAAGATTTTGTCTTAAGATTCGTGTAGAGAGATTAAACAATCTTTTTTCAAAGTTGTATAACATACATGTTAAATATAATCAATCCATAGTACACTCTTTCTCCTTTCCTGTTATTGTACTCTGAACTTAATTTATAACGGAATTATTCAATCCATGCATCAACCACAGCAGATTACATATACAGATTTCTTCTAAGGACTAATCCTATACATGAATTACAATTTAATCATTATTTATGTACGGTGATTGTGCGAATGAACTGGGGTTCATCAGATTGGTTTGATCTAGGTAGACCAAAATAATAAAAATAACATTAATATATGAAGCAGGAGAATAGAGTCACCTTAATCCGACGAAACAAATTGTTGTTGTTGCTGCTGTTGATGATTACATGAGAGAACGCAGATGACAGATTGTGAGATTTGTTGTTATTAACTAAAAAAATCAAGGTCTGGTTGAAGTGGAGAAGAAAGGGGAGAAGAATAATGAAATAATGTTTGATTCATGATACAATTTCAAATTGAAATTGTTCAATTAACCTTTTACTACAAAATTAATCTAAAACAAAAATAAAACCAATCAAAATCAAAATTATGAGAGATTGTTACCCATGAAGAGAGAGATTGTTACCCGAAGAAACGTTTGTGAAAATTAATCAAAACCAATCAAAATCAAGATTGTTACCCACGAAATTAAAATCAATCAAGATTTTGTGAAAACCAATCAAAATTAAGCAGGCTCAACATTTGTTGTTGAGGAAAAGGCAAAGATTGAAATTGTACCTGTATTCATATCAGTTGATCCTGGGAGAGATACTGTTGGTTTAACTGAAGAGGAAGGATCGGCCACAGAATCACAGATGAAGAGTATGAGCGAGAAGCTAATATGGTAGTAGAGTTTTAAGTGAGAGAGAGAGTCAGATAAAACCCATCTGTTAAACCTTAATTTTCCTTCTCGATTATAATTCATCTGTTAATTTGTTATGATACGTTTAATCCTGACCATTTATTTCCAATCTCATTAAAACCCAATCTCTATAATCTTATGTGCAAATCTTGACCGTCCTTTGTCTCTTTACCAAGTTTTATAAGGGCCGGTTATAATATAGACTAGGTATGACCCGTCCCTCCGGGACGCTTATTTTTAATTATATTTAAATTACTAATTTTTATATCTAGACACAAATCTAAAATTTAAATGATTAAAATAGACAATTGATAGTTAAATTGATTAAAATAGTTAATTTGAATTTATTTTTATACATGTATTGAGTAAATGATAATAAACGCCAAAAAATTGTGATTGCTCTAATATAATTTGTAAAGTCCTCTATATGTAAATCATAGAGATAATTAAACCTTTTTGTTACTGAAAAATAAATCCTATACTATTATTTATTGTAGACAGAAATAAATTTAACAGAGATAAAATAAAGAATATATTAAATTTCCATAGCTTCATCTTTGTGACTTCTGTCTTCTGAATTGATATTTTCAATTGTAGCTGCACGAATCTTTTCTATTAGTTTCACATATTCCATTCTTTCTTGAAAATAGTTGTTAGACCATTTTTGGACTTCATTTTTTGTCAAGAAAATCCCTGAGTTGAGCATTTGACACTAAACCATAGCATAGGATATATGTGGATCACCTTCTTTTGATGATGAACTTACCTTTACACCATTTGCAACGTCTTATTGTGATGTTTGCATAGTCATTCCATTTCCTAGATGCATTTTGAAGGTCATTTTCTATGCCATGATTAATGAAGGAATGTGTAGGTGTTATCTTCTTTGGAAAATCTGGAAAATATGCTTCCAAGTATGGCTTGTACAACTGTTTAATAGAATAGTCCTCATGTCATATTCCATATATGAAGGTTGATCAGCTTGGTCAAATAATCCTCATTACATTGTACGATAGAATAGTCCTCATATCGTGGTTTAATGATCTAAAAGTTCGAATAAGAAGAGGTTCATGGATATCATTCTTTGCAAGGTGTCAACCACCTTGTTGAATTCCATGTATATTTTCAATCCCACCTTTTGTAATTTTCTAAACCATGGCTAGAAGCCTAACTGAAATGATTGAGTTTCCCATAAACTATCTTCATATTGCACAACAAAATTAAAATTGGTATTCGTCATTCTGACGAGTTGAATTCAAGGTTCTAATGCCATGTATCTGTTATTCCAAATCTCCATCATAATTTCCACTACGTGCGAGATATTTAATACCTACTTGTTTTGGTTGCTCGGTTAGGTTATTCTCTTGCTTTATCTATTGTTGTACATGTATGCATTCAACACATACAGTCTTAGACTGCTATTTTGTCTACTTTTAAGCTTCTTCTGAATCATTATAATACCATTGTAGCATAAACCCATGAAGCACGAATTTAACTTTACTCTTACAAATTTTGTGCTAAAGATGTTTACTGTCACTTATATTAAGGAGCATAATCATATATCTACAAACTCAGAAGCACCTATCTATAATTATCACCAGTCTCAACTTTACACTGATGGTACGTATAACATTAATCTCATCAAAGCATGATGCAGTTCTTGGTCAGCATGACTGACGCACCATCAGGTATGACCCAATGACTGCAAAATACAAAGGAAAATAACAACCATAAACCAACTTCAGTAAACTGTTTACGTCTTGCCCGTCCAATCATTCATTCTTCCCCAATCATTCGTTCTTCCCTACAACACAATTTGCTCTACAGTATTATTTCTATATCATATCTATCTGTAGAATATACTTTTACCACCCAATCATCTTGAAGGATATAATCATTCTGTCATAATTTAGTATGCATCCCTTAAACCGGTATATTTCTGATCCTATGAACTTTCAGAGCAATGCCACACAATTCCTTGGATTTCTTTAACAGTACGTCAGTACCACCCACCCCTTGCTACATACGCTGAAATATAATGTTTAATTAAGGAACAAAATGATAGTAATCAAGCCAAATGGTCGGTAATTCTGGGACTTATAGTAAAGTGATAGTAAAATGGAGGTGTTCTTTGATTAAATTGTATAAACAACAAAGTAAAATTTGTTGACACTAAATTCAAAATCAATCTCAGTTAGCTAAAATGTACAAATATTTGCTCTAAAATTAGTTCAATAGAAGTTATCATGCACAATTAACCTTGGGCAAGAATTATGTGTTGTTGGGGATAAAATAGGCTGGTAAGATGCAGTAGATTAATTCATGAATGTATCCAAGGCCCAACATACAAATTTAAGTGTAACCAAACATTGCCTGAACCACAGATCACCAAACACGGTGACGAAAATTGTTTATTTTCTGATGAATTTTTTTCCAAAAGACCAGTTTGAATATTAATGATAGGCCTTGCAGACATTGCACAACCTAAGAATGGAAATGTGTGGCGTGCAAAAATTTGTCAACCAACCCTTTGCATGAATTCTTTATCCTATAAGAACGTCTTTGCATGCAAACCCAACCAACCTGTGGTACTGAAAGTATTCAATTAATCATATTCTGATAAAACTTTGTAGAGGTTGGAAAAGACTATTTATACTATGAGCAAAAATGAACTGGCTGACCTTTGTGCTTTATTGTTTATTAGATTCATAACTATAGTCAGAAATTTCCAAGGCCGTTTTCAAAGAGCTTGAAAGATTGCTTGGTGAATCTGATGGTTCATTTATCATTCAGAATAGTTGTTCTGCTGATCTCATAAGCTCCTTTGAATTCCTAAATATCGGTTTGAATTCCTAAATATCGGTTTGAATTCCTAAATATCGGTTTTATTACTTCCTGATTTTGTGTGGCTGCAACAAAGAAGTTACGACATTCATTCAACCATTTGTATATAAAGAAAAAATATATCTAAGTAATCAATCAACATTTACCATTGGTGAAGACATGATTTTTAAATTGAAACTTGGCTTTGTTAGGTGATAATTCATAGTAGCTTTTCTTCGATGGAAACATCCAGTTCCACAATAGTTTGGTCCTTGAATTTCCAGCAATTCAACACAAAAAATATTGTTGAAAAGTAAGTACTTACATTAGTGATAGTCCTTGTTATCACCTCAACACACCATTATATCCATAAAACAAAATTTGTTGTTTGCGAAAATTTTGATTTTTCTGAAAATGTATAGATGAAATTAAAACTATTCACTTATAAATAAAATTTGAAGCATTGACATGAAAGCAACAACGATAGTATTAGGTTGAAATCACTAATAGAATCGTTAGTCAAATATCAAATTAAAAATAGAAATATTAATTAATTGTATAAAGCTCATATAGTCCAGGTTTAAGGATGAGTGTATGTATTATTTGTATAATTGACTTTGGCTAAAGATACTGAAAATAAAAATTAAATTAAACACAAAAAAACTTGAATTTCAAATTTTTCTCTGTTGAAAAAGAGAGAAAAAACAAAGTGTTCATTGATGAAAATATGAGAGTAGAGAGGTGATAGAGGTTTGATGATAAGCTAGAACTGATCGATAACAGTGAGAGACGTATGAGACAGATAGAGTTGTATGATAGAATCTATACTCTCTATTAAAGTTAGGCATGTCGTTAAGCAAATATTCTCTCTAAATTATAGATAAATTGATGCTTTAATTGAAGAAAATTTGATTAAAATTTAGAATTGAAAGGTCATTTTAGAACTTTTACGCAATAGTTAATTAGTAAGTCTATTTAAGTAATTTCACTCCAAATTAAATATTTAAAGTTAACCAATATAAGATAAACACTAATTTGTAAATATCAAAAGTTGATCCATATGAAAAAACTGATGCTTTAATTGAAGAGAATTTTGTTAAACCAAAATTAAAAGATTTTTTTATTAAAATCACATAACTAAAATTTATCCAAAATATATTCAAAAATCAAAAGAAGTAAACACTATAACTTGGTTAAATCAATATGTATACAAACCAAATCAATTGAACATCTTATCCAAAATATTAGTATTTTGTTAAAAGTTAAAATTAAATCTCTTGTTAAAAAAATAAAAATATAGTAACATAAGCAAAATAATGTCAAGAATTTGGATTGTGAGCTTGGAGATATAATTTACACTCCAAATTAAAAACGTCAATTTATATTATTTAAATTATTAAGAAAATTATATAGGTAAATAAATACAGTAAATAAATCCTCAAAAAATATTATAAAATAATAGTAATTTATTATTATTTCACATTATATCTTCGATGACTACACAAAAAATGAGAATACAATTTAAATTAATTTGATCTAAAACTTAAAAATAAAACCTTTAAATCAGGACAACAATAATTTTATAGAGGACTTAGAAAATAAATATACATATACGTAATAAAATTCTACTTTCAATCAATTTCAATAGCAAAAATCAAAATCAAATTATAACATGTAAAACTTACATATAAAATAACACCCATGCATTGCACGGGTTAAATAACTCAATCTCTATAATCTCATTAAAACCCAATCTCTATAATCTCATGTGCAAATCTTAACCCTTGTTTGTCTTTTTACCAAGTTTATAAGTGCCGGTTATAATATAGATTATCAATGGTTTCTAATATACGTGAAAATATATTTCACGGTTTATTAAAAAATAAAATTACAGTTATCACATATTTTGTTAAAATCGTCATTTGAAGAGAATAGAGAACTCCACCTTCCTTAAAATTTAAAACTCTCTATCCACGGATCCGATGAAAAATAAAAATTAAAAAACCACCCCACTTCCTCACAGAGAGAAACTTTTGCTAGCTAAGTTAGTTAGGACTCGTCCTCTTCTCATCTTCTATAGTTCTATCTCCAAACTAGAGTTCTAATTGAAAAGAAAAAACTCGGAGAAATCTATATACACTGTTCCACCTCTTCATCTATATAATTGCTTCTATCTGTGAGCACTCTTTTTTCTTTTTGTTTTGTTTCTTCAATCTCCCCCAATTTAATTATCTTATAGTAGATTATTAAACCTCATTTGTATAATTAATTTGATTTTGTGATAAATTATTAATGTTATGCCTACAATAGCTTGAGTTTTTTTTTTTTTTTAGGAATAAGTTAAGGTTCTCTCTACTTCTCTCCTTTTCTCTCGTGAAGAAAATTGCAACAGCTTCTGTAACCTGCAATCCTAAGGTGGTTTTCTTCTTCTTTTTAAATTGAAATGTTTTATGGATTTTTGTTGCTTTGGTAAATGATTATAATTCTGAATTCACCATCAAATTACATGAAATAAGATTCAGTTTTAAAGATGTCACATTCCAGTCATTTAAATTCGTAAATATTTTTTTCTATGCAATCATGTACTTGGTTTGAAATGGGGGTTTGTCCACACTTTTTTTTTATCTGCTTTGAATTTAAACAATGTAATTTATTATTGGGTTTTGTATGGATATATGAGTGTGCAGTTAGTGATGGAAAAGATTCACTTTTTCAGCGAAAAAGCTCAATTAGCATGAACCCATTTCATGTATCTGCAAGCTCGTTGGTATAGTGGGAACATCTTCATTCTTTTGTTTTGTTGGTGTTTCTTGATTGTGTAGTTTGTACTTGTATGGCTTATAATGGTTTTCATGGTTAGATGTGTTGATAAAGTTAAATTCATGGTTCCCCATTCCGGCCGATCCTCTTGAAGTTGAAAAGATCTGAATTTTGTTAATATAGATTATATGTTCATCATTGTTGATTTCCATTGTTTATGGGTCGAATTATTGTGCATATAGGGACTGCCTCTTGTCATTCAAGGCAGTTGATGTAATTACAGTTCATGTGAGTCATCTTTTAGTGTGATTAGATTTTTCACATATATTTCCCTTTCTATAATGTTGTCAAATATGATAAGTTGTGGAACATTCAGGGAAATGTTGAGATGCATGGGAGATCCAGAAACAGAGATCAAATATTAGTTACAACATAGAGGTGAGCTTTTCTGAAGATCACCATTGATGTTATCTGATTGATAAAGGGGCTTTACTTGTTTCCTCTATTGTACATACACAACTAAACAACTCTCATGATAAACAACTTCTGACATTAATATTGCACAAGCAAGTTAGCATAGTTTAATAGCCTAAATTTAATGGATGTACATGATGGCTAATTTCTTGGTTAATTACTTAACTACATACTGGTAACGTCTGTTTGTGTGTATATGTCGAACTTGATGTCATGAACTCTTTGCAGTCCATTGAATGCTTTGGTAACCTGTGGAACTGTTAGTAGGTGCAACAATGCAAGTAAGTATTTCGCTTGCTTGAAATTTTAGTTACTATTAGCTTTACATATTTGGGTCGATGATTGTATCAATTTGTGTTTTTGATGTAGTATTATTATCTTTTTTTGTTTCTTAGTGCTTTCTAATTTTCTTTACACCATGCTACACATTTAATCGCATTACTTGGTACATGGACTGGCTACACCAAGTAAGTGTTCAGGTTGTCAATCAATTATGAATTTAGATATTGTTGTTAATAATGATGCACTGGTAATGTTAAAAACTTTTAGGTTGGGTAGAAAGGAATCCACCTACTGAGACACCCAAAGAGATGCTACTTGTTTGCTCGGAGACAAGTAAACAAAATTCCTTCCTTTGCCATCCACGAGCTCGATCCGGATTGATTGAGATACCACACAGTGCATGAAGAGGTGAGAGATGGTCTCTGGATGAAGCTAATACAGTGTGCAAACATTCTAAAGATGCATGCCTCTATGGATCAAATGATCAAGGGTCTGAATACGGCCTTGTAGTGCGCACCAGAAAAAAAAAATTAGATGACACAAGAACTGCCCAGACCAGGTTGTGGGGGAAAGGGGGGTTGGTCACTGGATTGGGGCTTCTTCTTTCCATGTCCAGTTGATAGTAAAAACAGCCTTGTCAGACAGAGTTCAACATCACTTATCTTCTTCATTAATCTTTGACGGCTTACTAAATAGTGCAGGGTCTGAACATCACTATCCTCCCAATTTCTTGGACTTCTTCCCAGTTTTAGATCCCAGGTCAGCTGGTCTTCTTCTCTAATGACATGGTCCCTCAATAGCCTTTGTTTTAGTCCAGCAAATCTGGCCTATATTTATATCCTTACTTAAAGATGACATGTTAGGGAAAAAATATTCAATTTTTAGTGTAGTTTACTATTCTTTTGAATTGGCTTACAAAGTTGATCAACTACTTTTTGCCTCTCTAATAGCATTACATTACTGTGTCAAAAGGAATGTTAATTCATCCATTATATTCATACACACGTACACTAAAGTAGAATCATCAAAATAAGTACGCTAACCAAAATCTTGGGTTTTTTTAGAGGCAACGAAATGGTTCTGGGACCTCATTAATGGTCCACAAACTAAAATTGGCCCAGCTAAGGCTGGGTTTGTACAAAAGGCCCTGTTTTAATATTTGACGGTTAAGAAACAACCCAATTAACGTTAAAATTGTAGCCCTATTTTTATTTTAGCCCGCAATAATTTGGGAGGTTTTTCACGAGAATGCCCTCTCAAATCTTGAAAACAAAAAGATCTACAGTTTCTTTCACTTTCTTCCTTTCCCGTCTGTGCATACAAATTAATCTGTTCAATGAAAAAAAAACTGCTATTAAAAAGGTGGTTAAAGCTTAAATAGCTTGCATGCTCTTCCAGTTTCGTCTCAATCCATTAGGATTTGTTCAATTTCAAGTCATTTTATCTAGATTCATCTTTGGATCTTTCCTTCGAAGCTATTGTATCTAAGTAATTCTCTGTTTTTCTTTCTCAAAATTCATTGTTCTTTCAAGTCAATTCATCCATTTTCTTTCTCAAAAGAAAATGGGATTGTTCAGTGGCCAATTCAACTTCAAGGACTTCCGGTTATTTTGTCTGGGAGAGACAAGATTGATTATTTCTCCATCTAGAGAGCTTGCTAAGTAGACTTATGATATTCTTGAAGAGTTCTAATTCCTTTGAGAAAATGTGTGTGTGTCTTGAGATTAGGTCATTGCTTTGCATTGGAGGGATTGATTCGCTTTTGCAATTGGAAGTTACAAAAAAAGGGTGTGCATATTGTTGTGGTTACTCCTGGCAGGTTGAAGGACATGCTCGCACAGACGAAGATGAATCTTACTCCATGTGCTTAGACTTTGATCAGTGGACCTGTGTTTGAGGATGACATACAAGAAGTTTTTTGACCATTTCAAAGTACAGTACATACTCTTTTGGTCTCTACAACAATTCCAGCAAAGATGGGTTGGTGTGTGCTATGCATCAACGAGGACGGAAGTGCAGAACCTCTTTTTTTGAGTTGCCAAGACCATGGAAATATGGAGAAGTCTGATTGGTTGCTGCATTGAAATTATTCAACTGGTTCAGGAACAACAAAACATTATTGTAGTTTTATTTTGCAAGCAGAACATTATGGTTTGAAATAACATCCTTCCTTCAAATACAAAATATAAAAATAATAATTTTGTATGCATGTCCAATTTAATATGCAAACAGTTTTATTTTGCAAAGACCTTTATGCAACCCGTACATTACCCTGTATGCATCAAATGTGTTGATCTTTGTGGATTGTAAAGAGCTATTTGTGTTCCATCATTGAGCTATATGCAACCAACACAATATATGACCCATATGCATTGCAAAGAGTTTTATGCATCTAATACAATGACCCATATGCATTGCAAAAAGCTTTGTGCATCCCATGTATTAAATTTTATAAATCTAACACATTACTCAAAAAATGCAAAGAGCTTTATGTATTGACCTCTATGCATTGCAAATAGTTATTTGCATTCAACACAATGATTTATATGCAATAATGCATTGAATTATTTGTATTATGAAACAAATTATGTAGGAATTATGTAGCAATAATTTTGAAGTTCATTAGTTGGTATTTTACTTGCTTGAACTGCATCCTCGACATCTCTTAACTATTGGGGTTAAATGTATATCAATTATGGCAAAGTCACAGAGATTGAAGTGAGAGAAAAAAAAACCCAAAATAAAACTTTTCTTCTTCCCCGTTCTTCTCTCCAAATTTAAACCCCAAATATATGGAATATCATTTTCTTTAAAAAACAGATCATTGATGATAACGATGGTTTTAAATTTCAATACAAACCACTTGTCATAAAAATTACAGAGATGAACAAAATAAAATTCCATCATAAAAATTGTGATGGAGGAGGCGGTGGTGAGTTTATTTTTCTGAAGAAAGAGAGAGATCGGATCGAGAAAGAAAGAGAGAGAGATAAGAGAAAGAGAAAGGGTATATTAGGTAGAAAAGGCCGGAATTAGCGTTGGGGCCTTTTTTGCAAATGGTTCCCTAGTTGGCCCAACCTTAACCGCAACCCTAAACTTTAAACCCTAAAACCCTAAATATATTTTAAGTACCTTAGCCAAAATCTTGGGTTTTTTTAGAGCTTTGGGCTTCTTTATATATCAAAAATACATGTTTTGCGCCCTATTCTCAATTGTACAACATAAGCCTACCTAGGGAAATATGCCCAACCTTAACCGCAACCCTAAACTTTAAACCTTATACCCTAAACATATTTTAAGTACCCTCGCCGAAATCTTGGGTTTTGTTTTTTTAGTTTTGGGCTATTTTATATATCAAAAATACATGTTTTGCACCTTTTTTTTCAATTTTACAAATAAGCCCACCTAGGGAAGTATGCCCAACTTTAATTGGAAAGCTAAACCTAAAACCCTAAACATATTTTAAGTACCATAGCCAAACCTAGGGAAGTATGCCCAACCTTAACCGTAACCCTAAACTTTAAACCTAAAACCCTAAACATATTTTAAGTACCCTAGCCGAAATCTTGGGTTTTTTTTAGAGTTTTGGGCTATTTTATATATCAAAAATACATGTTTTGCACCATTTTCTCAATTTTATAACATAAGCCCACCTAGGGAAGTATGCCCAATCTTAACCGTAACCCTAAACTTTAAACCTAAAACCCTAAACATATTTTAAGTACCCTAGCCGAAATCTTGGGTTTTTTTAGAGTTTTGGGCTATTTTAGATATCAAAAATACATGTTTTGCGCCATGTTCTCAATTTTACAACATAAGCCCACCTAGGGAAGTACGCCCAGCCTTAACCGCAACCCTAAACTTTAAACCCTAAAACCCTAAACATATTTTAAGTACCCTAGCCGAAATCTTGGGTTTTTTTAGGTTTTTGGGCTATTTTATATATCAAAAATACATGTTTTGCGCCATTTTCTCAATTTGACAACATAAGCCCTCCTAGATAAGTATTCCCAACCTTAACCGCAACCCTAAACTTTAAACCTTAAACCATAAACATATTTTAAGTACCCTAGCCAAAAGCTCTGATTTTTTAGAGCTTTGGGCTATTTTATATATCAAAAATACATGTTTTGCACCATTTTCTCAATTTTACAACATAAGCCCACCTAGGGAAAGTATTCCAAACCCTAATCGCAAACCTAACCTTTAACCCTAAAACCCTAAAAATATTTGAAGTACCCTAGCCAAAAGTTTTGGTTTTTTAGAGCTTTGGGCTATTTTATATATAAAAAATACATGTTTTGTGTCATTTTCTCAATTTTACAGCATAAGCCCACCTAAGGAAGTATTCACAACCTTAACCGCAACCCTAAACTTTAAACTCTAAAACCCTAAACATATGTGAAGTACCCTTGCCAAAAAAAAACCACCTAGGGAAGTATGCCCAACCTTAACCGCAACCCTAAACTTTAAACTCTAACATATTTTAAGTACCCTAGCCTAGGGAAGTATATGTTTTGTACCATTTTTTCCATTTTACAACATAATCCTACCTAGGGAAGTATGCCAAACCTTAATCGCAAATCTAAACTTTAAACCCTAAAACCCCTACACATATTTTAAGTACCCTAGCCGAAATCTTGGATTTTTTTAGAGTTTTAGGCTATTTTATATATCAAAAATACATGTTTTCCACCATTTTCTCAATTTTACGACGTAAGCCCACCTAGGGAAGTATGCCCAGTCTTAACCGCTACCCTAACGTTTAAACTCTAAAACCCTAAACATATTTTAAGTACCCTAGCCAAATCTTGGGTTTTTTTTGAGCTTTGGGCTATTTTATGTATTTAAAAAATACATGTTTTGCGCCATTTTCTCAATTTTATAACTGAAAGCCTACCTAGGGAAGTATGCCCAACCTTAACTGCAACCCTAAACTTTAAACCCTAAAACCGAAAACATTTTTGAAGTACCTAGCCAAAATCTTGGATTTTTTTAGAGCTTTGGGCTATTTTATATATCAAAAATACATGTTTTGCGCCCTTTACTCAATTGTACAACACAAGCCCACCTAGGGAAATATCCCCAACCTTAATCATAACCCTAAACTTTCAACCCTAAAAATATATTAAGAACCCTAGCTAAAAGTTGGGTTTTCTTTAGAGCTTTTGGATATTTTATATATCAAAAATACATGTTTTGCGCCATTTTCTAAATTTTACAACATAAGCCCACCTAGGGAAGTATGCCCAACCCTAATTGCATCCCTAAAACCTTCAATATATTTTAAGTACCCTAGCAAATCTTGGTTTTTTTTTTAAAGCTTTGGGCTACTTTATATATCAAAAATACATGTTTTGCACCATTTTCTCAATTTTACAACATAAGCCCACCTAGGGAAGTATGCCCAACCTTAACCGCACCCCTAAACTTTAAACCTTAAAACCCTAAACATATTTTAAGTACCTAGCCAAAATCTTGGGTTTTTTTTAGAGCTTTGGGCTATTTTATATATCAAAAGTACATGTTTTGTGTTTTTTTATAAATTTTACAACATAAGCCCACCTAGGGAAGTATTCCCAACCCTAATCCCAACCTTAACCTTCAAAACCTAAAACCCTAAATATATTTTAAGTACCCTAGCCAAAATCTCAGGGTTTAGGGCTTTTGGGCTATTTTATATATCAATAATACATGTTTTGCGCCATTTTCTCAATTTTATAACATAAACACACCTAGGGAAGTATGCCCAACCTTAACCACAACCCTAAACTTTAAACATAAAACTCTAAACATATTTTAAGTACCCTAACCGAAATCTTGGTTTTTTTTAGAGTTTTAGTCTATTTTATTTATAAAAAATACATGTTTTGCTCCATTTTTTCTCAATTTTACAACATAAGCCCACCTAGGGAAGTATGCCCAACCTTAACCGCAACCCATAAACTTTAAACCTAAAACCCTAAACATGTTTTAAGTACCCTAGCTGAAATCTTGGGTTTTTTCAAGAGTTTTGGGCTATTTTGTATATCACAAAATATGTTTTGCACCATTTTCTCAATTTTACTACATAAACCCACCTAGGGAAGTATTCCCAACCTTAACCGCAACCCTAAAATTTAAACTCTAAAAACCAAAACATTTTTTAAGTACCGTAGCCAAAATCTTTGGGGTTTTTAGAGTTTTGGGCTATTTTATATAAAAAAAAAATACATGTTTTGCCCCTTTTTCTCAATTGTATAACACAAGCCAACCTCGGGAAGTATGCCCAGCCTTAACCGCAACCCTAAATTTTAAACCCTAAAACCCTAAACATATTTTAAGTACCCTAGGTAAAAGCTTGGGTTTTTTTTAGAGCTTTGGGCTATTTTATATATCAAAAATATATTTTTTGCCCCATTTTCTAAATTTTACAACATAAGCCCACCTAGGTCAGTATTCCCAACACTAAACTTTAAACCTAAAACCCTAAACATATTTTAAGTACCATAGCTAAAAGCTTGTGTTTTCTTAGAGCTTTGGGCTATTTTATATAACAAAAATACATGTTTTGCGCCCTTTTAACCGCAACCTTAAACTTTAAACCCTAAAACCCTAAACATATTTTAAGTACCCTAGCCGAAATCTTGGATTTATTTAGAGTTTTGGGCTATTTTATATATAAAAATACATGTTTTGCACCATTTTCTCAATTTACAACATAAGCCCATCTAAGGAAGTGTGCCCAACCTTAACTGCAACGCTAAACTCGAAACCCTAAAACCCTAACCATATTTTTAGTACCCTAGCCAAAATCTTGGTTTTTTTTTGGAGCTTTGGGTTATTTTATATATCAAAAATACATGTTTTACGCCCTTTTCTCAATTTTACAACATAAGCCCACGTAGGGAAGTACGCCCAACCTTAACCGCAACCCTAAACTTTAAACCCTAAACATATTTTAAGTACCCTAGCCAAAAGCTGTAGTGACCCAATATATATCACCACCAATATTGTCCCCACTTAGCCACTGCGGTCATCCGACAGTATGGAGTTTTATTGGGCAGCAACCTGCTTCCAAGAGGTCACCCATCCTGAGATTAGTCCCACCCGAGCACGCTTAACTCCAGAGTTCTTTTGAACTCTGAAGCCAAGTGAGCCCAAAAGGCCTCGGTGATATTATATAACGGATCTATACCTATATTCCAATCTCAGGATATCCCCCCTCTTATGTGCTGTAGGACCCACCCTCTCAGAAAACCACCTGTCGAACCTGGGTGTTACAATCCAACCACCGGAGAGAGGAGTCGTCCTCGGCTCAGGAATATATAGCCCCAGATCTCCGACGTTCCGTGCTCCTCGCGAGACGAGTACCCGGCGCAACCGTCACCCCATCCTGGGCTAGGCGCCTTTCCAGCATACTTTCCCACCCTCGATAGGAGAACCGTCGTTGGCTCTGATACCGTTTGTTGTGACTCGATATATATCACCACCGATAATGTCCCCACTTGGCCACTGCGGTCATCCGACAGTGTGGGGTTTTATTGGGGAGCAGCCTACTTCCCAGGAGGTCACCCATTCTGAGATTACTCCCACCCGAGGACGCTTCACTCCGGAGTTCTTTTGGACTCTGGAGCCAAGTGAGCCCAAAAAGCCTCGGTGATATTATATGACGAATCTATACCTATATTCATATGTCAGGACATCCCCCTCTCATGGGTTGTAGGTGTTGAATTAGAGAAGAAGATGAACAGAATGAAAAGAGTAAATCTCTATTATTTCTCTCTTAATTGTGTTTGTCTTATTACACAGTATATATAGACAGATCTATTACAGTGATCAGTATTCTAACAGACTATCTTAACCTTCTAACTAATTACAGTTATCAACTGTCTGCTGAGCTGTATTATCTGCTGATGTGTCAATACCTCCCCTCAAACTGATGACAGTAGGACTGACAGGAAGTGTGGCTCTGAGCAGATGAAACCTTGAAGTTGACAAGCCTTTGGTGAAGATATCAGCTAGTTGATCAGTAGTGCACAGATTGTAAACATCAACTAACTGCTGAGTTACAAGTTCTCTAATATAGTGATAATCGACTTCTACATGCTTGGTTCTAGCATGAAAGACCGGATTTGAAGCAAGAGATATTGCGCTGATGTTATCACAGTATATGACCGGTTTCCCTTTAAAAGAAATGTGAAGATCTCGCAGCAAATGACACAGCCAAGTAAACTCTGCAGCACATTGAGCAAGAGCTCTGTATTCGGATTCTGTTGAACTCCCGGCAACTGTTGCTTGTTTCTTAGAACACCATGATATCAGATTAGAACCAAAATATACACAATAGCCAGTAATAGACCTTCTGTCCATAGGGCAACTAGCCCAATCAGCATCAGAGAAGCATGTAATAGAAGGTGGACCTTTGCGAAGTGTCAAACCATATGAAATAGTTCCTTTAAGATACCTCAATATTCGTTTGACTGCAGTAAGATGAGTGGTCCTGGGTCTATGCATAAACTGACAGACTTGGTTGACAGCAAAATATATTTCAGGTCTGGTCCATGTAAGGTATTAAAGAGAACCAACAAGAGACCTATAGAAAGTAACATCATGTAGAAGTTCCCCATTTTCATTGTCTAATCTGGTTGTAGTAGCACAAGGAGATGAACAAGACTTGGCTGTGAGCATGGAAGCCTTCTCTAAGAGATCATAGATATATTTGGATTGGGAAAGAGTGAAAGTGTTTTTAGTCCTTTTAACCTCTAAACCTAAGAAATAATGAAGAGGTCCTAAGTCTTTCATGGAAAACTGTCTGCTGAGATTTTGAATGAGTTTTTGACATGTCGACAAAGAGGAACCAGTAATGATGATATCATCAACATAGACTAGAACATAGGTAAGAGATGAAGGACATTGTTGGATAAAGAGAGAATGATCGACATGTGAAGTATGAAAACCTAGGTTTATAAGTACCTGGTGTAGTCTGGTGTACCATGCTCTTGGAGCTTGTCGAAGACCATACAAAGATTTTTGCAACTTGCACACATAGGAAGGTTTTGAGCAGTCCACAAATCCAGCAGGTTGTTGCATATAAACAGTTTCTGTGAGATTTCCATGAAGAAAGGCATTGTTTACATCAAGCTGTCGAATAGGCCAATCATTATTTACTGCGACAGTTAGAACCATTCGAATCGTTGTGGGCTTGGCCACTGGGCTGAATGTTTCTGAAAAATCGACACCTTCTTGTTGATGATAACCTTTGGCAACTAACCTGGCTTTATATCTCTCTATGCTGCCATCCGATTTTTGTTTGATTTTGTAAACCCATTTGCACCCAACTAAGTTCTGGCCTTGTTGAACGGGTACTAAATCCCAAGTTTTAGTCTGGAGGAGAGCATTGAATTCTTTAACCATAGCCTCTCTCCATTGAGGAATTTTCATAGCCTGAGTGTATGTAGATGGAATAGAAGGAATACTCTGTAAGCTAGCAGTTAAGGCCACCGGAAGAGTATGTTTAGAAGTAACCAAAACCTTTGGTTTATAAATTCCAGCTTTAAACCTTGTTTTCATCTGATGAGTATTTACTGCTGCTGATCTGTCTTCTTCTGCTGTTGAAGAAGGCTTAGATAGAGCCATATCAGTGGCTGAACTCTGTTGTTGGTCAGGTAAGACAGGACTAGATGGTGACAAAGGAGACACACTAACAGGAATAGATGATACAGAGTGAGGTGATTTTAACAACTCAGAAGAGATAGTGGAATCAAAGAGGTTAGTGAGTGACTGACTATTAGAAGAAGAAAAAGGGAAAGATGACTCATGAAACAAAACATGTCTTGAAATATAGACTCTGCCAGTTGTCAAATGTAGACATTTATAACCTCTGTGAAGATTGCTGTAACCTATAAACACACAAGGTTTGCTTCTAAACTCAAATTTATGTGTAGTGTAAGGTTTAAGCCATGGAAAACAAAGACATCCAAAGGTTTTAAGAAAAGAGTAGTCAGGTTTTTTATTATAAAGCTTTTCAAATGGAGACATAAAGGACAAAACTGAAGAAGGTAACCTGTTTATGAGAAAGACTGATGTATATAGGACATCCACCCAATAGATTCAATACTGGACTGAGCAATAAGAGTTCTTCCAACATCCAAAATTTGTCTATGTCGCCTTTCTACGACTCCATTTTGCTCACTTGTATGAGGACAAGTAAACTGATGGGAAATACCATTGGTTTTGAGAAAATATTCAAACTTCTCACTTGTAAATTCCCCACCATTGTCAGACCTCAGAACTTTTATTTTCCGATTGAATGTATTTTCGACAGACATTTTAAAAGTCATGAAATGGTCTAAAGTATTTGACTTTGCAACAAGAGGAAAAAAACCAGATAAACCGACTCCAATGATCAACTATACTTAGGTAGTATTGATAACCACTAATGGATTTGACATGACAAGGACCCCAAAGATCAGCATACACAATATCTAATGGACCTGACACTTCTGTGGTACTAGCTATGAAAGGTAACTTTGTGCTTTTGCCTAGAGGACAGTAAGGACAACAAAAATCTTTAGGAATGGGAGTTTGAAAATTATTATGATGAAAATTTTTATGTAAAATAGAAGAAGAAGGATGACCTAATCTTTTGTGCCAAAGATGTGGAGACACTTTTGTATGAAGAAAAGCTTTTGGGCGATATTTACAGTTGGAAAGAATTCTGAACGGATAAAGTCCATTTTCACTCGGTCCGTGGAAAAGTATCTTCTTTGAGCCATTGTCCTTCACAAAGAAATAAGACGATGTGAATGTAATGCTACAATCATTATCAGTAGCAAATTTATGGACTGAAAGCAAATTATTTGATATTTGAGGTGTGTAAAACATTTCTTAAAAGAAAAGAGGTGTATGGTGTTCGAAGTAAAGATGAACCAGTTTTAAGAATAGACACACCTTGGCCATTTCCAACAACAACCTTATCGGAACCCTTGTAATCAGTGTGAGTATGTAGGTTGGCTAAATCAGGGGTAAGATGATTTGTAGCCCCACTATCAGCATACCAATCTTTATCAGAAGTAGCTGATGTAGAACCTGTCGGAATTACACCCTGAGCCATCATAGCTAGTTTAGAAGGGGGAACCCTGCCTGCATATGAGTGATTCATTCTGTACCAACAATCAATAGCTTGGTGTCCATTCTTATGACAGATTTGACAAGATAAATATCCATTAGAATTTCTTCCACCGGAACGACCTCGTCCTCTTCCTCTATTACTTGAACCTCCTCTGCCATGATTTCTGCTATGATAGTTTGAACCAGAACTTCCAGAGGTACTTGAATCTTGAAATGTAGAAGAAGAATGAATAGAACTAAAGGCTTGAACTGTTGATTCAGAAGAAGAAGCCAAAATTGCTTTACCTCTTAAGTCTATTGCAAGTTCTTCAAACAACAACAAATTGTGTAGCTCATCAGTAGACACAGGATCAGTTCTGACACGAATTGAAGTCGCGAATGCACTATAATCATCCGGTAGACCATTTAACACATAAACAACAAGATCTTCATCACTAACAGGTGAACCAGAGGCAGCAAGACTATCAACAAGTTGTTTAAGTTGATGGAAGTACTCATCAATAGTAAACTGTCCTTTCTTCAGACATTGAAGTTTCGATTTGAGTTGAATAACATGAGACCTTGACAGATTCGAAAACCTTTTCTCAAGATTGATCCATAACTCCCTTGCAGAATTAATACCAACAACATACGGTAGAAGTTCCTCTGTAAGAGTAGCATTGAACAAAATTAAAACTGTTTGATCTCGTTTTAGCCATCTTAAATAAGCTGGATTCAGATTTGTTTAGTTGGGGAGAAATTGTGGAGGACACAATTCAACTCCAGAAACAAGATCAAGAAGATCATAGCTCCGTAGAATAGGAAGAAAAATAGATTTCCATCAGAGATAATTGCTTCGATTCAGTTTAATAGGAACAAGATTACCAATATTGTGAAGAGTAGGAGCTCCAGAGTTTGTCATCAACAGATCTTGATGAACTTGTGGTTGATTTGCTAAATCTTGAGTATTGTTACTTCGATTGACCATAATTGGTGAAAGAAATTTGATAAAGACAGATGAGAAGGGTTTCTAATTTGAGAAAAATTGAAGAACTAGGGTTTCTAATTAAGAAAAATTGAAAAACTAGGGTTTCTAAACCACAGGATCTTTGTTGTGTAGCAAGAGCTTTGATACCATGTTGAATTAGAGAAGAAGATGAACAGAATGAAAAGAGTAAATCTCTATTATTTCTCTCTTAATTGTGTTTGTCTTATTACACAGTATATATAGAAAAGATCTGTTACAGCGATCAGTATTCTAACAGACTATCTTAACCTTCTAACTAATTACAGTTATCAACTGTCTGCTGAGCTGTATTATCTGCTGATGTGTCAATAGTAGGACCCACCCTCTCGGCAAACCACATGCCGACCCGTAGCTTTATAAAAGCACGGATATTTTTTAGAGCTTTGGCCTATTTTATATATATATAATACATGTTTTGCGCCATTTAGTCAATTTTATACGCCCTTTTCTTAATTTTACAACATAAGCCCACCTAGGGAAGTATTCCCAACCTTAATAGCAAACCTAAACTTTAAACCCTAAAACCCTAAACATATTTGAAGTACCCTAGCCAAAATCTTGGGGTTTATTTAGAGCTTTGGGCTATTTTATATATAAAAAAAAAATGTTTTGCGCAATATTCTCAATTTTAAAACATAAGCCCACCTAAGGAAGTATGCCCAACCTTAATCGCAAAGCTAAACTTTAAACCCTAAACATATTCTAAGTACCCTAGCGAAATTTTGGGTTTTTTTTAGAGCTTTGGGCTATTTTATATATAAAAAAGAAATGTTTTGCGCCTTTTTCTCAATTTCACAACATAAGCCCACCTAGGGAAGTATGCCCAACCTTAACCGCAACCCTGAACTTTAAACCTTAAAATCCTAAACATATTTTAAGTACCCTAGCCTAAATCTCGGGTTTTCTTTAGAGCTTTGGGCTATTTTATATATCAAGAATACATGTTTTGCGCCATTTTCTCAATTTTACAACATAAGCCCACCTAGGGAAGTATTCGCAACCTTAACCACAACCCTAAACTTTAAACCGTAAAACCCTAAACATATTTTATGTACCCTAGAAAAATCTTTGGTTTTTTTAAGAGCTCTAGGCTATTTTATATATCAAAAATTACATGTTTTGCGCCATTTTCTCAATTTTACAACATAAGCCTACCTAGGGAAGTATGCCCTACCTTTACGGAAAGCCTAAACTATAAACCCTAAACCCCTAAACATATTTTAAGTATCCTAGCAAAAATCTTGGCTTTTTTTGGAGCTTTGGGCTATTTTATATATCAAAAATACATGTTTTGCGCCCTTTTCTCAATTTTACGAAGTAAGCGCACCTACGGAAGAACGCCCAACCATAACCGCAACCCTAAACTTTTGACCCTAAAACCCGAAACATATTTTAAGTACCCTAGCCCAAAGCTCGGATTCTTTTAGAGGTTTGGGCTATTTTATATATCAAAAATACATGTTTTGCGCAATTTTCTCAATTTTACAACATAAGCCCCCCTAAGGAAGTATGCCCAACCTTAATTGCAAAGATAAACTTTAAACCCTAAACATATTTTAAGTACCCTAGCAAAAAGTTTGGGTTATTTTTAGAACTTTGGGTTTTTTTATATTTAAAAAATACATGTTTTGCGCATTATTCTCAATTTCACAACATAAGCCCACCTAGGGAAGTATGCCCAACCTTAACCGCAACCATAAACCCTAAAACCCTAAACATACTTTAAGTACCCTTGCCCAAAGCTCGGATTTTTTTAGAACTTTGGGTTATTTTATATATAAAAAATACAGGTTTTGCGCAATTTTCTCAATTTTACAACATAATCCCACCTAAGGAAGTATGCCCAACCTTAATGTTAAAGCTAAACTTTAAACCCTAAAACCCTAAACATATTTTAAGTACCCTATCCATAACCTTGGTTTTTTTTAGAGCTTTGGGCTATTTTATATATCGAAAATACATGTTTTGCGCCATTTTTTTCATTTTTACAACATAAGCCCACCTAGTGAAGTATTACCAACCCTACTCGCAAACCTAAACCTTAAACCCTAAATTAATTTTTAGTACCCTAGCCGAAATCTTAGGATTTTGGGCTATTTTATATATCAAAAATAAATGTTTTGCACCATTTTCTCAATTTTACAACATAAGCACAACTAAGGAAGTATGCCCAACCTTAATCGCAAAGCTAAACTTTAAACCCTAAATATATTCTAAGTACCCTAGTGAAATTTTGGGTTTTTTTTAGAGCTTTGGGCTATTTTATATATAAAAAAGAAATGTTTTGCACCTTTTTCTCAATTTCACAACATAAGCCCACCTAGGGAAGTATGCCCAACCTTAACCGCAACCCTGAACTTTAAACCTTAAAATCCTAAACATATTTTAAGTACCCTAGCCTAAATCTCGGGTTTTCTTTAGAGCTTTGGGCTATTTTATATATCAAGAATACATGTTTTGCGCCATTTTCTCAATTTTACAACATAAGCCCACCTAGGGAAGTATTCGCAACCTTAACCACAACCCTAAACTTTAAACCCTAAAACCCTAAACATATTTTATGTACCCTAGAAAAATCTTTGGTTTTTTTAAGAGCTCTAGGCTATTTTATATATCAAAAATTACATGTTTTGCGCCATTTTCTCAATTTTACAACATAAGCCTACCTAGGGAAGTATGCCCTACCTTTACGGAAAGCCTAAACTATAAACCCTAAACCCCTAAACATATTTTAAGTATCCTAGCAAAAATCTTGGCTTTTTTTGGAGCTTTGGGCTATTTTATATATCAAAAATACATGTTTTGCGCCCTTTTCTCAATTTTACGAAGTAAGCGCACCTACGGAAGAACGCCCAACCATAACCGCAACCCTAAACTTTTGACCCTAAAACCCGAAACATATTTTAAGTACCCTAGCCCAAAGCTCGGATTCTTTTAGAGGTTTGGGCTATTTTATATATCAAAAATACATGTTTTGCGCAATTTTCTCAATTTTACAACATAAGCCCCCTAAGGAAGTATGCCCAACCTTAATTGCAAAGCTAAACTTTAAACCCTAAAACCCTAAACATATTTTAAGTACCCTAGCAAAAAGTTTGGGTTATTTTTAGAACTTTGGGTTTTTTTATATTTAAAAAATACATGTTTTGCGCATTATTCTCAATTTCACAACATAAGCCCACCTAGGGAAGTATGCCCAACCTTAACCGCAACCCTAAACCCTAAAACCCTAAACATACTTTAAGTACCATTGCCCAAAGCTCGGATTTTTTTAGAACTTTGGGCTATTTTATATATAAAAAATACAGGTTTTGCGCAATTTTCTCAATTTTACAACATAATCCCACCTAAGGAAGTATGCCCAACCTTAATGGAAAAGCTAAACTTTAAACCCTAAAACCCTAAACATATTTTAAGTACCCTATCCATAACCTTGGTTTTTTTTAGAGCTTTGGGCTATTTTATATATCGAAAATACATGTTTTGCGCCATTTTTTTCATTTTTAAAACATAAGCCCACCTAGTGAAGTATTCCCAACCCTACTCGCAAACCTAAACCTTAAACCCTAAATTAATTTTTAGTACCCTAGCCGAAATCTTAGGATTTTGGGCTATTTTATATATCAAAAATAAATGTTTTGCACCATTTTCTCAATTTTACAACATAAGCCCACCTAGGGAAGTATTACCAACCTTAATTGCAAACCTAAACTTTAAACCATAAAAGCCTAAACATATTTCAAGTACCCTAGCAAAAATACATGTTTTACGCCCTTTTCTCAATTGTACAACATAAGCCCATCTAGGGAAGTATGCCCAACCTTAACCGCAACCCTAAACTTTAAACCTAAAACCCTAAACATTAAGTACCCTAACCAAAAGCTTGGATTTTTTATAGATTTGAGCTATTTTATATATCAAAAATACATATTTTGTGCCATTTTCTCGTTTACAACATAACCCCACCTAGGGAAGTATTCCCAATCTTAACCGCAACCCTAAAGTTTAAATCCTAAAACCCTAAACATATTTAAGTACCCATGCCAAAATCTTTGGTTTTTTTAAGAGCTTTGAGCTATTTTATATATCAAAAATACATGTTTTGTGCCATTTTCCCAATTTTACAACATAAGCCCACCTAGGGAAGTATGCCCAACCTTAACCACAACCCTAAACTTTAAACCTTAAATTCTAAACATATTTTAAGTACCCTAGCTAAAATCTCGGGTTTTTGTATGCCCACCTAGGGAAGTATGCCCAACCTTAACCGCAAATCTTAACTTGAAACCCTAAAACCCTAAACATATTTTAAGTACCCTAGCTAAAATCTTGGGTTTTTGTAGAGCTTTGGGCTATTTTATATATCAAAAATACATGTTTTGCGCCATTTTCTCAATTTTACAACATAAGCACACCTAGGGAAGTATTCCCAACCCTAATCGCAAACCTACACTTTAAACCCTAAAACCCTAAACATATTTTAAGTACCCTAGCCAAAACTTGGGTTTTTTTAGAGCTTTGGGCTATTTTATATATAAAAAATACATGGTTTGCGCCATTTTCTCAATTTTATGTGCGTTTTTCTCTAAAACATAAGCCCTCCTAGGGAAGTATTCCCAACCTTAATCGCAAACCTAAACTTTAAACTCTAAAACTCTAAACTAATTTTTCGTACCCTAGCCAAAATCTTGGTTTTTCTAGAGCTTTGGGCTATTTTATATATCAAAAATACATGTTGTCTGCCCTCTTCTCATTTGTACAACATATGCCCACCAAGCGAAGTATGCCCAGCCTTTACCGCAACCCTAAACTTTAAACCCTAAAATCTTAAAACCCTAAGCATATTTTAATTACCCTAACCAAAAGCTTGGGTTTTTTTAGAGCTTTAGGCTATTTTATATATAAAAAATACATGTTTTGCGCAATTTTCTCAATTTTACAACATAAGCCCACCTAAGGAAGTACTGCCATCCCTAATCGCAACCCTAAAGTTTAAACCCTAAAACCTTAAACATATTTTAAGTACCCTAGCCAAAAGCTAGGGTTTTCTTAAAGCTTTGGGCTATTTTATATATCAAAAACACATGTGATTGCGCCTTTTTCTCAATTGTACAACATAAGCCTACGTAGAAAAGTATGCCGAGCCTTAACCGCAACCCTAAACTTTAAACCCTAAAACCCCGAATACATGTTTTGCGCCATTTTCTCAATTTTACAACATAAGCCCACCTAGGGAAGTGTTCCCAACCCTAATCGCAAACCTAAACTTTAAACCCTAAATCCCTAACCATATTTTAAGTACCCTAGCCAAAATCTTGGATTTATTTAGAGCTTTGGGCTATTTTATATATCCAAAATACATGTTTTGCACTATTTTCTCAATTTTGCAACATAAGCCCACCTAGGGAAGTATGCCCAACCTTAACCCCAACCTTAAACTTTACACCTAAAACCCTAAACATATTTTTTAAGTACCATAGCCAAAATCTTGATTTTTTTTAGGGCTTTAGGCTATTTTATATATAAAAAATACATGTTTTGCGCCATTTTCTCAATTTTACAACATAAGCCCACCTAGGAAAGTATGCCCAACCTTAACCGGAACCCTAAACTTTAAACACTAAAACCTTAAACATAATTTAAGTATCCAAGCTAAAAGCTTGGGTTTTTTGGAGTTTTGGGCTATTTTATCTATCAAAAATACATGTTTGGCGCATTTTTCTCAATTTTATACGACCTTTTCACAATTTTACAACATAACCCCACCTAGGGAAGTATTCCCAACCTTAATCGCAAACCTAAATTTTAACCCCTAAAACCCTAATCATATTTTAAGTACCCTAGCAAAAATCTTGGGTTTTTTTTAGAGCTTTGGGCTATTTTATATAAAAAAAAATTAATGTTTTGCGTCATTTTCTCAATTTTGCGTCATTTTCTCAATTTGGGCTATTTTATTTTAGAGCTTTGGGCTATTTTTTTAGAGCTTTGGGCTATTTAACCGCAACTCTAAACTTTAAACCCTAAAACCCTAAACATATTTGAAGTACCCTAGCCAAAATCTTGGGTTTTTTTAGAGCTTTGGGCTATTTTATATATCAAAATCAGATGTTTTACGACCTTTCTCAATTTTACAACATAAGCCCACCTAGGGAAGTATTCCCAACCTTAATCGCAAACCTAAACTTTAAACCCTAAAACCCTCAACATATTTTAAGTACCGTAGCCAAAATCATGGGTTTTTTTAGAGCTTTGGGTTATTTTATATATAAAAAATACATGTTTTGCGCCATTTTCTCAATATTAGAACATAAGGCCACCTTAGGAAGTATGCCCAACCTTAATCGCAAAGCTATACTTTAAACCCTAAACATATTTTAAGTACCCTAGCCCAAATCTTCGGTTTTTTTAGAGCTTTGGGTTATTATATATATATATATAATACATGTTTTGCGCTATTTTCTCAATTTCACAACATAAGCCCACCTAGGGAAGTATTCCAAACCCTATTCGCAAACCTTAACTTTAAACCCCAAAACCCTAAACATATTTTAAGTACACTAGCCAAAATCTTTGATTTTTTTAGAGCTTTGGTCTATTTTATATATAAAAAATACATGTTTTGCGCCCTTTTCTCAATTGTACAATATAAGCCCACCTAGGGAAGTTTGCCCAGCCTTAACCGCAACCCTAAACTTTAAACCCTAAAACCCTAAATATATTTTAAGTACCTTAGCCAAAAGCTTGGGGTTTTTTTAGAGCTTTGGGTTATTTTATATATCAAAAATACATGTTTTGCGTCATTTTCTCGAGTTTACAACATAAGCCCACTTAGTGAAGTATTCCCAACCCTAAACTCTAAACCCGAAAACCCTAAACATACTTGAAGTACCCTAGCCAAAAACTTGGGGTTTTCTTAGAGCTTTGGGCTATTTTATATATGAAAAATACATGTTTTGCCCCCTTTTATCAATTGTACAATATAAGCCTACCTAGGGAGGTATAAAGGTGAGTCCTGCTTTTCTCAACTATAAGGAAGAGTGTGTCAGCCGGAAAAGGTGAGTCAGCCGAAAAAGGTGATTAGGCCTGCGATTGTAAGGAAGAGTGGTGTTTAGTAGTCTGAGATTGTTGATCGATGGACCTATACAGTGGTAGATGAGGTACGAGGGAAGCCCGGGATACACTACCATCTGTGCCATGTTCTACAAACTCAGGCGAATACATAATTTTTTCCGGTTAGTAAGTTTTCAACTTTTCTGTCTTTTTTCTCCTCGGATCTTGCTGAGTGAGTGTCCTCAACAATATCGAGGTGGGCCTCTATTGTTTTCACTAAAGAAAGGCATCAATAGAGATGGGGATGTGCTGAAAAAGGGTAATTCTTGATAACTGGTCTGGTTTCAAAATTGTTGGAAGAGGGTTAAACTACAATCAGGAGGGAGGGGCAGGAAGACACCTTGAAAGGAGACTCAGAATAGCTGAAAGAAAGACGATAATTTTCGAGAAAAGGAGAGCGGCGGTGGTTGAAGCTAGAATCATAATTTCTGAAAAATCGACTAGGGTTTTTTTCAAAGCCACCACCACTGAAGGTGGAGGGCGGTGGCTAGGGCTTCTCTTATGCCAGCTGAGCATGGTTGAAATCAAGTCAAAAAGATACTGTGACGAGAAGGTCTCAATCGTAGCTACACGGAAAGTGAACAAACAGGGAAAATTCTTGGAAGTTATATTCACAAACAAGACTGGGGGAAGTGGACTGAGAACTCTGCGCCTACCGGCGGGGAAAAACAATGATGGATGGACAGACATGGGGTTGTGCATCATGGATCTATTCACACCAGGGGTCAGAGAAGGGGGCCATAGAGTGGTACAAGCTACACACCCTCAACCTATGAGGAGTGGTTTTCAGCCACTATAACAATCTGATCACAAGACAATTGGAGGAAGCAGTGGGGAGAGGACATTCCAAAAAATTAGCAAAATCATCAAAAACCCCACCGTGGGTATTTCTGGAGTATGGAATAAGCATTCCATCACTAATTATTCGTGGTGGGAATCCTCAGTTGTGTGCAGCTCCAACTCAAAATTGGTAGACTGGCAATGCGTAAAAAGAGAGGCAAAAGAGATAGCAGGAGACAACACACTGACAATCATGAACAATGGGGAAGCTATCATTGCAACAGAATCTCGCGAGCTCGCCAGAAAATTGGTGGATGTAGGAGGTTTGGAGAGGAGTGGCATCAAAGTGAACTTCAAGAGATGGTCACCAGAATATGGGGCGTTGAAGGGAGTGGAGGAATTAGAAAGAAAGTGGATCTTACTAAAGGGCATACCACATCATCTTAAGATTACTGAGGTGATAACAAAACTGATAAAGTCCTTCAGCAAAGACTTTGAGATTGATCATGAATCACTCAACTACAGAAGGGGAGAAATAGTGAGAGTTAGAGTCAAGAAGATAAAAGTAGAAGAGATACCTAGAATACTATTCTTGAAGGAACTCAGATTCAAATTTCCAATCTTAATATCGATCGGAGAAGGAGAGGAGGGTGTTAAGACATGCTCCCAGGCATCAATCGAAGGGGGTGGCAGAGGAGAGGAATAGGATCTGGTGCACCCTGGTGCACATAGAGATACAACTCCTGCTACAGGTGCGGCTGACTCTGTAGAACACGTAGGCACATCAGGGGGCATGAAATCTGGGCCTGAAGCAGATGGAGTATGGGTACAAAGTTTGGGCAAGCCCAGGTCCAACGCATTAAGACCTAAAAAAGAAAGAACTTGGGCCCAAATTGTCAGTGCTGGCAGATATGATCCTCTCAGAGAGGTAGTACAGGAGACTCCGGCCCAAGATGAGGAAGAGGGGGATCTACCCGACCCAATAGTAGTGAAGGTTGATGAGAGCCACAATGGGAAAAATACAAGAACACAAAAGAGGCCCACTGGGCTCTATGGAAGCCGGTGCCTAACTCTCAGGCTCTCCAAGCAATTGTTGCCCAACAACAATGGGGGAAAGAAATTAAGATTTGGGCGACTAAAGAGAATTGCTCGCCAGGTACTGGAGGATGAAGAAAGTGGGAATGGGGACATGAATTCAGAACCATTTGGACAACTCGATTGCGATTCAGTTTGTTCAGGGAAGTCCGAGGCCACACTGTCTAGCCCCATTATGACTAGCAGACAGCTGAATTATGGAGGGAGTTCATCACAGCAAAGAGATTTCAAAGGTAAGGGACCTATTTTTGTGAGCAACATAGATGAAACAATAGGCCATACTGAGTACAGTGACTTAAGCATTCCACCACCGGGTTTTGAAAGCCGACCACCAACACAGAAAGAGGTCAATTATGGTGCACTCATCGACCAAGAGTGCTTCCATCTGAGAACCAAAGAGGACGTCAACAAATGGGTGAATACAATTATTGGATCGATTTCCAATCAACTAGGCTTGTCTTCAATAAATGGGGATCATGCAGTTAAGAAATTTTTCTTGGAGCTTGGATATGCCAAGCTAAAGGAAAAACAAAACTGGGTCCTTAGTGACGAGGAGCGTGAAATAAGAAATTATGAGCTTTGCAATGGGGAGTTCTTGGGGAAGTCGGTTGCTAATGGCTAAGATAGTAACATGGAATACAAGGGGTATATGCAATCTAGATGCCCAAGGGAGTATTAAAATGTTACTTAACCAAACAAAAGCGAACGTGATCATGATACAAGAAATGAAAATAAAGGAGAAGGAAGTCATTGATAAAGTAAATATGTGGCCGAAAGATTGGAGATGGGAGTTTGTCCCTACCCTTGGACTCTCAGGGGGTATGCTATTGGTATGGAATCCGGACGTACTAGAGATGAAATCATCCCTACTAGGCAACTTCTCCATCTCTATTGTTTGCACCATCCTTAGTGTGAGCTTTGAATGTTTGATAACCGGGGTCTACGCACCAATTGACAAGAGACTCTTGGGAGATTTTTGGGAGGAACTACACAATGTGCGGACGTGGAGTAATTTCCCATGGTGTATTGGGGGTGATTTCAACATCATCCGTTTCACTTATGAGGAATAAGGGGGTGGTGTCTTAACAAACCCGATGAGGCAATTGGCCAATTTCGAGGATAAACATGGTCTTGTCGAGCATTTCTTAAAAGGAGCTATGTACACTTGGTCCAACAATCAATGTAATCCGGTCATGTCCAAGTTGGACCGATTCATCACTTCGGTGGATTGGGAAATTTTCTTTGGCAGGTCAAAGCAACAAACACTTCCAAAATACACTTCGTACCATAGGGCTATTCTCTTTGAAAATATGGAAGTGAGGCACAAAGCAAGACCTTTTCGCTTTGAGATTATGTGGCTCGAAGACAAAACCATCGGAGAGCTAGTCAAAACATGGTGGGAGGATTCTCAATGCGATGGTCCACCGAGCTATGTGTGGTGGAAAAAGTTGAAGAATATCAAGGCAAAACTTAAGAAGTGGAATAGAGAGGTGTTTGGTAGGGTGGATCGAAAGATAGAAATGAGGAATGCAAGGGTTGAAGAGCTTGATACCAAAGAAGAATGTGAAGAGCTATCTGAAGATGAGCTTATGAAGAGAGCAATTCTCCGGGATGACTTACACTATCTACTTCGCATGGATACGATTAGTTGGAAACAAAAATCTAGATCAAAACATTATCTAGAGGGGCAAACAAACTCCAAATACTTCCATGCAATGGCCAACTTGAGGAGAAGGGTGAACCAACCTCTCATGTCTTAGTGTGGATGAGTCCATAACTAGGGATGAGGAGAAAATCAAAAACCATGTTACTAGTTACTACGAAAAGCTTTTTCAAGAAGATCGTACTCATAGGCCGAAGCTTGACGGGTTGTCTTTTTATAGGATCGAGGAAACTCAAGAGATGGATATGGAGAAAGATTTTGAAATGGAGGAGGTCTTCCAAGCTCTCAAAGATATGGATGGAGAAAAAGCGCCGGGCCCCGATGGTTTTCCAATGGTTTTCTACAAAACCTTTTGGAATGTGTTCAAAGATGATATCATGGCCATAGTGAAGGAATTTCAAGAGACCCGTTTCTTGGATTCGAGGTTGAATACCACTTTCATCACTTTGATTCCGAAAAAGGAAGGGTTGCTCTCGATTAATGATTTTTGACCCATTAGTCTTATTGGGGGCGTATACAAAATCATATCGAAGGTGTTGGCAACAAGGATGAGAAAGGTTCTTCATAAACTGGTCTCTTCATCTCAAGGCGCATTCACGGAGGACAAGCAAATCTTAGATAGTGTCCTAATCGCCAACGAGTGTATTGATGCAAGACATAGACAAGGTTCTCCCCGCCTAGTATGTAAGGTGGATATTACAAAGGCATTTGATCACGTGATTTGGAGGTTTGTTGACTACCTCCTAGGGAGAATGGGTTTTGGCATCAAATGGAGAAAGTGGATTCGAACATGCATATCAACGGCTAGATTTTCCATAATGATAGATGGAGAACCATCCAACAACTTCAAATCTCAAAGAGGGCTAAGACAAGGTGACCCCCTCTCCCCATCCCTCTTTCTCTTGGTCATGGAAGCGTTATCTAGACTCACGTCCAAGTGCATAAATGAGGGTATGCTTGAAGTGTTTCATGTGGGAAATGGAGAAGTGAAGTTCAGTACGGTCCAATTCACGGATGATACAATCTTTCTCATCGAGCCAACCTTTCACGCCCTCTCCATAATCAAAATGGTGTTATTTTTCTTCGAAGGTGTATCCGGGTTGAAGGTAAATTTGGCAAAATCCACCATTTCCGAAGTGGGAGTTGTATCAAACATCCAAGAGTTAGCAACTTTCTTTGGTTGTGAAGTAGGGAAGTTACCTTTCAAATACCTCGGTTTACCCCTTGGAGCAAAATTCAAGAATGTTGATGTGTGGAGTCCGGTAGCGGAAAAGTTTCAAAAATTCCTTAGTGGATGGAAGAGAAAGATTTCCTCCAAGGGAGAAAGGTTGATACTCGCCAAGAGCACGCTCGCTAGCCTACCCATTTACTACCTATCCCTTCTCACTATCCCATTGTCAATTGCCAACAACCTCGAGAAGATAATTAGGTACTTCATTTGGGGTTCTAGTGAAGAGAAGAGGAAGATCCACCTTGTAGCTTGGGAGCATGTTTGTTCCCCTATGAAGGAATGGGGACTAGGGATCCGGAAAATTAGAATGATGAAGCAAGCACTTCTCATGAAATGACTATGGAGGTATGAGAATGAACATATTGCTCTATGGAAGAAAGTCATTGATGCAAACTATGGGTGTAGTGACAATGGTGCACGACCAAGGCGAACTAATCAAGTGCATGGGTGTAGCCTATGGAGGAGCATTCAAGCTTCCCAAGATGATTTCTTTAATGGCATTAAACATGTGGTGAAAAGAGGAGACAAGACTCGTTTTTGGCATGATACATGGATCGGGGATTTCCCTTTTGTGAAGAAATTCCACAAACTATACAAATATGTTTCATTGAAAGAAGGAGAAGTGAGGGACAACCATGAAGGTGGGGGAAGGTGGAATTTACACTTGAGGAGAACACTTTTTCGGGAAAGCGAACAAATGCAATTTGATACACTCATGTCACTAATAGCTAACATCACGTTGGTTGATGAGAATGATGAATGGGAGTGGAAGAAGGGAAAAAACAAAGTTTTCTCGGTGAAATCTTGCTATGATTACTTGATTGTGACACAAGGATTGGAAGCAAGGAGAGATTTTCCATACAAGCTCACTTGGGAGCCTAAAATCCCCATCTCCGTTAAAGTTTTCATGTGGTCCTTTCATTGGAATCGTATTCTCACCATAAACAAACTTCAAAGGAGGGGCTTCCAAATCCCAAATAGGTGTTGCCTTTGTAAAAGGGAAGAAGAAACAATTCCACATCTATTCCTAAAGCTGGAATTCGGCGGCGGATTTGCTGGAAAACTGGCCTACTTTCAACAGAAGGGACATTGCTGCAGCAATCTGGGACATTTTTTTACCATACGCAGTGGTGATGGATGGTGGCCTGAAGACTGTAACAACTGACAGAAGTCGGAACTTGGGTGAAGGAAGGCAAGCTATAGTAAGGTTGATCAGTCTACAGTCTAGTTCCTACCCCTGCTTCTCTTAGCTATGGATGGTTTGTGATTGAACCAGTCTACAGGTTAGATCTTCCCTGTTGTACATGTCTGTAAGCTGGTCGAATGTTGAGTCTATTCCTAGCTGTGAGTACGCAGTCCAGAGTCTGTAAGGGAGGACCTTCAGGGGGTATGTCCTGTTGGAGGCTGGTTCTTTTTTTTTTAGAAACCTGACGATGCAACATTTGTTGTAGGTTGTTCAGGAGCTATAACTGTTTTACATTGATGTTAATATATTCTACCTTTGATAAAAATAAATAAGTATGCCCAGCCTTAACCGCAACCCTAAACTTTAAACCCTAAAACCCTAAACATATTTTAAGTACCCTAGCCAAAACCTTGGGGTTTTTTAGAGCTTTGGGTTATTTTATATATCAAAAATACATGTTTTGCGCCATTTTCTCAATTTTACAAATAAGCCCACCTAGGGAAGTATTCCCAACCCTAATCGTCAACCTAAACTTTAAACCCTAAAACCCTAAACATATTGTAAGTACCCTAGCCCAAAGCTTGGGTTTTTTTGGAGCTCTGGGCTATTTTATATATCAAAAATACATGTTTTGTGCCATTTTCTCAATTTTACAACATAAGCCCAACTACGAAAGTATTCGAAACCTTAACCGCAACCCTAAACTTTAAACTTTAAAACCCTAAACATATTTTAAGTACCCTGGCCAAAATCTTATGTTTTTTAGTGCTTTGGGCTATTTTATATATACAAAATACATGTTTTCCTCCATTTTCTCAATTTTAAAACGTAAGCCTACCTAGGGAATTACGCCAAACCTTAACCTTTAAACCCTAAAACCCTAAACATACTTTAAGTACCCTAGCCAAAAACACGGATTTATTTAGAGCTTTGGGCTATTTTATATATGAAAAATACATGTTTTGTGCCATTTTCTCAAATTTATACGCCCTTTTCTCAATTTTACAACATAAGCCCACCTAGGGAAGTATTCCCTACCTTAATCGCAAACCTAAACTTTATACCCTAAAACCCTAATCATATTTTCAATACTTTAGCAAAAATCTTGTGTTTTTTTAGAGCTTTGGGTTATTTTATATATAAAAAATACATGTTTTGCACCATTTTCTCTATTTTACAACATAAGCCCACCTAGTGAGGTATGCCCAACCTTAACCGAAACCATAAACTTTAAACCCTTAAACCCTAAACATATTTTAAGTACCCTCGCAAAAATCTTGGGTTTTTCTTAAAGCATTGGGCTATTTTATATATCAAAAATACATGTTTTGCGCCATTTTCTTAATTTTACAACATAAGCCCACCTAGGGAAGTATTCCAGACTCTAATCGCAAAGCTAAACTTTAAACCCTAAAACCCTAAATATATTTTAACTACCCTATCCAAAAGCTTGGGGTTTTCTTAGAGCTTTGGCTATTTCATATATAAGAAATACATGTTTTGTGCCCTTTTTACCAATTGTACAATATAAGCCTACCTAGGGAAGTATTCCCAGCCTTAACCGCAACCCTAAACTTTAAACCCTAAAATCCTAAAAATATTTTAAGTACCCTAGCCAAAACCTTGGGTTTTTTTAGAGCTTTGGGCTATTTTATATATCAAAAATACATGTTTTGCTCCATTTTCTCAATTTTACAACATAATCCCACTTAGGGAAGTATTCCCACCCCTAATCGCAAACCTAAACTTTAAACCCTAAAACCATAAACATATTTTAAGTACCTTAGCAAAAGTCTTGGGTTTTTCTTAGAGCTTTGGTCTATTTTATATATCAAAAATACATGTTTTGCGACATTTTCTTAATTTTACGACATAAGCCCACCTAAGGAAGTATTCCTGACCCTAATCGCAAACCTAAACTTTAAACACTAAGACCCTAAACATATTTTAAGTACCCTACACAAAATCTTGGGTTTTCTTAGAGCTATGGGCAATTTTATATATAAAAAATACATGTTTTGCGCCTTTTTATCAATTCTACAATATAAGCCTACCTAGGGAAGTAGGCCCAGCCTTAACCACAACCCTAAACTTTAAACCCTAAAACCGTAAACATATTTTAAGTACCCTAGCCAAAACCTTGGGGTTTTTTAGAGCTTCGGGTCATTTTATATATCGAAAACACATGTTTTGCGCCATTTTCTCAATTTTACAACATAAGCCCACCTAGGGAAGTATTCCCAACCCTAATCGCAAACCTAAACTTTAAACCCTAAAACCCTAAATATATTTTAAGTACCCTTGCCAAAATCTTGGGTTCTATAGAGCTTTGGGATATTTTATATATCAAAAATACATGTTTTGCGCCATTTTCTCAATTTTACAACATAAGCCCACCTAGGGAAGTATTCGCAACCTTAACCGCAACCCTAAACTTTAAACCCTAAAACCCTAAACATATTTTAAGTACCCTAACCAAAATCTTCGATTTTTTAGAGCTTTGGACTATTTTATATATAAAAAATACATTATTTTTTTTTTTTTATCGAAAGATAAAATATATTCAATCTGGTAAAAGATTTAAACTTCCTGAACAGCCTGCTACAAATGTTGCATCGTCAGTTTACTCAAGGTGCTGTCCAGCAGGTATAGCACAAACCAAAAATACAATGAACCCAAACTTCAGAATTACAAGACATATGGTATTTTCCTCTGCAAAATAGTATTAGCAACACGAAGGCAGTGACTTTAGAGAACATACCAGTGCCAATGTAGTCCAGTGACTCAACTGAATTTACCACTTTCTTGTCACAACAGTGCGCCAACCGTATACGAGATTTTTAAACCTCGTTTCTTGTCTCAAATCCATTGCTTTTCTGCTTAAATTTAGACATGTCCATATTGTCGTTTTGATGCTTTGCATAGCTTAATCGAAGTCTGCCCTGCCACTGTCAAATATCACTTCATTTCTTATTTCCACACCCTCCAAATGACTACATAAGGCAACATGTCCCATATTACTGCTGCCAAGTCCCTGCTGTTAAACGTGGGCCATCTTTCTAGCAACTCTGTCGCTGAATTCCAGTGCGGCAGTGCTTGTCTCGCTGCTGCATTGACAACCAATAACTCCCTACAAATGGCCATGGTAAAAATGCACTTTACAAGAGGTGTAGCATCGATTCCTCTTTTTTTTTCACAAAGGCAACACCTACTCACCATTTGCAACCCTCTTCTTTGTAGATTATCCATAGTGAGAATCCGGTTTCAATGATAGGACCACATGAAGAACTTGACGGTGGTAGGGATTTTCGGTTCCCAAGTGAGTTTATATGGGAACTCCTTTCTCGTTTCGCCGCCTTGTTTCAAATTACCCATCAAGAACTCATAGCAAGATTTTACGGAAAACGTTTTATTCTTCTCCCTCTTCCATTCCCACTCATCACTTTCCTCGCACAAAGAGACATTTGTAAGTAAGCCCATGAGAGTGTCAAGTTGTACTTGTTCGCTTTCACGAAAGAGAGATTTTCTCAAATGTATGCTCCATCCACCATCACCATTGTGATGGTCCCTTACTACACCTCCTTTCAATGAGGCGTACTTGTAAAGTTTGGGAAATCTTCGCACAAAAGGATTGTCTCCAAGCCACGTATCATGCCAAACGCGCGCCTTATCTCCCCTCTTCACAACATATTTAATTCCACTAAAAAATTCATCTTGTGAAGCTTGAATACCCCTCTACAAACTACACCCATGAGATTGATTGGTTCGTGTCGGACGACCTCCATTGTCGCTCCTCCCATACTTTGCTTCAATCACCCTCCTCCATAGGGCATTATGCTCATTACCATATCTCCAAAGCCATTTCATATAAAAGGCTTGATTCATCCTTTTAATTCTCCGGATTCCGAGACCACCTTCATCCATAGGTGTGCATACATGATCCCAAGCTATTAGGTGAATCTTTCGTTTCTCTTCGCTAGAGCCCAAATGAAATCTCGGACTATTTTGTCGATCTTGTGAGCTATACTCGATGAAATGGTAAATAGAGAAAGGTAATAGATTGGGAGACTAGCAAGAGTGCTTTTTGCGAGTATCAATTTTTCTCCCATGGATGATATCCTTATCTTCTAACCACTTAGGGCATTTTTGGAAGTTTTCTACCACCGAGCTCCACACATCAACATTTTTGAAATTTGCTCCAAGTGGCAAGCCAAGGTATTTGCAAGGTAAGCTCCCTACCTCACATCCAAAGAACGAAGCCAATTCTTGTATATTTGGTACTATACCCATTTTGAAAATGGAAGACTTTGCCAAATTTACTTTCAACCCGGACACCCCTTCAAAGAGAAACAACACTGCTTTTATAGTGGCAAGAGATTGAAAAGTTGGTGCGGTAAGGATAATTGTATCATCCGCAAATTGCACAATTCTAACTTTCATATCCCCATTTCCCACATGAAAAGCTTCAAGAAGCCTATCGTTTATGTACTTGGATGAGAGTCTAGATAGCGCTTCCATAATCAAAAGAAAGAGGGTTGGGGATAGGAGATCCCCTTGTCTTAATCCTCTTTGGGATTTGATATTCCCGGTTGGTTCCCCATTCATCATGATAGAGAATCTAGCGGTAGAGATGCTTGTTCGGACCCATTTCCTCCACTTTATTCTAAAACCCATCCTCCCTAACAAGTAGTCGAGAAAGCCCCAATTGACATGATCGTATGCCTTAGTAATATCCACTTTGCAAACTATGCCGGGGTTTCCTTGCCTTATCCTTGCATCGATACATTCGTTGGCAATGAGCACACTATCGAGTATTTGCTTATCCTCCATGAATGCCCCTTGTGTTGCGGAGACCACCTTATGCATAACCTTTTTCATTCTTGTTGCCATAGCTTTCGATATGATTTTGTAGACACCTCAAATAAGACTAATGGGCCTATAATCATTAATCGAAAGCACTCCTTCCTTCTTAGGAATTAAGGTTATAAATGTGGTGTTCAAACGCCAATCCAAGAAACCGGTCTCTTGGAACTCCTTCACTATTGCCATAATGTCCTCTTTAAGAACATTCCAAAAAGTTTTTAAAAAAAAAACATTCGGAAAGCAACGGGGCCCGGTGCCTTTTCTCCACCCATGTTTTTTCAAAGCTTGGAGGATCTCATCCACTTCAAACGCTTTCTCCATATCCACCCCTTGAACCTCATCAATTTTGTCAAAACACATACCATCTAGTTTCAGACGATGAGGACTACCCTCTTGGAAGAGGGGTTCATAGAAGCTAGTGACATGATCTTCAATTTTCTCCTCATCCCTTGATATTACCCCATCCACATATAGACACGATAGATTATTCACCTTTCTTCTCAAATTTATCATCGCATGAAAGTATTTAGTGTTGGTTTGTCCCTCTAAATAGTGCTTGGATCTAGACTTTTGTTTCCAACTAATCACGTTCATGCAAAGCAAGTAGTGAAGATCATCTCAAAGAATAACTCTCTCCATCAATTCTTCGTCGGAAAACATAGTAGACTCCTCCTTCACATCTATCTCTTCAATCCTTGAACTTCTCAATTCTATCACTCGGCCAAACATCCCTATTCCACTTCTTGAGTTTGTCTTTGAGTTTTTCAACTTTTTCCACCACACATAACTTGGACTTCATTCACAATGAAATTCCTCCCACAAGGTTTAGTCAATTTGTCTTCAAGCCACATGATCTCAAAAGGAAAGGGTCTCGATTTACGTCTTGTACTCATTGTCTCAAGGAGAATAGCCATATAGTCGGATGTGAATTTTGGTAAGGCTTGTTGTCATGCTCTACCAAAAAAGATCTCCCAATTCACCGATGTGATAAATCGATCCAACTTCGTCATAACCGGATTTTCTTGGTTGTTGGACCTAATGTACATTGCCCCTTCTAAGAAATGTTCCACAAGTCCATACTTGTCCTCGAATTCGGCAAATTGTCGTGTTGATCTTGTTAGAACACTACCACCTCTTTTCTCAATTGTTTTGCGCCCTTTTCTCAATTGTACAACATAAGCCCACCTAGGAAAGTATTCCCGGCCTTAAGCGCAAGCCTAAACTTTAAACCCTAACACCCTAAACATATTTTAAGTACCCTAGCCAAAAAGCTTGGGTTTTTTAGAGCTTTGGGCTATTTTATATATCAAAAATACATGTTTGGCGCCATTTTCTCAATTTTACAACATAAGCCAACCTAAGGAAGTATTCCCAACCCTAATCGCAAACCTAAACTTTAAACCCTAAAACCCTAAACATATTTTAAGTACACTAGCCAAAATCTTGGACTTTTTTAGAGCTTTGGGGTATTTTATATATAAAAAATACATGTTTTATTCCATTTTCTCAATTTTACAAAAAAAACCCAACTACGGAAGTATTCGCAACCTTTACAGCAACCCTAAACTTTAAACCTGACTTTGACCGCTTCCTGATCGCTGGTCAATGAAAACCCCAGATCCTTAGTCTGTTGGAGCGAATTGGATGATCGGGCCGAGGGAGATATATTCATCTGCGCATTCTTCGTTAGCCTTATGGACAACCTCCTACCACAACCTAGCGACATCATCACCTCTTGCTGCTGGAAGAGACAATCTTAAACATATTTTAAGTACCCTAGCCAATATCTTAGGGTTTTTTTTATAGCTTTGGGTTATTTTATATATAAAAATACATGTTTTGCGCCCTTTTCTCAATTTCACAACATAAGCCCACCTAGGGAAGTATGCCCAAGCTTAACCGAAACCCTAAACTTTAAACCATAAATATATTTTAAGAACCCTAGCAAAAATCTCGGATTATTTTTAGAGCTTTGGGCTATTTTATATATCAAAAATACATGTTTTGTGCCATTTTCTCAATTTTATGCGTGCTTTTATCAATTTTAAAACATAAGCCCACCTAGGGAAGTATTCGCAACCTTTACCGCAACCCTAAACTTTAAACCCTAAAACCCTAAACATATTTTAAGTACCCTAGCCAAAATCTTAGTTTTTTTTTAGAGCTTTGGGCTATTTTATATAGGGGTGGGCAAAAGAACCGAAAAACCGAACCGAAAAAACCGAGTCAAAACCGACTTGACCAGAAACCGGTCAAGACCGAACCGAAACCGAACCGAACCATATAGATATTGGTCCGGTCTCGGTTTCTATTTTTGTAAAACCGAGGGGACCGAACCGAACCGAATTACATGGATATTGGGCTTTTCTTCTATTTAGTACTAGATTTGGTTTGATTTGGTCCATGTCATATTTTGTTTAAAGCCCAAAACTTAAGAACACTCTTTAATATTTTAGTGGACTAAAGGCCCAATAACAAAAGCCCAGAACCGAGTTTCGAATCGAAACTGGACCGACTATATTTGGTCCGGTTCGGTCCGGTTATATTCAAATATTTTTGGTCCATGAACCGAAACCGAACCAAAAATTTAAAATCGGTTTGGTCCCGGTCCTATTACTTTTTGGGACCGGACCGGACCGTGCCCACCCCTAATTTTATATATCAAAAATACATGTTTTACGACCTTTTCTCAATTTTACAACATAAGCACACCTAGGGAAGTATTCCTTACCTTAATCGCAAACTTAAACTTTAAACCATAAAACCTTAAACATATTTTAAGGAACCCTAGCCAAAATCTTGGGGTTTTTTTAGAGCTTTGGGTTATTTTATATATCAAAATTACATGTGTTTGCTCCATTTTCTCAATTTTACAACATAAGGCCACCTAAGGAAGTATTCCCAACCTTAATCGCAAAGCTAAACTTTAAACCCTAAACATCTTATAAGTACCCTAGCCAAAATCTTTGGTTTTTTTTAGAGCTTTGGGCTCTTTTATATATCAAAAATACATGTTTTGCGCCATTTTCACAATTTTAGAACATAAGCCCACCTAGGGAAGTATGCCCAACCTTAACCGCAACTCTAAACTTTAAAACTAAAACCCTAAATATATTTTAAGTACCCTTGACGAAATCTTGCGGTTTTTTTTAGAGTTTTGGGGTATTTTATATATAAAAAATACATGTTTTGCGCCATTTTCTCAATTTTACAACATAAGCCCACCTAGGGAAGTATTCGCAACCTTAACCGCAACCCTAAACTTTAGACCCTAAACATATTTGAAGTACCCTAGCCAAAATCTTGGTTTTTTTTAGAGCTTTGGGCTATTTTATGTATAAAAAATAAATGTTTTACGACCTTTTCTCAATTTTAAAACATAAGCCCACCTAGGGAAGTATTCCCTAAACATATAAAAAATATATTTAAGTACCCTAGCCTTAATCGCAAAGCTAAACTTTAAACCCTAAAAATATTTTAAGTACCCTATCCAAAAGCTTGGGTTTTTTAGAGCTTTGGGCTTTTTCATATATAAAAAATACATGTTTTGCGCCATTATCTCAATTTTGCAACATAAGCCCACCTAGGGAAGTATTCCTAACCTTAATCGCAAACCTAAACTTTAAACCCTAAAACCCTAAACATATTTCAAGTACACTAGCCAAAATCTTGAATTTTTTTAGAGCTTTGGGGTATTTTATATATCAGAAATACATGTTTTATTCCATTTTCTCAATTTTACAAAATAAGCCCAACTACGGAAGTATTCGCAACCTTAACCGCAACCCTAAACTTTAAACACTAAAACCTTAAACATATTTAAGTACCGTAGCCAAAATCTTGTGTGGTTTTTTTTTTTATAGATTTGAGTTATTTTATATATAAATATACATGTTTTGCGCCCTTTTTTCACTTTCACAACATAAAGAAGTATGCCCAAGCTTAACCGAAACCTTAAACTTTAAACCCTAAATATATTTTAAGAACCCTAGCCAAAATCTCGGGGTTGTTTAGAGCTTTGGGCGATTTTATATATCAAAAATACATGTTATGCGCCATTTTCTCAATTTTATGCGTGTTTTTCTCAATTTTAAAACATAAGCCCACCTAGGGAAGTATTCGCAATCTTTACCGCAACCCTAAACTTTAAACCCTAAAACCCTAAACATATTTTAGGTACCCTAGCCAAAATCTTAGGTTTTGTTTAGAGCTTTGGGCTATTTTACATATCAAGAATACATGTTTTGCGCCATTTTCTAAATTTTATAACATAAGCCCACCTAGGGAAGTATTCGCAACCTTAACCGCAACCCTAAACTTTAAACCCTAAAACCCTAAATATATTTTAAGTACCTGAGCAAAAATCTTGGTTTTTTTTAGAACTTTGGGTTATTTTATATATCAATAACAAATAAGCCCACCTAGGGAAGTATTCCCTGAACAATAAAAAATATATTTTAAGTACCCTAACCTTTATCGTAAAGCTAAACTTTAAACCCTAAATATATTTTAAGTACCCTGGCCAAAAGCATGGGTTTTTTTAGAGCTTTGGGCTATTTTATACATTAAAAATACATGTTATGCACCATTTTCTCAAATTTATGCGTGTTTTTCTCAATTTTTAAACATAAGCCCACCTAGGGAAGTATTCGCATCCTTTACCGCAACCCTTAACTTTACACCCTAAAACCCTAATCATATTTTAAGTACCCTAGCAAAAATCTTTGGTTTTTTTAGAGCTTTGGGCTATTTTACATATCAAGAATACATGTTTTGTGCCATTTTCTCAATTTTACAACATAAACCCACCTAGGGAAGTATTCACAACTCCAAACTTTAAACCCAAAAACCCTAACCATATTTTAAGTACCCTAGCCAAAATTTTGTTTTTTTAGAGCTTTGGGCTATTTTATATAGAAAAAATAAGTGTTTTACGACCTTTTCTCAATCTAACAACATAAGCCAACCTAAGGAAGTATTCCCTTCCTTAATCGCAAACTTAAGCTTTAAACCCTAAAACCCTCAACATATTTTAAGTGCCGTAGCTAAAATCTTGGGTTTTTTTTAGAGCTTTGGGTTATTTTATATATCAAAAATACATGTTTTGCGCCATTTTCGCAATATTACAACATAAGGTCACCTTAGGAAGTATGCCCAACCTTAATCGCAAAGCTATACTTTAAACCCTAAACATATTTTTAGTACCCTAGTCCAAATCATCGGTTTTTTAGAGCTTTGGGTTATTTTATATATAAAAAATACGTGTTTTGCGCCCTTTTCTCAATTTCACAGCATAAGCCCACCTAGGGAAGTATCCCCAACCTTAACCGAAACCCTATACTTTAAACCTAAAAACGCTAAACATATTTTAAGTACCCTAGCCAAAATCTCGGGTTTTTTTGAAGCTTTGGGCTATTTTATAGATCAAAATACATGTTTTGCGCCATTTTTTCAAGTTTAAACATAAACCCAACTTGGGAAGTATTCCCAAGCTTAATCCCAAACCTAAACTTTAAACTCTAAAACCCTAAATATATTTTAAGTACCCTAATCAAAATCTTGGTTTTTTTTAGAGCTTTGGGCTATTTATATATCAAAAATACATGTTTTGCGCCCTCTTCTGAATTGTACAACATATGCCCACCTAGGGAAGTATGCCCATCCTTTACTGCAACCCTAAACTTTAAACCCTAAAACCTTAACACCCTAAACATAGTTTAAGTACCATAACCAAAAGCTTGGGTTTTTTAGAGCTTTGGCCTTTTTTATATATAAACAATACATGTTTTGTGCCATTTTCTCAATTTTACAACATAAGCCCACCTAGGGAAGTATGCCCAACCTTAACCGCAACCCTAAACTTTAAACACTAAAACCTTAAACATATTTTAAGTACCCGAGCTAAAATCTTAGGTTTGTTGGAGCTTTGGGCTATTTTATATGTCAAAAATACATGTTTTGCGTCATTTTCTCAATTTTATACGACCTTTTCACAATTTTACAACATAAGCCCACCTAGTGAAGTATCCCCAACCTTAATCACAAACCTAAACTTTAAACCCTAAAAACTTAAACATATTTAAAGTACCGTAGCCAAAATCTTATGTTTTTTTTTGAGCTTTGGGTTATTTTATCAAAAAATACATGTTTTGCGCCATTTTCTCAATTTTACAACATAAGCCCACCTAAAGAAGTATGCCCAACCTTAATCGCAAAGCTAAACTTTAAACCCTAAACATATTTTAAGTACCTTAGCCAAAAGCTTGGGTTTTCTTAGAGCTTTGGGTTATTTTATATATCAAAAATACATGTTTTGCGCTCTTTTTATCAATTGTACAATATAAGCCTACCTAGGGAAGTATGCCCAGCCTTAACCGCAACCCTAAACTTTAAACCTTTAAACCCTAAACATATTTTAAGTACCCAACCGAAAACCTTGGAGTTTTTTTAGAGCTTTGGGCAATTTTATATATCAAAAATACATTTTTTGCGCCATTTTCTCAATTTTACCATAAGCCGACCTAAGCAAGTATTCCTAACCCTAATCGTATACCTAAACATTAAACCCTAAAACCCTAAACATATTTTAACTACCCTAGCCAATATCTTGGGTTTTTTAGAGTTTTGGGATATTTTATATATCAAAAATACATGTTTTGAGCAATTTTCTCAATTTTAGAACATAAGCCCACCTTGGGAAGTATTCCCAACCCTAATCGCAAACCTAAACTTTAAACCCTAAAACCCTAAACATATTTTAAGTACCCTAGCCAAAAGCTTGGGTTTAATTTAGAGGTATGGGTTATTTTATATATCGAAAATATATGTTTTGTGCCATTTTCTCAATTTTACAACATAAGCCCACCTTGGGAAGTATTCCCAACCTTAACCGCAACCTTAAACCTTAAACCCTAAAAACATAAGCATATTTTTAGTACCCTAGACAAAATCTCAATTGTACAACATAAGCCCACCTAGGGAAGTATGCCCAACCTTAACCACAACCCATAACTTTAAACCCTAACACGCTAAACATATATAAAGTACCCTAGCCAAAAGCTTGGGTTTTTTAGAGCTTTGGTCTATTTTATATATAAAAAATACATGTTTTGCGCCATTTTCTGAATTTTACAACATAAGCCCACCTAGGGAAGTATTCCCAACCCTAATCGCAAACCTAAACTTTAAACCCTAAAACCCTAAACATATTTTAAGTACCCTAGCCAAAATCTTGGGTTTTTCTTAGAGCTTTGGTCTATTTTATATATCAAAAATACATGTTTTGCGCCATTTTCTTAATTTTACGACATAAGCCCACCTTGGGAAGTATTCCAGACCCTAATCGCAAACCTAAACTTTAAACCCTAAAACCCTAAATTTATTTTAAGTACCCTAGCCAAAAGCTTGGATTTTCGTAGAGCTTTGGGCTATTTTATATATCAAAAATACATGTTTTGCGCCCTTTTAACAATTGTACAATATAAGCCTACCTAGGGAAGTATGCCCGGCCTTAACCGCAACCCTAAACTTTAAACCCTAAAACCCTAACCATATTTTAAGTACCCAATCCAAACCCTTGTGTTTTTTTAAAGCTTTGGGCTATTTTATTTATCAACAATACATGTTTTGCGCCATTTTCTTAATTTTACAACATAAGCCCACCTAGGGAATTATTCCTAACCCTAATCGTAAACCTAAACTTTAAACCCTAAAACCCTAAACATATTTTAAGTACCCTAGCCAAAAGCTTGCGTTATTTTATATATTAAAAATACATGTTTTTTGCCATTTTCTCAATTTTACAACAAAAGCCCACCTAGGGAAGTATTCCCAACCCTAATCACAAACCTAAACATTAAACCCTAAGATCCTAAACATATTTTAAGTACCCTAGCCTAAAGCTTGGGTTTTGTTTTGAGCTTTGGGCTATTTCATATATCAAAAATACATGTTTTGTGCCATTTTCTATTTTACAACATAAGCCCACCTAAAGAAGTATGCCCAACCTTAATCGCAAAGCTAAACTTTAAACCCTAAACATATTTTAAGTACCCTAGCCAAAATCTTGGATTTTTTTAAAGCTTTGGGCTATTTTATATATCAAAAATACATGTTTTGCTCCCTTTTCTCAATTGTACAACATAAGCCCACCTAGGGAAGTATGCCCAGCCTTAACCGCAACCTTAAACTTTAAACCCTAACACCCTAAACATATTTTAAGTACCTAAGACGAAAGCTTGGGTTTTTTTAGAGCTTTGGGCTATTTTATATATACAAAATACATGTTTTGCACCATTCTCAATTTTACAACATAAGCCCACCTAGGGAATTATTCCTAACCCTAATCGCAACCTAAACTTTAAACCCTAAAACCCTAAACATATTTTAAGTACCCTATCCAAAAGATTGAGTTTTTTTAGAGCTTTGGGTTATTTTATATTTCAAAATTACATGTTTTGCGCCCTTTTATCAATTGTGCAATATAAGCCTACCTAGGGAAGTATGCCCAGCCTTAACCGCAACCCTAAACTTTAAACCCCAAAACCCTAAACATATTTTAAGTACCCTAGGCAAAACCTTGGGTTTTTTAGAGCTTTGGGCTATTTTATATATCAAAAATACATGTTTTGTGCCATTTTCTCAATTTTACAACATAAGCCCACCTAGGGAAGTATTCCCAACCCTAATCGCAAACCTAAACTTTAAACCTAAAACCCTAAACATATTTTAAGTACCCAAGACAAAACCTTGGGTTTCTTTAAAGGTTTGGGCTATTTTATATATTAAAAATACATGTTTGGCATCATTTTCTGAATTTTACAACATAATCCCACCTAGGGAAGTATTCCCAACCCTAATCGCAAACATAATATTTAAACCCTAAACATATTTTAAGTACCCTGTGGGTGCAAAAATTTGACCCACAAACTCGAGATGTGTATATATTGATCGAACAGTTACAATGAAAGCGTTGTATAAACAGAGATAGGATGGGGGGTATAGAGTGAGACTGGACCTGATCGGGATCAGGATGCCTACGTATTCAAAATGATGAACTTGGAATCAAATCTCTGCTTTCACTAAGCTCTAATGGAGTTGCTCAGTGAAAGACTCGTAGTTCAGGAGGTTTAATTATAACTTCTGTATTTGTAGTAGGTCGGAGGAGGCTGGCTCAACCACCCCTCCGGTTTTGACTCCACGAACTCGGGTTGTTCAACTGTGAAGATGTTTTCCGTGGAGATAGCTTGCATGTTGTCGAGCGGTTATCTCCTTGGTTTGAGTCCCCTTTGACCAGGATGACTGCCATGTGGCATCCCCTTATAGGTCCTGGTTCAAACTGGGCTTCCTTTATCTTCTCCAGCGAGCTAGAACCATGGGTTTTATTGGCCTGGAATCTCGCTGGACTTATCCAGTTGGTTGGGACTTGGATTGACCAAGCCTGAAAGGAAAGACTTAGGCTTGACTCCTCTGACCGGAGGCCCAATCTTCACTGCATACTCCCTGGACAGGTCCTCTGGACTTCTGTGCTAAGCCTTTGGATGAACCCCTGTCGCTGTTGGACCTTACTGGACTGGACCTGGGTTCTTGACTGAGAAGGGCCTGGTTGATGTATGAGAGCCCACAGTTCAACTTCTTATAGAGTAACCGGGGCTCCACCCATCGATAGTGAACTATCCGGTGACTCAAGGTCCACGGAGCGTATGCGGATCTCTTGAAACCGGGTTGGGCCCTACCCAATACCCCAGGCTTGGCTGGCAACTGCTCATGTGCTCCCGATTTAGCTTCTTATACAGCCATCGGTGACACCTGTCGGGTTTTTTACCTAGGGTACACACATCGTCCCCTCTTTGTCAAGTAGAAAATCTTCTTGGGAAAGATCTTCGCTATATCTTCCCCGGCTGTTGATATTCGGAGGATTCCTTTCTTGACATGGTTCTTGATGACGATTCCGTATCCCTTGGATCAAGGATTAAGGTTTTCTTCCTCCTCTATAAATGGGGAGCCGGAGGTGTAGAAAGATGTCCACTTCTCTTTCCCTACTCCCTATTTGTTGTTGTTGTTGTTGTTGTTGTTGTTGTAGCTTCCATTGAAGAATGGTTGATGACCGGAGTACCATCCATAAGTACACCGTGGACATGCGGGAGAGCATGGCCCTAGAAATTGAAGCTCGGGATCGCCGTATCGAGTTGATGACGGCCGCCTATTTGGAAGACATCCGACAACTGCGCCTGAGCCTGTTTGCCTCGAACGACCAGCTTGCTGATAAGTGTCGGAGGCTCGAAGCTGCCACTCAACGGATCCGGTTTTTTAGCGGGAACTTGCTACCGCACATGTACTGTTGGCGCTGGGATATCATTCGGTCAAGGAAAAGAAGAACCCTTGACCGGTCCCTTCCCGGCTCCTCGCACTATGAGGGGAGTAGTGCCCCTAGTCTGGACCAAGTCAATAAATTTATTTATTTATTTTTTCTTTTGTCTCCCTCCTTCTGCTGAGTCATCAACTTTCTTAGTCTTGTTTAGAATGGCTCGTGACTCCCTTTCTTCTTGATGAAGGAGTCCCTTCAAAACTCTTTCCCTACAATGGCAGATTCTAGACCTCTCTCCAGTGCATTGAGTGACAACCGATCGGAGATAGTTCGAAAATTGTCGCGTCAGGTGGATGACCTCAAAAAGAAGATCAGCGAGCTTCGTGAGGAGCAGCTTTTTCATGAAGACATGTATGATGCCCGGATGGCAGGTATGAAGAAGACTGTAGAGTACTACCGGGAAAAGCTGGAGGATAAGGTGGGTGAGTTGTCAGTCGCCACGGAGCATGCAGACTTCGTTGTGGCTACGTCTTGGAAGGCTGGGTATGCCGCTGCAAAAGTTAGGTACGGCCTTCTTGATTCGGCTGAGGAGTCTGGCCGGGATCCCACGTCCTCTTTTGATGTAATTTAGCTCTGGTCGTACTATGTAGGGGATTTGGTGCACCTCGTAATAAAATCATGATTCTTTTTATTACTGTCTTGAGCTCCGGTAGGTAGACCCGACTACCTTCTTGCTATGAACAGTGCAGGAACATATGTCGATCAATCTTCACTTGACCGTGACGATGTAGACCGGGGGTACACATGTCGCTGACATGGACCCCACTTGTAGGTGTTGAACAGATCTCGCTGAGTGTACGAAGAGGGTCCCAATTGACATGGGTTCCAGATGATTGTACGGTGTAGGCCCCAGCTGACTCTTTGTTGATCGAGTCATTAAAACCAGTTGGTTTAATGACCATAATGAGGGTTTCATTAAGAGAACCTGGAATACCATTAGCCGGAGGACCCTGGGTTCTTCTTACAAAAAGCAGAAGTTCAGAGGAAAGAGGGGTATTTTTCCGGGGTATTTTGTATTTGGTCCCTCTAGAAGATAGCTAATTAGCATGTGGTCTAGAGTTTTTCATTTATTAGCAAATGATCCCAAAATCGTTACTTGACTGTCAGTCAACGTAGTTGACTTGGGTCAAAGCATCCATACATTTTTATTGTCTAAACTACCTTTCCACGTGTTTGGCACGTGACAACTTAAAACTCAAAACAGTAATTTTTGTGCTCCACGTGTCAATGCTTCATTGGTTGACTAAATCGAAACTAGATATTATGCCATGTGATTTAGTACGTCAATCGAGGATCTAGATATTTACCTTCAAAAACCCAACTTTAACCATCTGTTATTATCATTTTCAATTGCAAAACTAGAGAAGCCATTTATAAATTGAGGTTATGATGATGTTGATGGATGGGATTAAAAAAGGATGAGGATGACAACCTACTGTTAAAATGTTGTGAGTTCATTCATGATGTACCATTGCCATTTCCAAACTCTAATTCCACCACCACCACAACTGTTGCTGCTGTTGAAGCTCAAGTTCCACCACCACCACCACCAGAAAATGTTTGTTATAATGCCACGAAGGAGGAGGACAACACCCTAATAACAATGAGGATGAAGAGGAGATTTTTGTTGCTCCTGGTAAGTAAATGGGTGTTGGAAATTCTAATGTTGACGATTTTCATCCCGTTGCACTTTTTTTTTTTTTTTTTTTAACCCATCCAAATTCCAATTCTCCTACTCTAGTTACTGTACTTACTATTGCCCTCATTGTAGCCACTAAACACCAATGAATCAGCACTTTGTACAAAAAGTTGAAGTATCAATATTGAATTTGTGGTTAATTAAGTTAGTGGGTTTTATAGTTTTGCCTTATTGGATCTCAACAATACGAATTTGAAAATGATCTTTCAACATTAAGAAGGAGTTTTTCAATTCAAGATGATGGGTGTGGATGTGGAGAGGAATGGGTTTCTTGATTGGGATGTCATGAAAATGGGGATAAGCTATTTGTGAAGATACTAAGGTGGTGTATGAAGTTGGGATAACCTCTAGGTTTTAAATTGAACCTCTATGATAAGCAATAGATGAATTTGATGCGTTATATTACATTAACTTACTGTAAGTATGTAATTAGGGTACAACATTAATAAGATTAATTGTTGATGTTGTGTTATATTTTTTTTATTGATTTTTATTTAATTTTTGTGATTAAGAGTTTGGGGATTGTTGATATATGTTAAGTAATAGCACGTGAGTAGAACATGTAGGGTAACCTAGGCATTTTAGAAAATTTGATGGGTTGACTTCAGTCAACAAAGTTGACTAACAGTCAAGTAATAGAAATAGGACCAAATAATAATAAACGAACAATTCTGGACCATATGCTAATTAGCCATCTTCTAGAGGGACCAAATACAAAATATCCCTATTTTCCCCTCTCTCTCTTTCTCTCACACTTCTGCACCCTTACTTCATTTCGTCGGAACCCTAGGTTCTGATCTTCTGAATTCTGATTGTTTCTTGCGAATTTTCCTTCAAGGATGAGGAGAACCTTAGTTCTGAGCTCTAGCAGGGACGAGGAGCACGCGAATTCGGCTCCCCGTCCCGTTTTTGATGAAAGCGGGCCAAATAGTATTTCGGCGATAGGTCCCCCTTCGCCTGATGGTTTGGCGGAGGTGGGTCCTGTGGTTTTGTTGAGCCTCCTGTTGAGAGGCCAAAGAGGAGGTGGCAAGCTTCCTCCAACCTCCCCCGAAATCCTGAACTCGAGCGGATGATCGCGACGGAAGTTCGGGAGCGGCTTGGCTGGAGAGGGGTCCAGTTTGGTTCCCACCCCTTCATTTCAGAAAGTTGCTCCGGCAACCTGATCGCGGTAAGTCTTTACAAGCTTCTTTACAGCATGCAGGTTTCGCTGCATTCTTCTATTCTGAGATTGCTGTCGTGGTGGGGGATTCCGCCCGGTCAAATACACGTGTCCTTCTGGATAATCGTGCGCCAGATTGGGCTGATCGCTCTCCACTTTGAGATTCCATTTGGCCCGGTTGAGCTGTTCATGCTCATGAAAACACCTACCGAGACGAAAGTCAAAGGTGCGTGTCATAGGTGGACATATCGTCTGTTGCCCGGGAGGCCAAGGAACATTGTTTCTACGCCATCTCTTCGCGTACTGCCCGGAGGATGTCAGGACTTCCCAATCATTACGGGAATTAGTTCGAGCCCTACTACCGGGTGTCAGGGTGGTCGTCTGACCGCAGCATACCAGTGTCACGGGAATTCATAGGTAAGCATGCGCCTGACCTTTCTTTCATTCTTGCCCTTATGTTTCGCGTGCTTGCTGGGCTCCAGCTCAAGAATAATTTTGTGCTTGTGTCTCCAGGGAAACGCCAGCTCCAAGTGTCTCTGCCTGCGGGGGTGGATTCCTCTACTGCTGAGGGGAACATTGAGCGTTTCTTCCGTCTGCCCTGTCGGCTCCTCCGCAAGTTGGGGAGGCAGAGTCCAGCTCTGGTGAAGGTGCTGCTACTGTGGAGAGCACGGTCCCCAGTGCTGAGGGGAGCCTCCGGTTGAGGGTGAGGTCGTCGATCTGCGGGGGGAGATGGATGACTGGCCCGATGAGGTTTTTCCAGTCGGGGGAAGATCTGCTCCTGACGAGCCGATGCCGGATGTTCTGCTGGAGGCCATCCTAGTCATCGGGGATGTTCAGGTCAGTGACGCTAGCTCTGCTTGTCATTCAAACCCTCCCTTGGGTCGCCGGAGGAGTCCACATGTCTTTTATGGCTTATCTGACTCCTCCAGTGATCCAAGTCTGATGTCGAGGGATAGTGGACTTCTTCTTTCCCGTGGGTCTGGGGAATCACCTACTGAAGGATTCTTTCCTACCCCGGTGCAGGTACATGTTGAGGTGGACAACCTGGCCCAGCAGGAGATGGTGGGAGGTGTGTCCGAGGAAACAGTGGTTGCCTCTGCTGTTGAGGGAGGCGAGCCAGCTGTGGTGTCGGGGGGTCCGTTGGATGAAGTGGATGCCCCTAGTGTTGGAGATGCTGGAGTGGAGTTTCCGGTGGAGGTAAGACCTTCCCAGCCTCCTTCTGTTGAAGTTGTTTCTGCGCAGTCCCCTGCCCCGGTTGATCCGAGGGGCAAGGTAGTGGTAGATGAGTCTGCCCGGGGCTCGAAGAGAGTTGCTTTTGCTTCCCTTGCTGACCAGGGGAAGCCTGTGCGCCCGAGAAGGGAGGATGCCATCCCTCGGGTGATGGGGGTTACCCTGTTGAAGATGCTCTGGCTGTTGAGGACGTCCAGACTGAGGTGGAGTTCACTGTGCCGAGCACTGCTGATGATGAAGCCCCAGTTTATGGGTGGCTCGATCAGGTCCCGTATACTGACATTTTTATACTTATTCGTTTCAAAGGGATGTATGGTAAAAAGTGGAGAATAGGTGAGAAGACGCTAAGGTGAAATACCTGACACTCTCGCATGTAATCAATATCCATTCCATGAGACTATTCAAATGATAAAGCGTTTCTTTTTACATTTGTAGGATGTTTTGATTTTTATTTCCTTCCCTCACATATAGAGGTAAAATGATAACCAATCTCTGAGCGATTTTCTTTCTGAGTGTATGCCCGGTGAGATTTGGGTCAAAGCGAATTTTTCGAAAGAAAATTAGGAATTCCCTTGCTTGGATAAGAAAAATTACATTTTGTGGCTATTAACACACACTCCCTTTGTCAGGATTAGGATCGGATAGTCTCTATTTCTTGAAATAAAATACAATCTGTTACATTTATGATGGATGACTTGATATAAAATGTGAGCACAAACTTAACATTTGAAAAATATTGTTTTCTTTGAGAAAATTTGCATCACCTTTAGTCCCATTTTTGTTTTTTTGAATTTTGTGGGTATATTCTCTGCAAACCCTTACGAGGCTATAACTCGTTCTACTTAGGGGAACCTAAGGGTTTAAGGCCTTAGTGCATTTGGTTAATGCACTCGTCTCATACCACGTAATGGTATAACCTGTATATTAAATAAAGTTTTTGTCCACTTATTCTTTTTATTTCTCTCTTTTGCTAGAGGACTAGCAAATGCTAGTTTGGGGGTTGTGATAAGCATCCAAAAACGTAGTTTTTACCCCTAATTAGTATGATGTTAGAACTCACTTTTGGACTTGAATGAGAGTAATATCTATTGTTTTTGTATTTTTGTAGGAAAGAACCTAGAAAAGAATAAATCAAAGAAAAAGCCTACAAAATGAAATAAAAAGAGCAAAGAGAGAAAATTCAAGTATGAAGCCCAAAGTCATTATTCCAAATGGTCAAAGCCTTGAATGAATCTTAGTGGATTAAATCTAAATGAGCCCATAAAATATCTACAAAGCTTAAGTCCAAAAGAGGCCCATTAAGGAGATAAGTGAAGTGAGACTACTAAACAGAAGATGGAGCATGGAATCACTTCAAGGTTGATATTTAAGATTCTAGCATGTGTAAAATATGGAGAATATTATGACAACTCAACCATCCAAGAAAGATTGTCAGTATCTTCTAGAATTTCATTATATGTGGCAGTTTTATACAAAGTTGGCAACAATGGTGGCAAGGATTTGATTTTCAACACATGTTTTTCATTAATCTTTGACCACAATCATTCAAAGATTTTATTCTTGACATTTTCTTCCACAAATGATTTGATTAGCAATCAAATCAAATATTATGTAATATTTTGTAATTTTCCTATTTTAGGTTCCCTATGGATCTATAAATAGGGAGCTCTATTCATTGTATTCATCATCAAGAGTGGAGAGCAAAACTCATTCTAATAAAAGTTCTTTTCTTTTCTTCTTCTTCTTTTTAGTTTAGTTAGTTTTTATTTTATGTCATTTTATAGATTTTAGTTTAGTATTATGCTAGGCTAATCTCCCTTTTTTCAAGGGAGAGATGAAGCCTTTTTAATTTTATGTAGTAGTTAATATATGAGTTATTAAGCTTTAATCCATTAGAGTAATTCTGGAGGTCAAGGATCTAGCGCTTCGAGGAGAGGTTAGAGGTAAGTAATTGCAATGATTTGTTTGTGAAATGAAACATATTACGGTGTTTATTTACTTTCTTCTTAGTTCTTTAAATTCTTTTAGTAGGTGGAATATACACTTTGCTATAGCTATTTGGGGACACATTGAGTGACGGTCTGAAAGATGAACGTACTCTTTCTTGCCACCAACATAATAGTTGTACATTGTGTTGTAGTCTTTCCTCACATTTTAATGATAAGAAGTATCTTTGATTTTTTAGAATTGATAGACTCTAATGTACATAGAATAAGTGTTTAAGGTCATACCTTTCCATTATGCATTTCGAATCATCTTAGTGTGTAATGAGTATCTATCTACGAATTAATCTTGATAAATTTATATATTAGTTATTATATATTTGAATTGGTGGATTCAATCTCTTGAAATTCTCATCATATTTATCTTCCTATATTTATTTCTTACATTATTAGAGTTAATCACCAATACCTTGCAAAATATTTTCCCAATATTCTCTAGATTAGTAAAAATGAATTTCTTTTCTTCATTTAACTTGGTTCTCTCTTAGACGTGGATTCGATAACCCTTTCTTCAAGCTATACTCGTTTTAGGTAGTCAAAGCAAGGTTTTGAAAGAACGTGATCTAATTAACGACTATTTCACGTCCTTTCACCTGCAGCATTCAAAAGAGATGTAATCCCCAACCTTCAGGTGCGCAACCTTGATAAAACGCTTCCAGTCAGCGTGGCGAAAGTACCAGGAATGGCCATCATCAGCGAGCTCAACATTGAAGTCTTCCTTCCCCGGTAGGCGAAGAAGGACCATGCTACAGTTATTGAACCAATGTTTTTGTGCAACAAGAATTTCCTGCAATAAAATTATACTCATCAATGAGTTCTGAGAAATAGCATAAAGTTATGCATATATACAATGATGAGTATATATACAAAGTTATGACTAGTGAGCATGAGCATATAACATCAAACAGTTCTAAGCCAATGAGTGAACCAAGCATCAAAAAATTCTGACCCAGTCGAATTCACAACCCATGAATTACATAATAAAATCCAAACTATTTAAGGCCCAATTAAAAGCAGATGAAATTATACACAATGAGCCCATAAATTTACTTACCATCATACAACAGTTGGTCACATGACTCTTGGTGCACTTTTTGATCCAAAAAGGGTTATGAGGGTCACCTGGTATGAGTTTGTGTGCCATGGTTATCTGTAACACAAATTGTAAGCGCATTACGTAAGTTTACAATTTTGTGTAAACTACGCAAATTTACACAAATATAAAAATCTTACACAAGATAAACAAGAATTTGTTAAGATACAAAAACAAATATAAAATTTGTATGCAATGTTACACAATATAAAAATGTTATGTAAGTGATACAATATGTTTCATACAATATATATCAAATTCAAATTACAAAACGACCCAAATTTACCCATCAATGTCTATGAGCAGTGAATACAACAACTGTCATCGGGTGGTATAGGAGTGTGTTTTCACAAGTTGGGGCACTCGCCCAGACAAGGGTTTTGAAAGCATTTCACACAAATCATCTCAAGCTCCCCAGATGGTGGCGCTTTATAGAATGGACACACAAATCTAATCCCAGGACATGTTTCATTTGAGCATTTTGCAAAACATACCCATAGCTTGTCAATGTTCCCCATCCCTTTGTGCATTTTGAGCAAACCATCACAACCATCGTTGTCGCAATGCATGAATGGTTCGAGTATTGGCACACAAGTGGGGAATAAAAATACTTTCAGCTGGTTAAAGTGATATAACTTGCAAGCTTCTCTAATCCGTTCTTTTTCATTGAATATATTAGTTCGCTTGATTCAGATGAGGTCTATTAAGCTCACCAAAACTTCTGTGGACTCCCAAATATATTCAAACCGATCGGCTAATTGGCCTAATCCTTTGTCGGTGTTAACGTCGTCCATCGAGTGAAAGATATCAGAAATATGATTCCAGTAACTTGCCCCGGTTTCTCAACCGGGGGACAAGTGTGTACTGAAACCCAAGCCATGCACAGGTTCTCATCTTCCTTAGTAGTCCACCACTACGCCATTATTTCACTCTATTCTATTCCTAATACAATGGTAAACAATTCGTAACGCAACCGCATAATAACACGTAAAGATATAGCAAATTATACACGTAAAGATTCAGATTTCTGACAGACATGTGTTAGTAACCTTTCAGAATTTAATCAATGGCATTCTGACAGATAAGTCACAGTTAACTTCAACCGGGTAATAACACGTAGAAATATAACAAATTATAGATTTTTTAGCAACAGATAAACAAACAATATTATAAAAGTACATATAATAAAGTCATCAATGCAATGATGCACTGTCATATATAATTCATACTGAAATACAAGTTTAACAAGTTCAAACATCAACACCACCAGAGAAACTAAAAAAAAAAAACACTGACTACCCCATGAATAAATCAACAGACTACATATCAGCATATTCATTCATATTGGTTGGCTTAACATAGTTAAGTTTTCAACCAACCAACCAGCCCTAAGATCACTGTCCATCCCAAGAAATATCTTTGCTTGCTTGTCTTCAACGCCTAGATAATCAAGACCCTTCAAATACAACATTATATCCCCATTGCATATAGCCTTCAGTGCATCACCCACATCTTCGATGTTAGGACCCGCAAATGCCACTGCTAAGGTCTAAACAACATCCATGATTCCCTTTGCATAGTCAGAACTGCCTGCACCTTGTGGTCCCAAACACGACTTCTTGCACTTACACTGAAGGGGCTTGACTGGGGGTGGAATCGGGTACACTCGAGGGGCAGATTCAGTATAGTTGGTAGAACTCTCGTTGACTGTTGCGTTTGTTGCGGTTGTTTCATAAGATCTAATACCAACAACATCACCATCATTATACGATTCAGCCCCCAGTCCATCTGTTATTTGCTTATATTCAGTGTTAATAGTGTATTCTAAAGTTCGAGTAGAAAATCAAAACCCAATTTCAAGAAAATAGAGTTGTACTTTACTGGTTGCTTCCGGAGACAACTCAATTTGTTCTTCTTCTCCTTCATCACCTATGCATGCCCCTTCGCCATTTGCATAGTCGTTACCAATGATGAGGCTCAGTTGTTCAAAATATGGGAAATGTTTACAACGAATGTTACGAGATTCAGGATGAGGCTGTAAATGACCCAAAACAGCTTTACTACCAAAGCATTTTTAAACCGAATTTAGCAAAATAATGAGAGATCATGCCTTACCAGAAAGTAACGCTCACATACATCCTCTTCGGCAGCAACGACCGTCTTATTTTCACTGTCAAAGGTAAATCCAAAGCTTGACAACTCCAACAGTTCCTTACAGAGTTTGTAGTCCTTCCTAAGAGTCTTGAGTCGAGTCCTAACATGTTCCGAAGTGACATTCATATGCAGGGCTGAATTGACACTATCTGCAGCTGCTTTCAATGATTTAGTCGTTATACCATTGTCAGCTCTCTTACCATTCCTTAACACTTCTTCATACAAAGTGTTCAGCATGACCTCCTCCATTGTTTTCGACCACCTTATATGGGTTTTGGTGGGATTCACAACAGAAGATGGAAAGTATTCTGGTGTCGGTGAAACAATGCTCTTCTTGGTCTTTCTAGGCTTTTTAAACTGTCCGTTCGACATGATTGTACCTGATCCAAATCAAACTTTATACACAATCCAAAAACATATCTTCTTCACACAACCATACATCCAAATCATATCATCTTAAACATCCATACATCCAAATCATATCATCTTAAACATCCATACATCCAAATAATATTATCTTAAAACATCAATTCATCAACCCTAAACACAAATTATTCCAATTTCTTACAATCAAAGCAAATTATTCCAAACAACTTATCAAATACAACACCACCAACCTCACCCAACAACCTCTTCAATGTGATTAACATAGTTAGACCACATTTCATTTTTAACGTCATCGCGCCATTTACTCCAGGCCCGTGATGCAGTTATGAGTATTCCTCCATCATTACCACCATCATTTACCTCGGGGGGAATTGGTTCTCCTGATTCCTCCAAGTCTGGCTCCACTACATCGGTTGGATCATGATCTTTCAGAAAGTTATGAATCACACAACACGCTAATATTATCTTTGTGTGGGTCTTCACATCATGAAGGCGCCTTTCTCAAGTAAGCGAATCGCTTCTTCAATACCCCTATGATCCTTTCAACAATGTTACGTAGCATAGAATGTCGACAATTGTACAACTCTCTATCAGTCTCTACAGCACGATGTCCTTGTTCTTGACATGGTATCGAACACCACGATATGGTGTGAGAAATCCAGGACTTAATGCAAAGTCCACATCCGCAAGGTAATACTTACCCTTAGGCAAGGTTAATCGTCTTCCTTGGCGAGTAACTGCACATCTCAACAATCGCCTGTCGTGCGCCGAGCCTTCCCATCAAGCTAGAACGTAAGTGAATCTCATGTCGAACATACATGCAACTAGAACATTTTGAGAGATCACTCCTTTCCGATTACGATACCTTGGTTAATCATCGATGAACACTAAGGTGGGGAAGTGGGTACCATCGATTGCACCCACGACATCCTAGTTGATATATGACCTAGTTAGTACACAATGAGTTTGAGCCTAAAAGGTGATAAAACATGGGAGTGAGGTTATCTAACCTTGAAATACTGATGCCAAAACACATTGCCTGGACCATCCGAGAGTGGAGAGTTTTCGGCAGTGGCATTGACCACCACTTGCCTGTACAACTCTACACAAGCATTTTAGGAAAAATGACTCACAGTTTGTCCTGAACGCCTAAACTCGTGCCGAGTTCTCCTACACCGATTGTCGTGGCCCACTATAAGCAAGAACATAACAACTTGTTCCTCTACCGACACGTATCGAGAGTTATATAGACCTAAAATCTCCAACCTAACACATAAACGATGGAATACGAAACGCCTCATCCTCAATTGGTTATGGCAATCATTGTCGTTATCGGTGTAGAATCAGGCTAAGGTTGCAGCACGAGCTGAATCCCTATTATACGTATAGGGAGCCCTAGGACCTCTAGGAATACGAGGTCGTCTTGCATTCGATGCAAGGTATTGCATGAACCACTCCACAGCTACTGTTACAACAGTAGCTACAACCAGACGTTCATCCCTACTTGACATTCTACAAAGCAAGTGATAAGTATGATAAACTTGTTAATAATTCAACTGGTTCAGAGAGTTTATTTTAAAAGCGTAGAGTTCTAATTTTATTTTTTTTCATAAATAGAATAAACCGAATCATTATTGTTAAGTTTACATCCTGAATTTCATCAATGTATTACATAAAAATCACAGGACAAAAAACAACTTAATCAACAATGCAATCAACACCCACAAGCATAACCAACACCAACTTCTTTACCCACCACTAAAAATCGTCCAACATCACGACATTGTTTGTCGCACCAATGTTCAAGGGCTGACGACCAAATAATGGTGTAGATTGATCAACAGATTGGTAGGATTGACCAGAATATGTGGACGGTTCCGCTTGATGAATGTATGACTGAGAGGTAAGATGATGGGGATGAGTAACGGTTTGAGAAGATTCGCAGAAATCATTGCCAACTTGTAGCTGAAGCAAATGCTTTGCTTCAACTAGGGTATAGACACCACGCCAGTCAGCATTTGGGAAGCCATCTGTTTGAGAGTTGCATTCTTCCCAAGTCTTGTAGATACCCGGGCAGAATCCACGACGGACAACGTAAAAATAATACTTACCCATTATCTGAAAATAAGTATTTTTTAGATATTATTAATACGCTAAGCTATTATTGCAAATTACGTGTTTTTTGTTTTCAGTTATAATTTCAGATTTAAAAATTATTAATTAGATGGAAGAATTATTATCGTTTGATAAACTAATACACTATATATATTCTCACAAACTAATACACTATCAGTGAAGTGTGATACTACAATTAAATAACATACGCAGTACATGTGAACATAACGTATCGAATTACATAATCATGGTATGGTGTCGAACTAATAAAAAGTTGAGTAAAAACATGGCTACAATAAAAAAATTTAACAATAATCATGGTATTGTGTCGAACTAAAAAAAAAACTTGAGTAAAAACATGGCTACAATAAAAACTTGAGAAAAAAAACTATTTATCAGTGTTATAGTGACAAACCTTGATATCAAAGAGCAAATACTGCAGACAAAGAAAAAGAAGAACGCGAACAAGAGAAGAGAAGCACGTCTGCAAAAAAAAAAAAGTATACATTATTGTTGCCAATATTTACAGGCCAAGTGCTGCATTAGCGTGCATACGAACTAAGCATCCCTGGTAATGAGTGAGTCAGGTGAAATTGAAACCCTGCAACAAATACAAAGAAAACTCTGTTAGGTAGTAACCTACACATATAATTTAAACAAATAAATCGAAAGAAATAAAGATTAAACCTACCTATGATGACCGAGAGAAGATGACAAACACGAACAAAAATCTGCAAGTAAATGAGAACTTTTACAACGTGTCAGATGGTATACTATAATCAAAATTAGCAATTGGACATATAATTGTATACACAAAATTGTACAAGTTTAATCAATTATTACATTGCAGCAAAATATAAAAAACCAAACTATTAAAACAGTCACAAATGTACATTGAAATTACTTAAAATACTAAACCCCCAATTTTTTGAATAATTTTGAACATACCAACATTAAACCAATATAAAGTTAACAAATTTTTGATAAATTACTGTTCAATTCCACAAATTCTTGACCATTTACTTACCAATTTAACAAATTAGTTTGAATTTGAAAAAATCCCCAACTTTTTTGAAATTAGGGTTTATTGAAATTAGAGGTTTTTTAAAATTACTAATGAATTTCGGAGGGAAAAAAAGAAACGGACCCCTTTAAGATGTTTAAATATAAGATTGGACCAGTTAGGGAACTAATGGTAAAATAGGCCCAACCGCTGATTTCCGTGTCTTATGGACTAGTTTACCCTTCGACTGATGCAAAGACTTGTTTGCATATCATAAACATATAAACATACTTATTTATATCAGTCACAATACAAATATAAAATGCAAAGACTTGTTTGCATACTTGCAAACAACAACATAAACCATAAAATGTAACGATTTGTTTGCATTAGTTACAACACACATAAACATTAAATGCAAAGAATTGTTTGCATACTCGAAACGACAACAAGATAAACTAGAAAATGTAAAGACTTGTTTGCATCAGTCACAACACATAAAGATTAAATGCAAAAACTTGTTTGCATACTCGAAACAATGACATACCATAAAAATGCACACATTTGTTTGCATAAACTAGAAGGGTATTATCGGTAGTGAAAGGGTCGTTTTTACAATATCAACGTTAAATGGGTCTTTTCTTATTTTACAAATGCTTAATGAGGGCCAATATTATAAACCGGGCCTTAGTTGGGCCAATTGTGTTTTATAGGTGCTTAATGAGGGCCCTGAGCCATTTCCATGATGAATTTCACAAATTATTGTTGAATAAGAATAAAACAATATTGAATTTGAAAAAATCCCCAACTTTTTTCAAATTAGGGTTTATTAAAATTAGGGGTTTTTTAAAATTACTAATGAATTTCGTAAATTACTGTTGAATAAGAATAAAACAATGTTGTATTTGAAAAAATCCCCAACTTTTTTGAAATTAGGGTTTATTAAAATTAGGGGTTTTTTAAAATTACTAATGAATTTCGCAAATTACTGTTGAATAAGAATAAAACAATGTTGAAATTGAATAAATCCTCAACTTTTTTAAAATTAGGGTTTATTGAAATTAGGGGTTTTTTAAAATTACTAATGAATTTCGCAAATTACTATATTGAATTGAATAAATCCCCAACTTTTATATGAAATTATTAGGGTTAGGGTTAGGGTTTTCTCAAATTGGGGATGATTACGAAGAACAAGTAGAAGAAAAACACAAATAAAACATCAACAACAACAACAGAAGAGAAAGAAAAAATAAAACAACATCAACAACAGTAAAAAACGTTCGCTTTGAGAAGGAGTATTGAAGATTTTGAGTTAAAATTGTTCGCTTTGAGAGTAAAATGACGAAGAATAGTGAAAAGAGAGAGAAAAGAGTTGAAGGCATACCTTAAACACGCGAAACAACCTTGAACACGAGTTTCGCTACCATGAGAGCCGTCATTGAAGTTCTCTTGAGTTTTGGTTATGAGATAGGGTTTTCTTGGTTTTTTTTTACCTTATATACCCGACAAAATAAGATGGTTGCAGTGGCAAAGCAAATTTTGCTTGGTGGGTACCCAAGCAAAATTTTCCCGCATATAAGGGGGCAAATAGGGTCACGTGAGGGCTTACCGGCAAACTTTGCCGAATCATCCAGTTGCGTTATCAAATGATGACAAACACAAAAAATACAGGAAAATAGGGATTTGCCGCAGGAAAAGGGCGTTATCAAACACTACCTAATACTTATGATGGCAATAAGTCCAAAAGAAGTCCATGTTCAACACAGAGATGACAAAGAAAAGTTTGTCTGTATGAAGATAATCTCAATATTATAGGCAGTAATGGTAATGCCAAAATGATGACTAACAACACTATAAGTCTAGCCTATAATAACATCGAGTTTATTGCGTGCAAATGACTGATCCTACTTTCTCTATAATATTGAGCTAATTGTAGCGTAATTGATCCTAGATCCTTAATATGCCTGAGGCAGACAGGAAAGAGAAGATTGGGAGTTCCATATGGTGAACACTGGTGAGCTAGAACAGAGTTTATATTTGGTGTTTTTCAATTAAACCGAGAGCTGATTCAATAGAGGCAATTAATCGTACAATCATACTGATTTCCAAACAAACTCTACACTAAGAAGAGAAAAACTATCAAGGAATATAATTGTGTAGACATTAAACTAATACAACAAAAGCCCATATGTAATTAAACTAATTATTTAACAAAAAAAGTTAAATTAATTACAAAATCAAACAATTAAAGAATTGATTGACGCAACAGAGAAAGAATATTAAGGATTTGAACTTATTGTAAATTGAAAATTAAGGTAAAGCTATCAAATTGTCGACTAAAAACAACATCATAAAAAAGAACAATTACTGAATTGCTGGATATTTTCGAATCTAGGATTTACTTAGAGATAGGAAGAATTGAGATGAGAGGTTGAGATTAGGAGATTGGGATTTAAGTAGGTGGTCCAGTCAGTTTTAGTGGGCTTTGGACTCAATTCGGATGGTAAGTGGGACAAATTTCATGTTGCAGAACGAAATAAATTAAGAAAGAAATTAAGAATAATGGGCCAAATAAATAAATTCATAAATAAAATATATTAAATTAAGAAAAGAAAACTTGTGAAAGAAATATGTCGTGAACCAAATAACTCACCTGGAATAGGCTTTGGGTTAGAATAAACAACCACACTAGCAATTTACGTGTTCGTCTATCTTGGTAGATCATCAAGTTAAAATTATGTTGTTCTAAACGGCTCTTTATAGAGATATCTCCAGCATATATCGAGCAACTCATAATTCATCACCAGCAGATATACCAACAACATGACTTTGACCAGTAAAACTTGAAAAATAATGAAGAAGAAGCGAAAGATCTAATAAGAGAGAAAAGAACTGACAATATGTACTTAGGCACTTAGCAATCACCTTTTCGTTAACTTCATAGAGATCGAAGTTGATGACATCTATAAATTAAGACATGGTTTTGTAACCACAAACAACCCAAAGCGTCTATGATGGAGACAGATTGAGTAATCAACATTTAACAACACCAGTGCTAAAATGGCAACACTAAACAGTTGGTACACCTCCTGCAAAAATAAAACTGATGATTCATGTACACCACTTAAAGAGCTTGAAACAATTCCCAATATTGAGTCTAACAGTAAAGGAAAAAATAAACCCAGTAATCTGAACAAATGATTTATGCATATAATTCTCTTTTGTAAAAAGCAAACATAGAATCAGACAGCTTGCAATTAGGGTTGTTTGTAAAGCATGTCAGTAAGATAGGATAACGGGAAAGTCTGTTTCAAAGTATAGGTTTAGTGTGGTTAACACTTATTAACACCTTTTGGATGTTGTGGGTATTTGCCAATTGGACTTTTTCTTACCCTGTGATGTGTTGGTATATCAATTCATCATTCCAATACTCAAATTAGTTACTCAGTTTTGACAACTTAACTGTACAGATATGTTAATATATATAGTTGCAGGATGGCAGAAATGCACCAAGTTGTCATCATTAGTCAGTCCCGCACTCCAATCTTTGTAATCCACTTAGATGATAATTGGTGATAAAACTTACGGCTTATTAATTTTCAAAGGACCCTAGAACTCCAGTTGTTGTAATTTCACCCGTAAAAAAGTTAGTCGAGAAGTTTGTGCGATTCATAGTGTAGATTACCATATTAAAATAATTATTGATTAATTTTTCTAAAATACAAGCGAGAATATAACTAATCGATACCATTGGTGAAACTTACAATACACAAACACACGAATCTAAAGATTTTTGATAAGACACTTACCTGAAGCGTTCTTCAAAGCTGTCGGCAAAGTTCCATATTTCCAAAATGAATTGCTTTGGTCCAAGTAAATTTATGTCAGCACAACTACATGTCTACTTGTATTCAAACACAATCCCCGTGTGATCAAATCAAATTGACAATAAACTTCACGATTCAATCAAATGATTATGAGGGTCAAAATTGCAGAAATTTTGCAGTGATATTAGAAATCACTAAATACATAAAAGTATGACATTAAGTTTATAAAAAAAAAAAAACTTTCATTCATCTAAAACCAAATATGTTTCACAGCTTACTCTATTAAGATTCTGATTTTGGTACAGTTATCGAAAATGCAATTACCAATTCATATGAACTTACTTGTCCTGGCCATTTGAAATCTAAAATGTGGAGTGTAATATATTCGTGAGGCAAATGAACATCAGTATAACACACAATATGGGTTACTGAAAAGAACAAAAGTAAAAAGTTATAAAAATAGTTTAAAACAATTCTTAAGATGAAAACAAATGTGTTCAACACAATAGTAGATATTTCTAGGCTTTGGTATGATGATAATATAGTACAATTGGAAGTAATTTCATTAAATGGTCGACTGCGTCATAATTTTAGTAGAATTGACAATCAAAATGCAAATGCTAGAGGAAAGGCTTAAACCTTAATCATGAGGTTAGAAAGTCAGAGATTGACAAAATGAACTACTCTAGCTAATTATGTACATTAATACAGTATGCTATATGTCAATGCTACTTGTAGGAAAATAAGGATGCTGGAGGAAGGGCTTGAACCTTCGACCTTGTGGATTAAAACCACACGCTCTAACCAATTGAGCTACACCAGCTAATTATGCACAACATCCTAGATGCAAATATTTTCAAAAAATTACATGATCTTGTGTTCCCATTTAGATCATCCCGTTCATAATAAAAAGTAATATCTGCTAGAGTGTCAGTATCTTACGTTCAACAAAAGAAAATGTGAAACAACATAGTACCACACGTATAGAAAAGAAGATTACGTAAACAAAATAACACAATGATGATCAAAATTTTAGAAATCACGGTGGTCAAAACTTACAATTAACGAAACCAAGACTTACAATGACTGAGGCAGCAAAGGTAGGTTCAAAACCACACTTAATCATATTGTCAACACCACCAAGTATAGAATGCGCTCCGACATCCTATATTCAATTTTTTGTTGTTCACCTCATTTTAAACACAATCATCAAGGGTTGTAGCCTCATAGATCAATTGCTACTAACTCATGTCATAGTGTGAGTGCAAAGAAGAAGACTATGGCACTGTAAAGAAAAGAAAAAAAAACATTAATCAGATCATTAATACAATTTTCGACTTTTTTTAGATTTCTCACCATTTTCGAATTTATATATATGTGCAGTATGATGGTTGAGGAAAAATAGAGTTAAACAAAGTCAATATTAATAACGTCTATATCCCACGGTTGATGCACGTTATTTGGCATATCAACATATAATTTTATAACCTATGTGTTTGGAATAAGTAGGTTTTTCCAAAAACATACCAACACACAATAATTCAATCATAATTCAGGATAGATAGTCATTAAGGTTATTATTTTATACAGTCAAATCAAACAGCTAGCTCACATAAACTAAGTTGCTTGATCAATCATTTGAATACCTCAATACACCTATTGTATAACACCCAACCCCATTAATTTATAAAAATCCAAGTAGAATTTTTTGCTTGTGCTTATACTACAATTACAGGTTGGCATTGAAATATAATATTTGGAGAACAGTTGAACTTAAAGCAATCACTTCTAAAGAGATGATAGTAGTTTCGAATAAATACCTACTTTTATAAATCAAATAGCTTGGTTCGTGTGATTATGTAGCCAACAACAATAGTATTTTGTTATCTAAATTGTAATCTACAAAGGATACATAAAATAGACAAGTTGGGTTATAAGTAGCAGTTCGGATTCTTTCGAGTTCGGAGTTGTAGATTAGATCTGCGGCTGTGATTGGATTAAAGACAAACTGGTTTATTAGTCGTTGGATTATATTGGGTCCAAACTTAAGTTGTGTTCGATGGTTGAGATCATATCATTGGATGGTTGAGATCAGGAAACCTAACTCTATCGTTGAGATTATGAAACAATATAGAGATTTTTGGACATACCCCGCATTTGAAAGTCAAAATTTGAGATACCCCATTTGAAAAAAAAATTGAGATACCCCCATTTCAAGATAGAAGAGTTTTACAGCCGTAGGTGAGTTTTATGATGGACGGCTAAGATAACAACACATGTTGAATGGGGTATCTCAAATTTCGACTTTAAAACAGGGGTATGTCCAAAAATCTCAACAATATACTTCTCCTTCTTCTCCTTTTCATCATCTTCATCATTAAACCAATATCTCTGCCTCTTCATCATCTTCATCATCTCCTTCTCTCTAATTCAATCTCTCCATTCTTCAGCACTCTCTCTCTCTCTTCTACTTTGATTAAGTTCTCTCCCTTCTCCAAAAACAATCAATTTTTTCGGTGCTTTTACAAGAAGAAGTAGCAGCTTTTTCACCTTCAATCAGCAGCAGTAGCAAGCTTTTTCATCTTCAATCAGCAGCAATAGCAAGCTTTTTGATCGGATAAAGGTGAACTCTATTACTTCTGAATTCATCTCTGCAATTATTACTTTTTTATTGAACACAAAATTCGTTCAATTATTTAAGAGATGAATATTGTTCAATTTATCGGATACGTTCTGCCATGTTTTTCCATCTATTTACAAATCTGAAAATTGGATTTTCTACAAAGTAATTGTACTTTTTTATTGAACAAAAAATTCGTTTTGATTAATCAACAGACTCGACTGAATTAGTTGTTGCATCAATAACTATTATACCATAGAAAAGACACAAATGTGTTATTGGCAATGTTTGTCAGACCTCTATCTCCTGAGCAACAATCGACCCCATGCCAGACTTACCAGAGAAACTGGCAGTCTTTTCTAATTCGAACACCCAATTAAGATGAACATTTTTTGTTAAAGGTAGACATTAGCTGCAAGTTAGTGGTATTGAGGGTAATTTACCCAAACACAACATTCATACTGTGGTTTTTTATAGGCTACTGCTAAATACCGCTGCCAGATTTCTATGTTAGGACCACATGTTCTAGAATTCTGGGTTTAGGTTTTAACTGTCTAGAGTCACGGCATAATGTTTTCATCACTCTTCAGGACATCAATGCATTTTTCCATCTATTTACAAATCTAGAAATTGGATTTTCTCCAAAGTAATTGTACTTTTTGATTGAACACAAAATTCGTTGAGAAATCACTTGATTGTATGTTGATTGGGATCCTTACATATGTTACAATTAAGTTATTGAGTTGATACATTGTGGATCCCACGTCAATTTTTTTACAACTTCGCATTGCTAAAATATGTAGTTTTCAGGTTAAAGCATAAAGTATGGTGTTATGGAGGTATTATTCCAATAATAATATATTTTAAGGAAATAATTTACTGGCTGGAGTGGTTGTCATCTTTCCTTCGACTAGATTGTCTGAATGTTAGTAATTCTCTAAAGCAAATTCCATTTTGGTTAGTCAAGTGAATCGAATTTCCTAGGGAGACCAATCTCAGCCACAATGTCTATATGATATATCCCTTATAGTGATATAAAGGACTACTATTGTTAGGTTGAGAACCTATAGTTGTTAAGCTCCAAACTTAATTAAGTTTCAGGTTATACGACATCTTATATCTATAGGAATTATATGTTTTCTATTATTGCCTAGATCAACCCCAATAGTTGATGAACTAACCGTGAACAGTACTCCACTTTTTCTTCAGCGGAGACTCCAACTTTCAGTTACTATTTCCATCAAACAGTGTATCCATCTTTAAAGACTCCAACCCCTTGAATTTGGCCAAAAGCTTTGGGACACATTCCTGTTCTGGAAAGATGTTTTAATGTAGGGTAGAATCAAGGCTTTCAGGGCGGTACATAAAATCATTTTCTGTAGACTTAAAAAATATTTGTCATTAGCTTTGTTCCGCATCTGAATTGTTGGTGCAATCCAGCCAAACACTGTGGTGCTTATGAACATCCAGTTTGGCTGTATATTTGCATTGGAAAAGTTTATCCCATAAAGAAGTAATATGACGACCATCAACCGAATATGCTACCAAACCATATAGATATACAATGCAACTGATGTTTCAAAACCACAAGATGCTCTGTTAAAAAGAACTACAATATAGATCGAAAACCCATACAATCTTCGAATATACAAGTTGAAGAGATAGTCAGATGTTTCGTAGATTAATACCTGTACAGAATTCAAACTTTAAATTGTGTAATAAACCAACTTAGGACACATGTTTTCAGCACCAAAGTAATATGTGTAATAAAGCACCCTCATCCTCCAGCGTAGAAACACATCCTCATCCTCCAGCGTAGAAACACATCCACACATCGCGTGTTTTGTATTTGTTTATCTAAAAAAAAAACAACTATTTTTTATTGACGACAGTTCATCAGTTACAAAGAAGCAGCGACAAAGAAAAGGTGACTCTGTCTATTCATGCAATGGTTTAAGATAGAATTGCTTACAGCAGATTGTCATTAGTTTGTCCCATACAAATTTGGATCATATTGTGTGTTATGTGCAATGTTGAGTACTGATGCCTTAAAATGTGTTTCTAAATGAAATTAATTAGAAAAAATGGGGTTGAAAGCTAAGGGCATATTATGGATAATATTTCAATTAATTATGCATAATATTTCAATTCATTATTATGCATAATATTTCAATTAAACTGTTTGATGATTTTCTGCTTAAATTATGGATTCAATTTAACTTAAAATGTGTGCTATTCATGATCACATATCGCCATTTTGAAGGGTATTTGTTGATTTGTTAATGGCAACAGATACGAGGTAATTTATCTTATTGCTTCTTTGAACGTTTTATTCTATCTGGACAGATGGATGATCACACAGAATAGTCAGTTAGTCACCTATAAGATTTGGGAACTAAGTATTAAGTTGTACATATAGCCTTTAGGAAGAATGATTAACTTACTAATGAGATAGTATTAGTTGAGGTCCGCACACACAAGTAGGCTTCGATTTTGATTACAAACTCCTCCTGGTGTTCAACTAAAAACAGTTTACCATTATTGTAGTAGAATTAGGATTACAGTTGATGACTTCCCAATATTTAGGCATAACCTTGCCAGGTTGTTCAACTTGCCCAATTTCGCCTTTAACATCCAAAATGTTTTTTTTTCATTCTTCCAACTTTTTCATGGAATGAAATAATGTGAATTCATGCTTGCTGATTTACCCTTTGAATGTTCAATGTAAGTCTTTTAGTGATTGTTGCCAGTTAGTGAATTTGTGCAACAGTTGGTGACATTGTTAATAGAGACTCAACCTTCTAAGAAATGCGACTTTACGAGTAAATGAGATTACTATTATTACAAATTTCCCAATAGATGTTATTTTTCATCTCACCATAACTCTGATATTTATGCTATGACAGTTTCTAGACTATAATACTTGAAGTTACTATTATTACAAATGTCCCTTTAGTGCTTTATAGTAAGAAGAACCATATAGGTTAATTCCATATATTCAATTGTTATGTTTTACAGGCAATGGACGCTCCCAATACAAATGTCTGAATAGATGTTTTGAATGATATGCCATTAAGTAAACGACAAAAAGGTCAACAAAGTACCTGATTAAGGGAAGTGATTTAAAAAAAAAAAGATACATCGTGTGTGCAAAGCAAATGAAGGAGTATCTAAGCATATTAAGGGAACAATCATTGTGTTGCATATATCTCATAGAAGTACATGTTTTGGATACCATATGAGAAGCACCCTCAGCAGCGTCACACATGACTTCATCATCATACTCCCGATTCATTTCTAAATTCTGGACCCTGCAGCCGTGAAAATTCAGCAACCTCATATCTGAAACTGGTGTGTGCAGCTGCCTAGACACTTCCAATGTGCCCTCCAGACTCTGCATTATCAAAAGATTCCTTGCCAGTTCAAAAGTCAGAGAATTTGGAGTTAACTCTGAGTTCTATGGCCTTGATGTCCATGTTCAACCAGAGCCATATCTTCTATTCTACACAGGAGATTCTTCTTCTCAGCTTCTATGTCTCTCCACAAATCTAAATGTTTTGAGGTAAATAATTTCAAACTTGGTTATTATTTTACCTGTGTATATATGCGTCATTAGAGTGATAATTTTTTTTTTTTATGTTGCGCCTTATAAAGTCTATATAAGATGATGATGATGTTCAATGCATTGCCAATATCAATCAGTACAAGTAGGATCTTAATGACAGAGGAGATTTATTATACAAGACCAAACTACAGATCTAATTTTACTTGAAAAGTAAATGTTTTATACATAACAAAACTGCATAGGAATATAGCCCCACACCAATCTGGACCTTCAAGACTTAAACTATTCCCTTTTTCTATTTTTAGTAAGAAAGTTCATAGCCTTTTTTTCCCATTCAATCGTATCAGGTCATGGGTTGCCTTATTTGATATTGACTTCAAAATTAGTCACACTGTGAGGACTAATAATCGTATACTTATTCAGGAAAAGGTTATATATATATACATTGTCAAATAAGGCGACCCATGACCTGATACGATTGAATGGGAAAAAATGCTATGAACTTTCTTACTAAAAATACGATTGTCAAGACTCGAGATGATCTATTTTTTTCTTTCTTGCTAATTTTAATTTGGTATGGATTGTTGGAATTGAACCACATGTTACCATTTAAATCTCCCTAAAATACTTGAAGAATAATATAAAGGGTAGCTGAGCCCAAAAATTATGTGAGACACCCCTCCGCCCAATTCAGTTGCATAAACAATATATAAACTGCATTTTAAGATTCTTCTTTTTGTTTGCTTTGTAACAGTGGAAATTTTACAGCTTATGGAGAAGTTTGCTTTAGAGGGTTTGATGACAGAGTCTGCCACTTAACTACCCTCAACGAACCTAATATCGTCGCTTATGCATCCTACATCAATGGAAAATTTGCACCCCAGAGATGTTCCCAGCCAGGAAGTGCCTACAACTACACTGCTGGAAATTCATAGGACGAGCCTTACATAGCAATGCACCATCTCTTGCTTGCACACACATCTGCTGCCACAATACATGGAAAAGTGCCAAGTGAGTTTTTTGTCCTTTTTACCTATCAGTATAGGAAAACTTTGAGAAACATGATAATGGAAGAGGGGGTATATTGGTCGAGCGGAGATTATTTTGGAAGTCCAAATAGACCAATCCATGAATGTTAAGGCAATTTAAACCAAGCAATTTGGCAATTTAACAGTACTCACTTGAATCGGATACCAACAAGTAGAATGTTGTGTCTACCTAAATAATTCATTCTACAATCTTCTTCTTTTTTTTTTTTTTTTTTTTTTTATGTAATTGAATCTCAGACTGTTGTTAATCTCAGAATGTTGTGTTTTGTTTATTTTCGTAGTTATCCACTACTGCAAGGAATCAGTGGGAACATCACTGGGAACCCTGAAATTAGGTATTTCTTTCTATTAAATTTTCTATTATTCCACGTGTAACTCTCCACCCTTCAGTAACTGAAATGCTTTTCCCAATACCGCGCAGACGATTCCCAATTCTCTTGCTTTCACAATAACTATCAACAAATCACAAGGCCAATCCATTATTGTTAAAATAGACTTGAGAAACCATGTTTTCAGCAATGGTCAACTTTATGTTGCATAGTCGAGGTGTACTTCTTCAAACAGAATATCAGTTCTACTCTACCCTGAAGATGAGAATACAACTACCAATGTTGTTTATCTTGAAGTTTTATTGTAGCAAAATCAACACAGTAAGGTAAGTTCTTGTCCTATGATTGTTCTTTGGTTTGTTCATTTAATTTAAATATCTATATACTTCTGAATGAATCTTACATAGATTTTGCAATTTTATCACACATCTGTTTTCAGTTGGATTCTCATGTTTCATCATGATTGTCCACTCTGGTATGATTAATTGTTGTAACATTATTGGACTCCTACACAAATATTGAATTTTAAATTCTAAAACTATACTTTAAAGGTGCCCCAACATTAAACAATCTGTAACGTGTTATGTGCTTGGGTTTGGATTTTATTTAGCACATACCCAAGCTTCAGTTTAAATTCCTTCAATTATGTTGTCAGTTGACTGAATTATTTGCTTTTTGCCTTTTGTTTTTTCAGGCTGCAAATTACTTGAACATCAATGGCTTGCCTTTTGGCTTTATATTCTAGCTTTCCAGACTATAGAAGAGACTCAACATTAAGAATGATTTCAGTCCAGAGCGAGAAGAGGTTAGGAAGAAGAACCAGTGGACCTTTGAATGAAGGACCGAGATAGAGTGTAATTTGAGTGGATGGAATCATCATTTTATTTCAATTGGAAATAATTACTTTTGTCTAGAGTTTTGGGCTATTTGATTTTAATACTCTGCCATTTGGTAAATATCTAAATTTTTTTCAGTTTATATTAATTGATATATTGATGTGATATGATTATGATATCAACTGCCTAATGATAAATGTCCCTATTTTGTCCATACTTCTGTAATGTCTGTTGGTGTTAGTGCAGTCAATAACTCCAGAAGGGATGTTTATTATATGTTTGTTCCATATGTCCCTGAGGCAATATTTAATTTTGTTTTGAATGTATGTGTTCAATTTTGATCATTCCGAATTTGGATGTTGGTCCTCTTTTTTGTTCCCTGCCTTCGCTCTGGGATGTATATTGTATTCATCGGTCGACCTCTTATTAGAGAACCTGTTACTATATCATCACTGAAATGTAATCCTAAAAAACCTGGAAATACAAAAATGGTGTATTTTTTATTTTTTTTAATCCAAAACAAATTTTATTGATAAAAATTTGATAAATGATACAAAGCTGATGCGACTTGATATAGAATATTTTAACTTTTTAAGTACAATGATATATCCAAAATTTAATTAAATTTTAATACTTTCTTTCTTATTCTTCTAAAACATCCTTGACAGAAGTAGAATTCTCAGTGAAATTATTTGCAAGAGTGCAGATAGCGAGATTGGAACTTTGAGTTCAACCATATTTTAACTAATTAACCTGGACTTATTAGTTGACTTCTTTTTAATGTTTGATGGATATCATGTCAAAGTAAATCAACAAACACAAATAAATCAACTCTAATTCATATATCAACTAATAAAAAATAAAAAATAAAATATCGTCAAATTTAATCGAGCAAACAAAATATTTTTATCTAAATTAAAATTTGCTATGCAGTATACAATTAATTGGCAATCGTGGCAATACCACGGGTTTTACTAGTTATTAAATAATCCATTAAGCAACATATGCTATAGAAAGCAAGAAAGACTAAAAGAAGTTGGTTTAATTAAATTTGTCAAACTTAGAATTGATTCACATTCATTAAACTAAAACTGAATAAAAAAACCTGTATACTTGAAAGAAAAAAAGTTATTAGACTTAACACCAACATACAGCGAGAGAAATCAAATCATAATTTTCTGCTACTTTTCTTAATCATTTTTCGAGGTACATACCTGATTTACACATGCTGCAATAAGTATTACACCATTACTTCCACGTTGAATACACAACTTCTTGGGTTGGGTATAACCAAATGACACAAGGAACTCGGCAGCAGAATTGAAATCATTAAAACAATTCTACTTTTTTGCGAGTGACCCAACTGATGATTTGGAACTCCCTGTTAAAATTGTGAAGGAAAATCAGAGTACTTATGAATAGATAAGAAGAAAAACATGAACAACTGCTATATCAACATAACTAAAGATTATCCTGAAGCTCTTTACCAGAGTTCCTATTGATTTGGTATGGATCTCTAGAAACTTAATGTAATGTTGGATGTGTTACAATCTAGAAGCGGACCCTACCATACAATTTGTTCTGCCTCTCTTCAACTAATAGCCATAATCTACATTCCTAGAAACCATACCATCAAAAACCTTCCTCAAATCCATAGGTAAGGATATCAAGATTGTCAAAGTCAGTTTTGTAAAATTTCTCAAAGAATAGAACCTCAACCTACCAAGATTTCAAATTTTTTTTCTAAAATAATACTAATACTAATATTACTACTCATAATGAAAACTCAAATCATCGCAAAATAAAATTAGGGTTCATTTCATGTTGGAGGGATGCTTTCCAGGTTCATGGTGGCACATAAGATAGGGAACTCATACAGTCAACATTCACTCTTACGGACGCTAAACTTACAACTATCATGGATTGTATGCTATTATTATTATTACTAAAGCTTAATTTTATTGGATGGGAAGAAATAAGGCACACACCTAATGTATGCCTAATTGAAACTAAAGGCATAATTACCATATTTTTAAGATACGTAATGTATGCCTAATTAAAACTAAAGGCATAATTACCATATTTAAAAGATACGTAGCAGTCTTCATTTTGTAAAAATACAAGTAACCTATATACTAATTTACAAAAGGATAAAAATCAAGTTCACCTAAAGTGGAGTTCCTTTCAAGTAATTGCCAAGGCACCCACTCAAAGCAGTGTGTACAATTGAAAAGATTATTTCTGCATGCATGGATCGAGAAAATCAGAAACTCAATGAATATTAAAACTCCAACTGAATAATATTAAACATAAAAAATGGGATCCTTTTAGTTAATTGCACAATAGAGAAGATTCACTACCAACTAAAAGGAGTTATAGATAAAAAAAAACTAAACCAAGAATTATGTAGCTTCAGTTAATGTAATCCTTTGACACTTTTAAGAAGTTAAGTTTTTGTGGAGAGTTCACAGTTAGATTGGCAGCACATGACAAGGGTCATGTTCTATTTTATAAGGGAAAGGAAGATTTGTCTTTCTTACCTCCCAAGAGCATAGCCTAAGAGCAATACCATAGTTCTTACATCCAAAAGGAAATGGATGAGAGGGAAGATAAAAAAAACAGCTCACAACTTCAAAGACTTGATTTCGTGAAAGTTATTTCGTGTCGTTGACTCGATGTTTCTCTGAAGGCAAAACTTTTCTTGCTCCTGAAACTCTTTTTTTTTTACCTCAGTAGAAAGAACTAATATAACATCTATATTGAAAAATAATTACCCAAATAATTGTGACAATACATATCCTTCAAACTTTGTAATTTGTTTTATGTTCTGCTTTGATTGTTAAGGCCATGTTCTCTATCACCTGTGGCTTGACCAAGGTATATAAATATTTTCACCTCATTACAAATATAACCCCATATGTTATAGCTACAATCAAAGTTGTTATGTTAAGGCAGAGAAATAAGAGGACTTCACTTCAAATCCAAAGTTAAGATGATTTGTGTTACTCGCAGTTCCGACTTCTCCAGTACTTTTATCATGTAACAAACAGTAACTGCTCAAAAATTTTGTTATGTAAGCAGGGTTTAACTATTGTACAGTGCATAAGAGAGATATATAGTGCAAAATTGAATATGTTATAGAAGATATATGGCAAGGTAAAAACAACCAACATTGTCTACTATCAAAGATTATTCACTAAAACAATGCACTACTGAATCAATACTTCATTAGCTAAGAAGAATAAAGCCCTCTAAACGGATGCAACATAAAAACACAAAATACACACCTGCTAAGCATCATATCTTAACTATGTGCATTTTCCAATTGAAACTTATTCAAAACTTTGATTAGATTTCAAACTTACTCAGTAGCTCCACCATGAACACCAATGGAGTAAACTTTCTTTGGAACTCGACCTTCAAGTTGATTATTGTTTAGCAACCTGAAATACACATAAGACCATTAGCATAAATTATAGACAGTCATATAGAAACATAATAACGATAAGAATGCACAATCGTAAAGTGAACTATATAAGCACAACTGAAACTAACTCTGAAGGACGCCATTTGGTATATAAAAGACGTAACCTAAAATAACAAAAAACTTGTGTCACCCAATGTTTTAAGATTATGTGCTAGCTTACATAATCTAAGGATTTTTTTTTTCTCTTTTTTTTTTTGGCAAGCTGTTAAGGGGCCCCCTGCCCCTATATTAAAAAAGAAATAAAAGGTACAAATTGTGTCACTCACTCTCTCTTTCTCTCAAAACATATATCAATCAAAACAAAAGCAAAGGATTAAGCGCTTTCACTTTGTCCCCCGGGATCCAGCACATGTTGGGTTTGAAGGAGAGACCAAGGTAAAGGAAGAAAAATAGGCCTAATCTAGACTGCACCCTCCCGAGTCATCCAAAGCATCCTTGACGAGTGTCATCGTTGGTCAATCATTTGAATAACTCAATAGACATGTTGCATAACACCCGACCCCATTACTTAATAAAAATCTGAATTAAAATTCTTCAATTATATTTTAGTTGTACCCCATTTAACTATGATATAATCTGAAGAATAATTTTCTTTCAAACAAAATAACCTTAAATTAATTTTAGATGGGTAACAGAATTGGCAAGCTAAGTTTTTGTTTACAGGACAACCTCAAACAATAAAGCATGATATAGTTATCTTAATATCTGGACCATTGTGAATGAGCATGTGGCTCAATGGTAGCACCCCTCTCACAAAGTGGAGAGGTTGTGGGTTCGAAACACGTCAACAGTTGATTGTTGATAAGTTTCGACACGTAATTTAGAAGGGGTAGGGGTCCCCTCAACCCCGCTTGCCAATAAAAAATAAATAAATAATATCTGGACCATTAGATGAAGGATTAGGCCATTCATTATGTTATATTCGATGTGATTCAAGACATGTTTCAGTCTCAAAAGTTCGTTTAGAAGATTCAACAACAACTACTATTTGATAAAATTCAGGTGCTTCTGTAAGTGGAAAGAGATCAACACCATTATCTACAACTTTTGTGGATATTTATTCATATGATAGTAATATTGATAGAGCATTAAAGTTGCTCCTTTCACAAGTTCTACTTCATTTGCTTCAATCTCATTACAACAAGTACCAAAGGGTTTGTTAAATTCAACAAATTATCATATTCCCATTTACTCCATAAATAAATGCTAATTACGCACACGGGTAGTTTACAGTCTAGAGATGAACACATGCACACAGTTATCCACAATGGACAATTAATGAGCAGAAAAATCTGTGTGTACGTGATCGAACCTCAAAAGTTTATATTTATCCTCCGAATAACACCTTGTTTGTCTAGCACTTAGCTTATATTATTTTATTATATCTATTGATTAGTGCTTTCTTGTCTTTTGTGTAGGTTTCATGAGCCGAAATACGAATATTGTGTAAAAGCCCGCGAAAAGTCGAGAAAAGCAAGCAAAAAGGTGTTATTGGCACAAGTGAAGAAGAATGGATATTTGCACTCACGAAATCTGCTAAGGGCAACCCACGGTCAACTCTGGTCAACTTTGTTGACTTGACTTTCAGTCAACTGTTGACTTCTGTTGACTTCTGTTGACTTCCGGTCAACTGTTGGACTTCTGTTGACTTCGGTCAACTCTGTTGACTTTCGTTGACTTTCTATTTTGCGTCTTAATCTTGAAAAGGCTCCACAAGAAGATCTAGAAGTCTGATCTGGGCCCATGAGCTATCAAACTGAAGGTCTTGGCCCAAGCTACAACTCAAGCCCAAGAGAATTAGGTTTTACTGATTGCCTAATCCCTCTATTAGACCAACAGCAGCAGCCACGAATTTCACCAAGTTTGGAAGTCTTTGCATGCAAGTATTCTACTTTGTAATGTCTATATAAGAGAAGTTTTTTTTTTTTTGATAAATTTGAGCTATATAAGAGAAGTTGTAACTAGGGTTTATTATCTTTGAGCCTCCACTTTAAGATCAACTTTCATTGAAGAAGAGTTGATCTTCTTCTTCATTGTATTCAAATCAATATTCAATATCAATCCATTAAATTCCATTATGATGTTTTATGATTTATTTATTTATTCCTTTGGTATGAGTAGCTAAATCTTCATGGGGGGATGGTGGAAGCTTTCTAGGTGATGTAAAAGTATCATGTTTCTTCTTCTTGTTCATTGTGATTCAAAGTTCTTAATGCTTATTTACTTCTAATTCGCGATATGAGGTAACTATGGTTATTTGCATGCTATTGTTATCCATGGTGTTAAAATATTATTGTTAGGGTTTAGGGAGACCTAGCTTTAATGGTAGTATTTATATTTATTGTAGATGTGTAGTGAAATAGCTGAGAGGTGATTATTACATGTTTATGATATTTATCTTCTATTGGAACCCTTTTGTGATTAAATCAAATAGCTGAGAGGTGATGATTTAGTTATGAATAATATGTTGAGTTAATTAGATTCAATAGCTGAGAGGTGAGAGTTTAATTAATGAAACATATTCAATAGCATGCATAAGAGAATCCCGTTTTAATTAGGTGGAATAACTGAGAGGTGACTACTTGATTATTGTAGGTATTAATAATTAGTTGGAAAAACCGAGAGGTGACTAATTAGTTATTATAGATTGAACATGAGGAACAATATGATATGATTGCATGATTTAGTTAGTGGATACCAATTATTCCCCCTATGTCATCATATAATCTTCTTTCCATATCTTCCATATTCTTAAGTTAGGATTTATTATTTATTATTGCATGTAGGAAGTAAAATCAATCATTCATATTATTATTGATTCCTTTGGTGTTTCTTAATTATTATTCTTAATTGTGTTTGAGCTAAGATCTCCCCCTCTGAGGTGGGTACGACCCTTGCTTGTTACTTGTCTACTTTGATCTTCAATTTATACAAGCACAAGAAGGAACTTCAAGTGAAAAATCTAATCTTTTGATAGTAGGATCGTTTTCTTACACATCAGTACGGTGAAGATAGCATAAAGTTTTATCCTGGACTCCAAAAATGTTACAAAAGTCTAAGACCCATGTAACCCACACATAAACTCAGAAGGAAATAATTTGTTTTTGTGCAAATGCATTGTAATGTAAACCTAACTGCAATCCTTATTAAATTTTGTAACCAGAAAAATAATAATAATTTTGTACCCGTTGCTTCGTAACGCTAGTTTCAACTATATTGCATACATTACAAATAAATTGGATACATTAAAAATATTAATTAATGAAAACTACAATTTGTTAAATAGTTGTCTTCGTTGAATATGAAGAGAAGAGACATTGTAGCCAACATAGTGCATTCTTAATAATATATAAAGGTATATAGTGGTGTGCTCTATTACGTAAACGCAAGGAAAATGTTAGTTAGATTTATCTAAACGTCATGTTTTTAGGTAAAAATCTAAACGTCCAGTTTAACTCATAAAATGTTGAAATCGAAGCGTAGGGAATATCAAGCTATGTTAATTGGGACAAGTAATCACCTGCATATTTATGTAAAAGTAGAAATTTTCTGATGATATACGAAGAGGAGGAACACGTCAATAGAGATCACAAACACACACGCACTTTACCTGGCATTGAATTGATTTTTTCGAATTGTAATTATCTGGCAATTACATGCTTTGAAACAAAAGATGCTACTACTGTTAATTAGCGAGTTTTCATTAATTAATATTTTTGGGAATAAAAAGAAATCAAAGAACTGCACAACTATAAATACAAATTATATGCCTCGCATTGTTTTTTACCTATACACATAAATTGGTGGTTACCTGTAATGTAATTTAGTTGATTAGAAAAACCATCACGTGTTACAATTTCAGATGCAATTTCGTCTCGCAATCACTTCATACCCTGAACGAAATAGGTGAACCCCATTTTCATTAATGACTACAAATTAGTGCCACTAATAATGTTTTTTTTTTCCTATAGTTATTTGGATAAAATGAATATGGTAATAATATAATTAAAGTACTCTCATCTCATTTGTATTGATTGGTATGAAGACACATCTATGGAGATCACCAGTTGATTATTACCTAAACCTAATTATGTTGCCCCCATTTTATACTCTACTGAAGTTCATATACATAGGGAAAAAAAATATAGCTCCACTGAATCAAGTTTCGACCAAATTTGCAAAGAATTTATAATTTCAATTTAATTGTGAACTCAAATTATATGAAAATAAAAAAGGATTCAAGAGTTGGAATTGAACCTCAACAGTTTTGCCAACCTTGAGAATTTATAATTTCAATTTAATTGTGAACTCAAATTATATGAAAATAAAAAAGGATTCAAGAGTTGGAATTGAACCTCAACAGTTTTGCCAACCTTGAGAATTTATAATTTCAATTTAATTGTGAACTCAAATTATATGAAAATAAAAAAGGATTCAAGAGTTGGAATTGAACCTCAGCAGTTTTGCCAACCTTGTCGGACTTGATGTCCCCGAGATTGGTATGTAGTGTTACAGACTATAAACAGAGAAATACCAAATCAATTGACAGATACTGGTATGATATAGAAGAGAAAGTGGTTAATAGTGATGTTTGATTAATAAATACACTACTGGTAGTCTTCCTAAAATGCTAAAATATGTCTTTCTATTCAAATTAACACTCTCGAACAAATCTGTCTCTTTGTCTCCTCAACTCGTTTACACACTATCTTTTTTCTTATATCATAATAGATAGTTCTAAAACAACTCAATAGCTACACAAAAGTTGCATAAAATTATAGTTTGGCTTTCATGATAGTAGATGTCTGTGGTGCTGGCAGTCCCATGAACTGTATAATTTGCAAAATACTATAAAAACTCTCTCTTACACACTTTCAAAAAGAAATAAAATAAATAAAACCATATAAACATGTTTCACATAAGAAATGTCAAAATGCTTGAATGTTATCATTATAAAAAGCATAGTAATTTTAGATAAAAAACATCATGCAATAAGTTTGGAAGGGTGGACTATAAACATCATGAAACCATATCCGATCTGATTCTCCTATTGCGGTTTGGTTGATGTATTGTTGGAAAACATTCATGCAATAGTGATCTACTAATAAAAATTTATTGTATTTCTGATCAAATAGAAAAGGAAAAAAAGTAATCTACCGAAAACAAAGTCAACTAATGAAAAAGGATAACATAACATAATGATCACTAACAACTGAAATCGCGTTCTCCATATCAACTGCAATAACTAATAATTTTGCTCCTTAGAAGTGAAAACTCAATTGACATCTGAAATCCCTATTAATAGATTATAAATTAGATTATATTGCATGAAGCAGTAGCAGTAGTGTGCAAAGAGATATACATTGAGGAAAGTCAGATTGAGGAACATAGGTGGGGAGAACAAAATCTGGATTTCAACCCGTTGATTATTTTGCAATTCTAAATAACCACCTCTTGATACAAAAGCAATTGTAAAAGCCAATCATAGTCATATTACCTGATAAGTGGGAAAGAGAGATGGAGATTCAGAATGGAAAATGTAGATATCATTCTTCCTTCTTATCCTGTTATAAATCAGTGGACACACATTTTTCTTCTCCCGTTAGCAACAATACTCGTAGTTAGTAGCACAGTTGCAGTTTGTTTCCCTCAAACTTGTGACTCCTTAAGACTTCTTATTACCAACTGCAAACATCAAATCAGATACATAGCTTAAATGGTGTATACACTGATAGGTCAACTGCAATAGTAAACTGATATGCGCAATTAAAATTGAATGCCAAGTACAATATTAACACTGGATTGTTTATAAAAGACATTATTACTTGTCAGAAATAATGAACTTGCATCGTTTATCACCAAATAAATAGTTTAAAGACCCAAGCAACCTTTAAGAAACAAGAAATGAATAAGGTATTTTTCGACTTATCAAAATTCCTTTCTAAATCTTATTTCATGGTTTGCCGAACTCCCTTATCTCTTTCCTACTTCCAGAAAGACAGATAATGCGTTCCTAGGCCTTGCCGAACGGGCCCTAAGACATAGAGGTACTTTCACAATGGCCAAATGTATAGTTAAATTATGTAACACCCTAGTCTCCGGCAGTAATTGATTACAACCTAGAGTGAAGAAAGAGAGCCACACAGCCAAAAGTTTACGAAGAATTAAGCAACAATAATAATATTAGCTATTAGATTTTGAAGAAAAACATGAATTATTAAATGCCAATGGCCATCTTAACTGCCATTAACAACATTTATAATATCTACACATAGGCAGAGGATGAGAAGAATTAGGTCATAATACTGAGGAAACTAATACTATAATCAGGAGGCAGTAAAGTAGGGAACTATAACTTGGCTGGTTCGGAGAGCACTTGTTGGGTTAAGGATTTTATTGTTGTTAAATGGTACGTATAGATTAATATGTTGTTTCAAAAATCATAAATGAGTAGAGTGCATAAGAAGTCGATGAATGATGGTGGACCCTTAAACATGTAAAGGAAAATGTTTAATTTATAATCTCTTTTAATAACTCAGGAGGAGAGGTTTTTTCCTGATGCGAAACTTTTGCCAAAAAAGTCCATTTCTCTTTCATTAAAATCAAATATATTTTCTCTAATATAAAGGGTTATTAAGTAATTTTAATATAAATAATTAAACTTTATAAAGTAGTTACCTATAAATTAGGAAACTAATATTGCTTTTACCAAAAAACAAGGAAACTAAATATGATACACGTCTAACAGACGTGCATTCACTTAGTGTGAGTAACCTAACAGGGCATTTGAATTGTTGGACCTTAGAACACTGAATATGTAATTCAATTTCATGTGGTGCATTTGAATTGTTGGACCTTATTACAAAAACGATCAGATGATTTCAATACGGTGCGAGTAGGTTAATTAAAGTAGCTCAGTTGCTACTTTAATTCAATATAAGTATCGTAAATTGAAGTTACATGTATCAAAGAAGTTAGGGTAATCCAAGAAGTTATTATGAAGGCAAGTTTCAGTTGTAGATTACAAATCAAAATCATTCATTTGTGATTGAAACAATACAAGTTTGTACTTAAACAATGTAAACAAACAATAGCAATTGCTCCTACACATAAAAAAGAAACATTGAAGAGGAGTTCAGGAATTGCCGGAAGTTCAGAAAAGAATCTATAAGGGAGAAGGAATTTTGCATAATAAAGTTTTGGCTGATGAAGAAGATCATTAGCAAACAACGATTCATGTGGGCTAGATTTTCGATGGGGTTTTCTTGGTTCTAATTAGGGATTTAAGAGGGTTTTAAGATGTCCAAGCCCATTAAAATATGTGGACCACCTACTTAAGTCTACATCTTCTAATCTTAGTTGTCCATCTAAATTCTTCCCATCTCCAAACGTATCCGACGCTTCAAAATATCTCACTTGTGTAACCATTGTATCTTATAACTTAGACTAGTTGTACCCGTGGCTTCGCCATGCTAGGGTCAACAATTTTGTTAACTTTTTCACTCAACTGTGTCCATAGAAAGAATAATTATAGTACAAAGTGAACAAGATTGTAAACAACAATAAAATATATACAAACGTATAATTGAATGAAAATTTTAAAATGTCACTTAGTCTATTACTAAAGTCTAAGCTATACCAAATTTTAAAATGTAAACAAGGTCGACAAATTAGCATAATACAAATATAGAACCGTGAGATGGTGGGGTACGCACTTTAGAAGAGGAATCTGTAGGCCTTATTTACGTGAAAGTGGAAGGAATAGAAAAGGAATCGGTAGGCCTTATTTATAATATAAACCCTACTTTAAATAGATTTGTAAGGAGTCTTATATCTTCTGATCAGATACAACAGCTTTGATTTAACATGAAAGGAAGATATATTTGCCAAAAAAGAACATATTTAAGTGTCCATTATGTAGTAGTGAGTGACCTAAGCTATTAAGAAGGTATCTTCATAGCCTACTTTCTAATAATACACACTTGTTTTAACAAAACAAAACTAACTCTTAAGTAATCTATACCTGACTACTAAGTGGTGAACTAATACTTTGTCGAAATCGACATTTTTTATTTGGGACACATCAGATGCCATAATAAGATAGAAATTTGTGACTTGCAGTAAGATAACAAAAACAATATAACTAAAGAGTGATTGAAGAATACCAACTAATAATCACAATCAAGGTTAACACACACTATATTTAAAATTTTATGACAAAGGATATACTATTTGATATGGATGTGTTTTTTTGGACATATAGGCTACTATGATTCTCCACTAAAAATGTTTGTTGCGGTGTAGAACCCTACCAATATTTAAATTTGTGTCAACCAGGCTCAACTTGCATTGACCACCACAATCTTGACCTCAGCCACCAGATTTGTCATGTAAGTTGCAAAACCCAGACTATTTGAGTGTTGTGTGAGATGTTGAGCAAGCTTTAACAGTTATAATTTCTTGATTTAGGTGGAACACTCAACTCAACTGGAATTCCCTGATTTTGGATTTTGAAAAACTTTTGACCAATTGATTAAACTAAGACCTTTGCCATTCACGAGATTGTAAATATGTGTGTATACTTTTTATAAATTACATGACAATTAAAGATGGTTAGCTGCCTTCCTGAATGCCGAATGTCTTCTTTGAATTGTTTTCCGTCACAAATGATCTATGTTCTTGCGTTTGTTTAGGTTTTTAGACTTTCGCCAAGCAAGAAAAAAGTATTTAGTGTTTTCCCTTTTCCTCGATCAGTTCAATAAGATATTTCCCTCCTCGGTTGGCATTTTGCAGGACAACCATATGAACAAAATACAGTAATTAAGGACGTATAATGAATACTTGAACAAATAAAGTTTCAACCTATGAACCGTTGATAATTAATTCAATGGCAATAAAATAAAGGAAAAAAATTACCTGCTTGTAAAATATGATTCTAGACGCATATATCTCCACTCATAAATTCGAAGAAATAATTCCACAAACAATAGTACCAAAGAAACAATTTAGAGTTTTATTATCACCAGTAAACGAGGCAGAACATTAATCTCTAAATGTATGTCAAGAAAAAAAGTATGTGGTGGATCTTTCTGATCTTTCGCTTTAACGACCAAAATTTGTTGTTAGATAAGGGCTGGCTTTTATGGTCCCAACAAATTTAATAGGCTAGACTTTTGTTGTCATCAGTAAACGTGGCTCTAAACGTATGTCAAGAAAAAAATATGTGGTGGATCTTTCTGATCTTTCACTCTAAAAACCAAGATTTGTTGTTAGATGGGGCTAGCTTTTATGGTCCCAACAAATTTAATAGGTGAAACAGTAACTATTGTATCATACTACTGATTCTTAGTTTTCAGAAATATGCTAAGACTAACAATTAGAAATTAAAAATACACTCACCGCAGATTCCTAGCTTTCTTGATGTTCCATGCTGGTTAAGGAGTTAGGACTTGATGGGTGGTGAAGACCGGCAAGATCCGCAATAAATAAAAAGCCTACAGAGAATTTGGAAGAAAATTAACATTTACAAAATTCAAAATACACTTATTGCAGATTCTTAGCTTTCATGTGTGGTTGAATTTTGGTGGTAAGTTAAACATAAATGGCAAACCATTTTCGTTGCAATGGGAAAATTATCTTTTCGGACTGGTCTTCTGATCCTCAAAGGAGTACTAATTAAAACAAACCATTATGTCCCTTTTCTTTATCATACAAAAGTGGCTATTTTATGAATCAAGTCTAAACATTAATTACGACTGACGGATTGCCAAAGTGCCTAACCCATTTAAATGCCAGTGAAGTCCATACCCAAAATACAATTAGTCCACACGTGTGAGTTTTCTTATCTTTCCACTTTTCTTTTCTAATTTCAATTCTAGATTTTTTTTCCTCATAGAAACGCATTTTTTTTTGGCTTTTTACGACTGACTTTTTCAGGTGGCCGTTAATTAACTGCATATTCTACTATTCCTAAAAGAAACCTCCTGCCAGAGGAGAGTTCGCTCCTTGATCAAGTAGGCAGGGTAACTGTACCTATGGAAGCTGAAAACTGGGCATTTGTGTCAATTGTAGTATTATAAGATAAAACACTCAGAAAGGATTTTGTAGGGGTGACTGTTAAGCTCTGTCGGTATAAGCTGATTCGTACACTAAATACGTATCTGCCTAGATCTTACGACAAAAAATATAAGGGTTGTGACTTATAACTTAGATAACCAGTGGCTTCATAACTTAGATTTTACCTTGATACAGACTTGACTACTTGAGAGTTTTAACATTATAGTTAGCAACATGAGGCAGCTTTTAGGATGGAATAAAAGAGAGTTGGATCAAGGATATGATGGAACACTAAACCGATAGTAGGTGGTATAGAATAGATGTGGTATTTGTATATACCCATTACCGAGCTCTGCTACTCGGAATACCAAACACCGACTTCACACTCAATTCACCCGACCTTGTATCTACTTACACTTCACTCATCTCCACTCAAATCCTAACCCCACTAACTCGGTATACAAAACACCGACTTAACACTTATTTCATCCGACTTCGAATAAGACTATACTTCCTTCACTTCTGTTCAAATCATAACCTCACAAAACATCCGAGCACATCCGACTTGGGGCTAACTTACTCTGAACACCGAGTTCGACGAATTCAAACTCCAAATCATATGGCAGTTACGAATCTATCTCATTGAATCCCGAAATATCCGCACTATTTATGATTCGAACGTTGATCCACAACCTAAGCCACCTATAAAAGGAACTACGTTTGGCTTGATTCTGGATCGCCCCTTCCAGATACGTAGGCAGCTATCAACGCTCAGATAGTTCAGCCACTTTCAATCACTCAAAACCTTCCTCTCTCCGATCATCTTCTCCAACTTTCCGGCATAGAATTTACACTACATTTACAGTATTCTTAAAAACACAGTACCATAGTTGCACTTTGTTAATGGTCGCCTTTCATATACCAGAGTATGCACACATATCTTCAATAAAATGCCTAGACCATAGCATTGCCAAAACAACATTCAATAACAAGCAGTGGAAAAAAACAAACCATAAGTCAATAAATCTTGACTATGCAGGTACCAAACATGCATAATCAAATTTACCTCTAACATAAAGCTATTAACCCCAAAATCTAAAAGTATTGGACCAGTTGCCCCAATTCAAAACTCCTTTTATTTAAATACAATCAAAATCTTGATAAACCTGGGTGATATGAAAGAAGCAAAGAGGTCTACCTTCTACATCTAATTGATTTTTGCTCAATTGAATTTAAATACAAAAGTTTATTTGTTGAAAAGTGGGTTTTTAAGAAGGAATAGTCTCAGAAAAGCGCCAAGCACTACACCACTTATTGGTTAGATTTCAATCAGAAGCTTACCTTGCAAAAGTCAAGATTTCAAGCAATACATGATCAATAAATTAATAAAATCCTGTCTCATGTAACTGTTTTATATTATTTGAAGTAATTTGTTCCTACCAAGGGTTTTCTTTGTGAACAATCTTAGATTAAAAGTGCATTGCTCTATCAATGGAACAAAACGGCAACTCGATAAGGCATTTGTATTTTGAGTTCCACTGCTTCAAGATCTAGTGTATGATTAATCGAAACTAAATGCTTAATTACCCTATATATTAGATAAGTAGCAATCTTCATTTTGTAAAAAATTAACCTATATAATGTTTTATCTAAATTTTTAGTTCAGTAACGTATCATATCATATTGAAACAACAGACACAACTCTGACTGACTCGTTTTTGTAACAAAAAAACATCATTTATTAATTATTAGTTAAGGACGTACAATCTGTAAACAAAAGCATATATTCCATTCTATACATGGATTAACAACTACAACAATTCATTTCACACCCATAAGTCTGTGGGCATGAAAATTATAGTAAAGCATTATGGTTTACAGTTGTACCTCTCTAATTTAATGCTCTTGGTGGCATACAAAATTATTAATTAGTGGGGGATATTAATTTGTAGAACTTTAAGTGTAAAAAAATATTTTTTTCATGCATGTATATGTAGGGATCAAATGTCCTATTTCCCAATTTCCCAATGAACTTAGGAGACATCTCCCATACAAATTGAATTATGGTGGCACATTTATCTAATGAAAAATTAAATGTACAATTAAAACATTTCAAAATTCAGTAATGTAGTAATGACCTTAGATAAATGGTTCTCAAAGCAATGTAGTAATTCTACTAATTAATATTTTCTATATAGTTGGTTCTATGTTTTGTATTAATTAATAGATAGTAGAAATATTAAATTAAGCCTATAGAATGCGGTCGGTTTCATGAAATTTTATTAAATGTTAGAGGTTATTAATTATTGAGGTATTAATTTAGGGAGGTACAACTATATATGATTTTGATACATTAAGTCCATTTCATTTACAAAGCGGCCAAGTTGATGAGCTTAGTGACAGAGAAGGATATAATAGATTGTTATATTAGTCAGGTCACAGGATCAGAGAAAAGTATGTTGTGCAAATGCCTTGTGATTTCTCTCCTTGTGTTGTTTCTTGTCTCTATTTATTCTACTCTTGAACATGGTTTCGATCCAAAGACGCATTGTAAGAAGTATTGTAATGACACTTGCGCTCGGGACTGTAACTTTGTGTGGTTATTGGAAGTGTGTAGATGTGCGTGAAGGTCCTCCCCAATGTTGTTGTTCTTGAGTCTTTGCCACGCATTCACTTTTTTTGTTAGTATGTGAAGCAATATATATAAGTATATATGAAAGAATAATTAATCTCATAGTTGAATCCCTTCATTAAAAAGCATTGTTCGTTCTTATAGTTTGTTGTGACATGGCGTCATGGTGAGACTGATAAGTTCCTGAGATGATGAGATTGTGTGTCAATAAAATTATGATTATGATATGATCCATGTTTACTTTGATAATAGATATTAATATTGTGTCACAATAAAGTTTATATTTGGAGGAATCAATAACTTTTGTTCATTAATTTACACTGCACTGCATATGGATTTGCTAATTAACCAATTAATATACAAAACAATTTGTGACTTCAAATGATTCATCGAACTCTTTTGAAAGGCTTGATATAGGGAGTAAATCGATTCAGAGTTCTTCAGATGTGAACTTTAGGTCAACATTCTTATATATCTAAGGGAATGAAAAAATGGGTATCCTCATGGACCCTGGAACCATCCATTTGTTGATATTCCATATTGACATGGTATTTTACTTCTCAGAAATAGTATACTAACATCTAATTTGCTTTTGTTCCAATGACCTGAAAATATTGATAAATTTTGCAACATCACAATTAACCCACAAATTGGTCTACATAGTCTTAGAAAAAACCCACAATTATTGCCCATTCAACAGGCTTTCAAGTTAATTAGTACTAGATCCAACACACATTGAGTACTTAAATACTCATTAAATAAAAAAATCAAACAACAGATAAATAGATTGTAATCCAACTAATTAAAAAATAGGACCTGGAATTCTTTTTTTTTTAATTATAATTGAACTGCCAGTGAGGTTTTGTCTTAGTTCATGACAATACACATATCATACATGACTTTTGTAATTAGGAGGCTGAACGAAAGTATGGAGGGTGAACGAATGTATCTTCATCCAAAAAATATAGAAAAAAAAATTACCAGTATACTCAGAAGTCATAAAAAAACAAACAACAACAGTATTCCCATGCCCTATTTTTCTTCTATTCCCATGCCATATAGAAAAATTCCACACATGTCTAGGCTACTCTTATGTGTGTTTAGCTTCATAGGCTACTATGGATTGAAATTTACAGGACAATTTTATTAAACACAGTCCTCAGTAGTTTGGGTCATCTGAAGTGGCTGGTGGCTGTAGGTCCATTCCCTTTGTTCAAGGTTTATATCTCTCCTACTCTTTCATGTTTACAGTTTTAAGCATAGAAAATTAGAATATAAATGTACACGTAAAAAGCAAAAATGTGAAAGTGCAGTACTCATCAAGATTATAAAGATTGGCTAATCAAAACTTCATATTCAGACGTGAATGCACCTTTGCTGACAATTAGATCTACAGACAAAAATCTCTAGAACTACCATTTTGGTAAATAGCTCTCGAACCACGTTACTTCTTAAATGAATCAATATAAGGATCTGCATACTTAGATGCTAACGGTGAAGTCATACTCGGTGAGGCATAGAATTTGTAGTAAATCTCACTATTGCGTAGCTCTACATATGACTTTAATGCAGACCCTTAAATCTCATTATTGCGTAGATAAACTCTTTTCGCAGGCGTTACCTCTACTCGTGAAGAACTTCTCCAAGACAGGGTCATTTTACTTGCCCAAGAACGAATCAATCCGAACCCACCAAGGAGAAAATTGAAGTAAGATCGACCAGACGATAATCATAATCACCCTAGGTGTCCTGTTTTGTTGGCCAAACATACCCTCAAAGGCTAGAGATAAACTATTACATACCCATTGTTAATCACATTCAATATGCCACTTGATTAGCATTATACACTAACTATCTAGTATATCAAATACTTAAGCAATTCTTGTCATGAGATTCCAAACAATGTTGATCTTTGTGAAACAATTTTTTCCTTCAAAATCCCTATGAAATTATTATTTGATTATGCAACAAAATGCTTTAAAGAAATGGAAAATAAAATTCCATAATATAAGAATGCACTTTAGTCACACATGACATTTTCTCCTATTATAGGATCCTAAAATATGTATTTTCCTTTTTTCGGAATCCATCTAAATCAAGATGCTAGAGGAAGGGTTCGAACCTTCAACCTTGTGGTTAAAATAAAGCAAACGCTCTAACCAACTGAGCTACTCCAGCTAATTATGCACATTGCGCTAACAAAAAAAATATCATTCCAAATATTCACATGAAATTCTGGTCAGATTATATATATCTAAGTGAAATTTCTACTCCATTGTTGGTAGTTAGTTAATTTTGAACAGTAAATTGTTTTAAACAGGTAGATGACATCGTCTTCCCCCAATTAAATAACATTTATGACTCATTGTAAAATCAAAATCTAAGAAGAAACCCCATTCACACAAAGCAAGAAGTTTGAAAATTGCTATCTAAACCATGCATATAAAGCAAGAAAGGTTTGTAATTCGTTTAGATTTAATTAACTATGTCATAAAATTTGTGTACATCCTAGGAGAGTGCCAACTAAACCAATTAATAAAGATGCACATACTTGTTCACACAACAGTATTTGATTTTCTTATGCAACTATATGTCAAGAGACATGATAGTAGGACATATCATAGGTAACAAATACTAAAGGAAAACGTATACAAAGAAATAATGCTCATTGGCTTCTAAAGACAACCCCTACGGCTGTTGCATGAAGATTGATGAGAAAAAGTTAGCCAGATAAACATAATACTGAGGAAGCCATTATTTAGGTTCAGTCGGCCCTCTTGAAGGTTCCAAATAGATAATCAAATTTACACATGTGATTAAACAATTCTGTATTTTCTTGTGCAATTAAAGATCAAATCTTTAAATAAATAGCTTACCTCTTAAAAGTGAATAAGCGATGAAAGTGAAGGAGGAGACCCTGTTAAAAGAGAAATGCAAAGAGAGAGAGAGAGAGCAAACTTTGATTATTCGTATTTAATCTTGTGAACCAACTACATCATTTACCAAAACCACATACACATAATCCTCTGCACAAACATAGCAAAGAAAGACTTGGAACTATTTAAGATCAAAATACCTTACTGATGTAGAGTACATCGTATAGGCAAACTTATTTTGGATGATCACTTCATGTTAAGATTTAATTTCCTTTCCCAAGTATAATAGAGTTGTCACATAATAGAAACATTCCAGTTCAAAGATGCATTGCATAGCTCTATCCTCAACACAAATTTATGTCAACATTAACATGCTCACATAAGTTATAGCTCAATTTGAACACACATGGTTTAACATATGATTAGAAATTAACACTATGGGAGATTAGGATTCGTTGTAAATTCTAGAAAACCTCGTGACCTAGGGACTGGAGGTGATAATGGTCATATGTACAACAGATTTAGCAAAACACTTAAATATATATATTTGAAATAATCTAACAATCTTCTTCTATTTATATAAAAAATATACAATTCTCAGCTATTGAATCTGCACTTACGCTAACTTCAGTATAACAATCTACTTTTAACATATGATTAGAAATTAACACCATGGGAGATTAGGATTCGTTGTAAATTTTTGAGAACCTCGTGACCTAGGGACTGGAGGTGATAATGGTCATACGTAAAACAGAGTTAGCAACACACTTAAATATATATTTGAAATAATCTAACAATCTTCTTCTATTTATATAAAAAAAATATACAATTCTTAGCTAATTAATCTGCACTTACGCTAACTTCAGTATAACAATCTGCTTTTAACATATGATTAGAAATTAATACCATGGGAGATTAGGATTCGTTGTAAATTTTAGAGAACCTCGTGACCTAGGGACTGGAGGTGATAATGGTCAAACGTATAACAAAGTTAGCAACACACTTAAATATATATTTGAAGTAATTTAACAATCTTCTTCTATTTATATAAAAAATATACAATTCTCAGCTAATTAATCTATACTTACATTAACTTCAGTATAACAATCTGCTTCACTGGCTTGTTTAAGTTTGGCTGAGGTATCCTTAACCAAATTCCCAATATGTAGCCAATTCTTGTGCCTGCCAAAATATTACCTAAAAATTAGGATAACATATAACACTAATAATTTGGTGCAAAATAGGTTTTTACAATATGATACACATGTTGACATCATATCATATAAGTACACTTCACTATATCATCCATTCCATAGGTTTGGAGAGATTAAGATATGTCACATTTTTTGTTTTCTATTTTCACATGAATCTGCCAAGCTTTCATTCACCTATGGAGGGATAACATTTTCTTTAATTAAGTTAGTTGGGTGTGACCAGTACAAAATCTTTCCCTCTTACTCTCACTTTCTCTTGTTGCAACTACATGAAAACATACATATCAAAAAGCAAAGTTGCGTTCAGGAGTTCAACAATACTAATAGCTGTAAATACCAGTTCTATTTATCAAAACTCCACCCTGACATTTAAATTAGGCCAAAAAAGCAAAGGGAGAAGATGATTAATCATCTAGTTTGGAGACAAAAAGAGAGGCAAAGGGAGTGATGATTAATAGAGAATATAGGCATTTAAATTACTCACGTACTTAATTTGTCATTCACTGTTTGGGGCACATTCTGTGATTTACAATGAAATTAGCATCCCATTTTAGGTGTTTCAACTACCCTATTGATTCTTTTCAATTTTATAACGCCCATCATAAAAATAATTGTTGATATTCCAATTTGCGTGCAAGTGCTTTGATGGCATAAATCTATGTTTCAAGTGTAAGTGTTACTGAAGAAAATCATATTTCTTGTTTACATACTAATATTGTCATATGTAAGATGTTCAAGACAAACCCTACATCCTGTGTGCCCAAACTGTTTATTCCTTTCTCTTTCAGCCTTTCCTACAACTTAATGGAATTTTTGTTTAAAACAGTATCAACCTAATCAGGCGTGCCATGATCAGATGCCAAAATCCCATAGGTATGGCTATGAATCACAGACGACATTCAAGGGATGGATAGTGTGATGAACCATGTTGATATTAAGTCAGCCTTATTGAGATGGTGGAAGATGAACAACACAGGACTGGGTGCTGCAATCTGGAAGATCCTGCAAATTATTATCTTATAGTGCATCTGGTGTCCACGAAATGGGAAGTTATTCAAGGGAGAGGCAGATGATATACCACATATTCTACAAAGGCAAACTAATTGTTTGGGTGTGGTGATGTAATTATTACGATGTGTGTCTGTGAGTCTGTATGTGGCTGCGGGGTAATGTTAAGACAAATCAGTTACATGCTGCAGATCAAATCGAAGAGTATATGTAGTGACATGCTTCAGATCAAATGAAAGACTATATGCCGATAAAGTAAAAACTATATGCAGGACTCTTCTGAGTTCCATACTTTTCTATATAAATAATCATAAAAGTATGCATACCTTAACTCGATTACTGTAGCCTCATTGATAATTGCTGCAACTCCCCTTGTACCTTTGACTTTGTCATATGCAACATCACATTGAATAAAAATTAAGTAATCATGGAAAAGTAGTTGTAAAAAGTTTTGATTCACTTTCAGTATGCCCATACCTTAGATAAATTACAACAAAACTCCGGGGTAGAGAACATTGGTTGTTGTCTCATCATCACCGCTTCCAAGAAGAACATATATTTGAAACGAAGAAGTATACCTTGAACATATATCTCATCCTATATGTTTCAAGAAAAAGGAAGAATTTTACTCCACTGATATCTCACTTTGGATGAAAAATCTTATACTTTTAAGCTGTTTTGAACATTAATAAAATACGTAGTTCTAAGAGAATTTATACTTCAAGATATTATATTGAAGTACTTAAATAATATTGATATTATATTGGGTTTAATAGTTACACTGAATTAACATAATAGTTCATGTATACTGACTTTTCTCCTGATACACTTATGGATGGAGATTCATTGGTACTTAAATTTTCAAGTTGTGCCCGTCTGCTTGATTATAAACCCCTACATTCATGATATCATTACTTTGCTGAAATTATAAATAAACTCACTTTATAATATAGAAACTAATTTGCCGAAATTATAAATTAACTCACTTTTGTTCACAACATTCATTTTTCTTTCCGTTTGGGTTGTGCTATTTGGTACTTGGACAATAACGCCATGTTATTTTCTGTAATAGTTTCCCTGAAAAAAATAATTATATTACATTACGCTAAATTATTAATAAAATTACAATATTGTATTTCGCTGTAATGTATACTTATTTTTCTCCTGATACACTTATACACGAAGATCCACTGTTGGTAGACTTATTTTGAGATTTTTTTTCTTTCTCCTTTTGCATTGTCCATCCTTGAAATGAAAACTTTTAATGTTAACCTTGAAGGCAATCTAACTGACCCACTGCAAGCTTATTTTAACTGTAAATCTATAAAGTACAGAGTACGCAATGTAGCAACTTCAATCAATAAAGACAATGCTATTGATGGAACAAATGCAAGATATGGAAAATATGGAAAATATACTCAAATAGAAATAGTTGGTTGAAAGTTATATAGCTGCAAATTGCACAAAGAGTACTGAGGACATGATTTATCAAGAAAAAAAAAATGGAAAAAATCTCTTCTTCCGGTAAACATAGCTGACATAATGTTTATGAATTGATTTTGTGGACCTTGGCTGGGGGTAATGTTCTTCTTGTTTTAGTAACCAGTTTGGTACATTAATTCTAGCATCATTCATATAAAATGCATAATTATTACCAACCCAGACTCTAAAATAATATTATTACCATAATCTTACAATGAAATCAATGGAAAATAAGAACCATTAGGCTTATAAATAGTGCTCGCCTCCAAAACCTGAGCAACATTAGAATGAGATCTAGCTTGAACACAAACAAAGGGAATAGAGAAGCTTCTTTCAAGTTATTTTTCTTGGTGGTTCTTGTACTTGGGCATCAGTTTTTTCTCATTTTTTAATCACTCAAACTCTCTATTAACATTCTTATGTGTGTGAGTTTAACATTTAACACACAAAATTATGGTTTGTAAATAAAAATTGTAAATATTTTTTGTATGTGCAAGTCTGCTTTCCATGAATCCGCGTGTAAACGCATCAATTACACAAACGATGATCCCTAATCAGTGTTTCATCTATCAGGATTGTCATATACTCTATCCTGAAGGAGTAGGCCGATGTGATCACCATATGTGAAAGTGTATACCTGTGACTGACAGTGACTAAGAGCACATCCACCACAAAAGTATTTGATGTTGTGATAACATAACCAAAGCAGTTTCATCCCACTAATAGTGAAAACGAATGTTTAGACTGCGGTGATGAATCTAATTGTTACGATAACTATCAATCTTACAGTAGTATAACTCAACTTATATCTCTCTCAGGAGCTTTATCTTCTCTATTCATCTTCAACTTCTAATCTTCTATCATTGAACCTTTGGCATTTTAATTCTATTGAATGTTATTTCAGGTATTAGAATGGGTCTCTCTCTTCCAGGTTCAATTTGTATGAAAATTTTGGGAAACATTACCTACCTACTAAAAGAAATCCCTTGAAATAAATGTTGATACTTCCCCTAGCACAGACAGAAATATCAAAACATATACACGTCATAGTAATCAATTGGAAGTGCCGACCCATATGATCACATGATTTCGCAAGGGGTACTGAGTACATGATCTATCAATGTAAAGGGGTAGGTTGCTGATCAGTACACAATGTTTAGCCTCTCAATCAAGTGATGTCAAGGGGTACGATTGGGAATGTTGTGGTGTTATGATTATGGACATGACATAACCCACTAAATTATCAATTACATGTCAAGAATCAATTATCACTTTTGCCAAGCTATACTCTAGTTCTCAATCAACTATCATTGGTGTCCTAGTCTAAGTTATCATTGAACATTATACTATTGTTGGATTCAGTGATAAATTTGTAGATAGTATTAAGTAAGACATTTTTAGATTATATCAATTTAAGTCTCTACCAAAAGTTGTTGAGGTTTATAACGTTGTTGTGAGGTTTTGAGCGTTATTCCATCGCAATTGTTTTGAAATTACGAAGCTAATGAATGAGGTCGCATTGAATATTGGATGCATGGAAAATACGCTATGATACATGAAATCAATAAGAATGAAATCAGGAAAATTATAACTTACCTTTGAGAAGAAAATAGATACGACTGTGAAACGACCTTGGGGATTGATCAAGGGAAGAGATCTGATTGCTGGAGAAGGAAAGAGAGGTTTGCTGGAGGTACGACCAAGAGGATGACAGTCTCTGGAAGAATGTGATCACTGCAAAGCATGGGCATGAAGACCATTACCGAGGATTAACATACCATGTTAAACTTAGAAAAAAATAATCGTTTAGTATTGGAAAGAAAACAACATTGGGATAAAAAAGATAACAACATTAAATTTATCTCAAGTTGTAATGAAAGGTAATTGTGGATTGTAATACTCAAGAAAATAACATTAGATTTAGTCCCAGAGTTTTGTGTACACCACAAAAGTAGTAAATGTCTGTTGTATTGGGTTTAGTTTGTATTCAATTTCATTACTAAACAAATTCAACAAAAAATCACAATGCATTCTACTTTGGGGTTGGCATACAATTTTGGTTGTAAAGAAACACTTCCACTGATAAAAAAAGGAAATAAGTTTTTTTCTTCTAATCAAATTTTTTGCTAAAGTTCTTCTAATCAATTGAGATATAGATTAGAGAGGGCGTCAAAATTCTTCCTGACACATTCGGATCAAGTACTCTGCAATTACCAAAATGGTGCCAATAGATTTTAATTAACTCAATTATTTGAGGGTTACTTAGGTTATAAACAAAGAACATTCATTTAGAAAATACGATTCCATGAGAATTTAAGAGAAAGAGAAATTTCTATCAAAGGAGGACAGTTACCAGTGAAGAGTGAATAATCTTTCTCTTTTTATCGATCAAGGTTGCATAAATGAAGATAAAAGGTTTAAAGAAATATAGAGAGATTTTTGAGAGAAGAGAAAAGTTTCGCAAAGAAGAAGAAGGGGTTTTGGTTTTGTAGAAATATAACACGTAACGAAAAAACTTAACGAAAGAAACAATCGTAGTCATACGAGTCCGTTTTAGTCATACATTATCTATCCTAGTCAAACTAAGCACACTTTGCTGGTTATAATATAGATTATTCTCAAAGGCTGATCGGATAGTTTTTCTATTGTTACCAGACTAATGAGCATCTGAATTCCAGCCTGAATAAACAACACTCTTCTTCCAAATCTGTCAACAGTGAACATGGAAACAAAAGTGCAAAGAATATTTACAGGCCCCGTGATGACCGCAGACATGAGCACGACGTCATCACCAAAACCCAAAGTTTTAAAGAGCACAGGGGCATAGAACATGATCACGTTGATTCCAAGGGCATAGAACATGATCACGTTGATTCCTGTGAATTGTTGGAACATTGGAATGCAAATTGCCATGATGAGTTGAGGCCAATATTTAGGCTGTAGAATGTTTATAAATGTAGGTTAATCGAGAAAATCTTAGCCATTGAACACTACTCAACTTCTCCCAACAAAATTAAGCAATAAGCCAGAAAATCCAACAATTAGAAACAGATTATGGAAATCTATATTATAACAGATTTTGGATAACAACAGTAGTAACTATGTGATCAAACACAATTAATAAGTAGTGATTTTAATTTCACAACACCATCTATAAAACTGATTGTATTTCATTGGGTTTTTTTTTGGTAGTCTGATCATGAAATCTACCCCATTTTAGCTGTAAAGACTTGCATCTACTGCTACTGCTTTTATTTTTCATTACTACTATTGGCAGTGAGAATTCATTCATTTGCAAGCTATTTTCTATTTTCGAGGTAATCAAGAGCAGAATGTACACCTATTGTAGCAATATTATAAACTAAAACTCCAAAAAATCATCGAATTTGACATTTAATAGTAGAAGATGAGAATTCGATAAAAGATAATTGATGAACTTTAATTGAAACTCAATGTAAACTGATAAAAAATAAATTACATATGTAAACAAACACAAATTAGAATAGTAGTTTTACTTGAATCAGAGATGAGAGATAATGGGATTGTTGATTCAATAAAAAACTGATAAGAGATGATCTTATGTTTGCAAATTTTCAATAAAACGAAATTGTAAGAGCATAAACAGATGGGAGTAAATGGAAATAGGTGGACAGGTGGTAGGGGAGAGATGGAAGAAGAAGAAGAAGAAGAAGAAAATGTCGAATAAGGGGAAAGAAGAGGAGACGTGTGGTATTGGTTTGTTTGGAGATTGGGGAAGAAAAAGTCACTTAGAATCGGGCCGATTAAACCTAAATGTGATCCCAACCATCCAACACAACTTAAGTTTGGACCCAATCTAATTCAACAACTAATAAACCAATTTATCTCTAATCCAATCACAGCCGCAGATCTAATTTACAACTCCGAACTCGAGAGAATTCGGATCGCTACTTATAACCCCAACTTCTAATCCAATCACAGCCACAGATCTAATGTACAACTCCGAAACTTGAGAGAATCCGGATCGCTACTTATAACCCCAGCTTGTCTATTTTATGTATCCTTTGTAGATTATAATATAGACTAGTAAAACCCGTGGTGCTGCCATGACTACCACTAATAATTTGAAGATAGTAATCTTAAAAAATATTCTTTCACATTTAATTTTAAGAGTTAGATTAGTAGTTTTATTCTCTTGAAAAGGTGTAACATATATCAATTTACATAGGTTATAGAGACGTATCATTCAGTCCAAGAGATATATATCAATTTACATAAGTTTTTTTTTTTATAGATAGAATTTTATTGATGAAAAAAGAGAATGAATTATATCACAACAGCAATACTAAAACAGTATTGTGTTATGTCCAAGACAGGGCACAGAACAAAGAAGGTTAACCTCTCGCGCCACTAATCACCTCTTCCCAATGAAACACAAGCTCTTGAAAGCTGTGATTTTTCCTCCCTTCCCAATTACCAAGCCAAAACCAAATGGTTCCCTTAATCTCATTGCAGGTACGGTAAATAGTATGCATCTCTTGCCAAAAAATTCTACAATTTCTTCTCTTCCATCAATTTACATAAGTTATACGAACTTATTCACACTACAGAACATAAACAATTTAAACCTAGAGAGACCAAAAAGATTCGAGCGTGAGATGGAAATGGAAATGGAAATAGAAATACTGATAATTGGCATGGAAATACTGGTCCTTACATATTTTTTAATATTGTATCCTCTTTATAATCATTGAGAGAACTAATCTAACATGTACATGACGTTAACACACTGATAGAGGAATAATAACCTAGATTAAAGAGATTGAAGGGATGTTTTCAAGTGGTGTAAATGTGGAGCAAATGTACACGACGCCAGCTACAACATTGCTGTCCAAATGAGGAGTACAGAGGCAGGTATTGCAACGATCTGGGTTCAAATGTTTTCAAGTGGTGTAAATGTGGAGCAAATGTACACGACGCCAGCTACAACATTGTTGTCAAAGTGAGGAGTACATAAGCAGGTATTGCAACGATCTGGGCTCAAAATATGACAGTTGTGCAGATTGCTTTGTTATTTCCAGACATGTGTTTGTATAATAATAGTTCCGGCAAAAGATTCTTCATAAATACAATATCTGGAAAAAATTCTTTTTATCAAATCTTATGTTGAAGTTGTACGAAAAGCGAGAATGTATATGAACTACAGTTGTACCTCCCTAAATTAATACTCCAATAATTAATAACCTCTAACCTTTAATAAAATTTCATGAAACCGACCGCGTTCTATAGGTTTAATTTAATATTTCTACTATCTATGAATTAATACAAAACATAGAACCAACTATATAGAAAATATTAATTAGTAGAATTACTACATTGCTTTGAGAATCATTTATCTAAGGTAGTTTGCTTCTTTCCGGTTATCCTAATCTCAAATTGTATATCTTCAAGTACCTTATGAGCTACAACATGATTAGGATTTGAAAGGTCAAGGAGAGAAATACAATTTGTATGGGAGATGTCTCCTAAGTTCATTGAGAAATAGGACATTTGATCCCTACATATACATGCATGAAAAAATATTTTTTTACACTTAAAGTTCTACAAATTAATATCCCCCACTAATTAATAATTTTGTATGCCACCAAGGGCATTAAATTAGAGAGGTACAACTGTAACCTAAATCAATGACTTCCTGATTAATGGCTTTCTTTTCTGCAATATGACTACAGTTGTACCTCCCTAAATTAATACTCCAATAATTAATAACCTCTAACATTTAATAAAATTTCATGGAACCGACCGCGTTCTATAGGTTTAATTTAATATTTCTACTATCTATGAATTAATACAAAACATAGAACCAACTATATAAAAAATATTAATTAGTAGAATTACTACATTGCTTTGAGAATCATTTATCTAAGGTAGTTTGCTTCTTTCCGGTTATCCTAATCTCAAATTGTATATCTTGAAATACCTTATGAGCTACAACATGATTAGGATTTGAAAGGTCAAGGAGAGAAATACAATGTATCGGAGATGTCTCCTAAGTTCATTGAGAAATATGACATTTGATCCCTACATATACATGCATGAAAAAATATTTTTTTACACTTAAAGTTCTACAAATTAATATCCCCCACTAATTAATAATTTTGTATGCCACCAAAGGCATTAAATTAGAGAAGTACAACTGTATATGTGTGTATTGCCTAATTTCTCAACTGGAAAGGATTGCCTGAATTCGTGTCATTGAATTTTGAACTGGCCACTGTATAGAAGTCCACTCATACTTTGAGTATTCATCGATGGATTTGCTTTAAAACAGGGTAGGGGATTTTCAAGAATTGCTTAGATACGGATTCCCTTAGCACTTAGAGCACCATATCTGGTGGTGTAGACATGCTTTATCTGGTCATAAACATCAGTTATAATATTTTCATCTTCAGAGTGGTGATACAATTGAGTTATGATGAATTTGTAAATGCAGTCTTCATTTAACTGATATTGGAAATGGACATTAGAATTTTGTCAGTTAAAAACTGGTTCTGAAAAGAAGAAACTTAAATTAAAAATATATGTCACATCTTCTCAAGTTAACATTAGCCAGTTTGACATTGAAGATACTGCTACTCTGCTAGACATTTCACTAAATATATAAATGCCAACATTGTTGCATAAAGTAAAATAGTTACAAATTTAAAGAGAAACTATGAAATGAATAGTTATAGACCTGATTATTTAAGGTATCTCTACTGCCTTTTTTTACCCTTAATTGAAATAGAAAGCTGAACGGAAATTTTATAACTATAATTTGTTCAGTACATATATCCATCTCAACAAAGTTCATGCAAATCAACGACAAAAGATAAAATATTTCAGTACATACATTAATATTAGGATTCATCGCTTCTAGATACCTTCAAACTCCAGAAACAAAAGAGAAGCCCAGAAAAACAGTTTAATATTCAATGTAACTTGAACTTTCCACAATGATTTGTCATGTTGATGCACTTCTGTTGCCGCTGCCTCGTTTTTGAGTTAAAGAAACCATGAATTGAATACATAGATTTAATTGTTTATCTGCATGTTCTATCTCTCTCCCAATACCAATATTCTAAATCATCTTCAAGTACCCCACTCTTATGCTGCCCTTTTATTTATCCATCACCTAGTATGCAAGAAATGACGTGTCTGACAATGCGTAATTTCACCAAGATTCCACGCCATAAACTGCATCCATATTATTGCGAAACCTTCCTTGGCCACCTATCGTTGTTGCCTTTCTCATACTTTGCTTCTATTACTCTTCTCCATAAAGCCCGTCTACTGACTTGACTTTATGTTCCACACACAATAAATCCTGCCACCAATCGTTGTTTCACTTCCATTTTATAGACAAAAACTTCACCTTCCACTCATCCGTATTCTCATTGATTTGAGATACGTAATGAAAATCATTGCAAGCTAATCCATGTACATTTGTAGTAAATAATGCATAATGTTATCAAATCATTTAAACAATTTGTATACCATAAGCAACTCTATCAAATCATATATAAGAATGTTGAAGTGTAAATTTGTTCATATCAGAAATGATAATTCAACTATCATGCTATCTGAATTGCTTTTCGAAAATCATGCCAATCATTTTCAAACCAAATGTGGCTTTCAACTTCTCCCAATTCTAGACAATATTCTCTACTATTGGAAAGTAGAAACTTTGAGGACAAAAATACAGTTTCAGAAACTAAATACTACACTACAGTATCCTCTTGTTAAAAACTGTCTGAAAAGGGTGTTTTATAAGCGACTTAAAATGTGAAACTGCTCAGCAACAAAAGATTATAATTATTCATTAATCAATCCATTCCATACAATCCTTGTCATCTATTAAGGAGTTTAATTTTTGTTTTCATTTTCCACTACATCTTCAAACTCTGTTGGTTCAATATCCCTTACAATTGAATAAAGTTTCATTGGCTTACAATTGTACAATTGCCTGATTGGTATCCTAAATATTGTTAACAACAAAAGTAATGCAAGTAAATTGCATCTAAATAGTAGTAGCTCAACTAATCTTAATGAAATTCTACTGTAAACGTTTTTGTTGATAGATGAAGTGGCAACGGGGGCTGCAAATATGGCAAGATTGATTAAAATTTTTGTAAGCATGCCTCCTTGGAAATTTGACGTAAAAATAGCACACAATGTATATATATAAAAAATGAAAGACTTCTTCTGTGAATATGTAGCACACACTATGCTACATAGACATCTATACCTTTGAATGAAAAGAAAGAGAGACAAAGAGGATACCTGAAAGCCAAATACCTTTAACACTGAATTAGCTTTGACACTTCTAAACCCTGCCACGGGTAATGCCATGGCAAGTCATGCAATGTAGGCTGCTTTGCATATGTATTAACCTATTTCTAGATTAATGCATTCACAAGATCAGATCGTTGTTGAACTAACCAAAGGGAGAGTTTGAGATCGGGGGTGGCTCCACCTCGATGAGATCGAGATTGCCTACGTACTCTAGCTCGAGGGAATGGAACTTAGAGATCAAGCCATCGTAGTTCTATTTATATAGAAGATGAAGGGGCGAAGATCATGGGATCTTGCAGATTCTCCGACATCTTTATGATTGTGTAATATTCTCCAATGATTGTGTAACAGCTGCAATGATTGTGTAACAGCTGGAGATATTTTCTATGCATTGATTTAGGGCACGTGCATATGAAGAGGTCGTCGTTGATCATATAGTCGAGCTGCTCTGGTCGGCCTCTAATTAGGTCGAGCAGTAAACGACCTGTGAGAATGATGAGTAGGCCACGTGTCATGTTTTGATTGGTTGGAGCATATAGTACCCCTACATAAGCCCCCTCTTTTTAGGTTGATGAGGAAATCGGGCTGAAAAAATATTTTGAACTCTGATCGATGTTTGCTGATTTGAAGTTTGCTTTTTGAATTTCGGACTCGTACACGTGGCTGCCATGCACTCCTGTCTCGTATCATCATTGCTCTTTTACGGGGAAGTGGAGAAGTTTCCTCGAGCAGTTACCCGTAAAGTTTTGACAGTTGACGCACTCCTTGACTGATTGATCTTTGCTGGACACGTGGATCGATCCAACGGTGGATGTGAATCGGCGGACGAGTGGGTATTAACTGCAAAGGTCGTGGTTGTCGTCGCGTGATCTTGCCCGTTGATGCTAATTGAATCGATGGTTGGGATCTCCTTTGTATTAGTATTTAAACTGTAGCTTGTAATCAAAGTTTCTTACTTTCTTCATTTGCTCTCTCGAACTGCTGCTGCTTTGTCATTGTGACCTGAAGATCGTGAGAGCTTTTGGGGTGAGTTTCTTCTGCTCTTCTCTTTACTTTTCTTTCTTTGTTTTCATTTGCTCGTTTTTGTAATTTGGAGAGATGTCTGAGGGTAGTGATTCCCAAAATGACCACTTGAGTGGTGATGATGCTGGTGAGTATGAGTCTGAACGGACTCACTCTGGTGACGATGCTCGCTCTCCTGATCGAGAGGAGGAAGGTGTAGATGAGGGTAGCCCAGGAAGTAGTGGTTCGTATGGGGAGGATTCATCTGATGATGAGATGGTGGAGGGAGATGACGAGTCTTTCTGCCGTGTAGTTAACCTTGCGTATGTGAATAGACATATCGCTTTTAGGAAAAGATATGGGTTGGACTCCATCAAACATCTTGAAATTAGGTTTTTGGGAGATCGCTTGCTCACAGAGGAGTATCGACCTAATAACCTATTTTTCACTGTTTTCACTTTGGCCCAATTCCGGGCTGGGCTTAGGCTGCCCCTCTCTTGTTTGGTGGTCGACCTCTTAAACGCCATCAGACGAGCTCCTTGCCAGATGAATGGTAACTTTTGGAGGAACATGAGGGTTATAAATGACCTAATAGTTTGCATATGTGGAATGTTAGTGTAGATGATGTGTTAGGTCATTTCTGCTTCAAGCGATCTGCGAAGCTCGACTTGGCGCGCTATAACATGTAGGTTAGGACAGACCGTTTACCCTTGATTTACCCTGTGAGTAGTGAGCCATGGTGGAAGGATCCCATGCTGCTTACTGGGTCGATCACTGAAGGGAATCTTCATTTACGTCATGTCACTAGGAATGTGAATGATAATCGTAAGTTCCTGGTCGTTGGTCTTAGATCGATGTGTAGGTGATCTAACTTTTGATTTTGCTGGTCGTTGACTTTGTTTGTTTCTTTTGCAGCGATCAGGGACGACCATCTTGTGAAGAAGAACGACCTGAAGTCTGCATTGAATGCTTTTGGGTCTTGGACCGACGATCGGAAGATAAAGTTTCTGCCCCATCTGAAGGAGTATTTTGTGCCCAAGGGTGGTCCCAAGACTGTTGCGGACGAGCTGGAGAGAAGGAAATTGCTGAAGAAGAATTTCATGGCTTCGTTGCAAAAGGCTGAGAAGTCTCGATCTGGTACTAGCTCGAAGCAGAATGATCCAGCTGCGAATCCCCAGATCGTTTCTCCTCCGACCTCTCTTCCTAAGCTACCCTCCAGCTCGAGTAGGAAGAGGTCGTTTTCTGGGAACCTGAAGCTGATGGAGCCCCCACCAGTCATGCCTTCTCCTGCTCCTCTGAAGGTCGTGCAATCTCCTGACCCTACTCCCTTGTCGAGGAAGACTGTTGTACGTCCTACGAGCAAGGGTAAAGGGGTATCATCTGAATTCCGACCTGGCCCTTTTGACTATCTGGACGGCCAGGGAAGTAAGCACATTGTCTATGACAATGATAGTGTTATAGATGACCCATGTGTTGCCCGAGCCGTTAACGAGGGTACTGTTCTTGATGCTGACTCTCGAATGGTGAAGTCGCAGACTCTTCTGGTGACTTGTTAGAAGATAAACTCAACTCTTTCTCTGGTGATTTTAGTGTAGATCGATTTTTGTGTTTGAGTTTGCCTATTTTGCCTTCTAATCATTTCTTTTCATGCAGCTCAATGCTAGCTTCCAGGAAGTTCGTCTGGTCGCTGAGGTTGGAGCTCGAGCTGAGATCGAGCTGAAGCATCTGAATGAGAAGCTCGATCAAGCTAAGACCATTGCAGTCGTTGCTGAGTCGAAGGTGAGGGATAGGGACGGGGAGATTGTGTCGTTGAAGGAGATGGTAGAGGGGCTTAAAGGTGAGGTTGTTGCTGCTAAGGATTCTGCGGCGTACTGGGAGAACGCGTGCCACAAGAATGGTGTTGCATGGCAAGCGTACTGTGAGAATCTCAAGAAGCAACTGCTGGGATCGCCCGAAGGAGAGGAGACGCTCGTTGGTGACCAGAGTGCTCTGGTCCCAGCGCAGGACGCCTCAATGGGCCCTGGTGATGGTGTTGGAGTTGTCCAGAACGAGCTGGTCGATCCCAACGACCAGGCCTCACAGCAGTGACCTCTTCTCTGTCTTCAGTGATTCCTGGTGTTTCTAGTTCTTGTATGCATTCCTCACTGCTGGGAGATACATCTTCTTCTTCTTCTCACGTTCAGTCTTCATCTCCTTCTTTTTCTCACGTTCAGTCTTCAGCTCAAGTGGTTGTGAGGTTTAGTTAAATGGTCTTGAATGCTTGTTTTGATGAGTTGTAATAAAAAACAATAGTGATCGCTCTGTTTCGGCAGGTCGATTGCGCTTTTACTTTCTGCACTTAATTATATTCCTTGTTGTGGATAAATGTAATTTTGTCTATCTGGGCGACTAGTTTCCAGGGAGTCCTGGTAGCTCGTTCAGAAGGCAGGTAGACGAGATGAATGGCTGCAAGCAGGGCGGACTGAAATGCTTCCTCTTGTATGCCTTAGTTGAATGAATTTGTTTTTCTTTCTCGTCGTTGTAGTTTTGCCTTGTTTTTGCAGGTGACCTCTTTACTTGCGAGCTGGATATGTGGAATGTTGGCCTAGCCCCCAAGTAGTTTAGGTCGATGTAGCAAATCGTTTTTCCTGTAATAGTTAGGCTTTTTGAATAAATAAAATGAAATTTCATTCGGTTACCTTACTTGCCTTTACTTTTCTTGCATTGTCTGCTTGTACTGATTTGCAAACATGTAGTAAGTCTAAAACTCGACTTGTTCTTGGATTTGGTCGATTGAATATGAGCTCAATGTTACTTAGGTCGTGGGATAGTAATGACCTAAGTAAAGAATGTTAGTTGAGTTGTAGATGTCAACTTAACATTAAAAATTATCAAAGGGACTAGAGTATTGATAATTTGGAAGTCGAAGGATTGAGTTAGACCTATTCAAGCCATTCATGTTTGAACTGAAATGAAGGCAAAATTGAGCTCGTTTATTGAAATATGAGAATGCATGCTTACATTTCATTGGTAAAACTTCTTCAAATGATAAGCATTCCAAGGATTCTTCACATCTTCCCCTTCTGGAGTTTGAAGACGATAAAATCCATTGCTTTGAACCTTTATGATGATGTAAGGACCTTCCCAGTTGGCATTGAGCTTTCCAATATTTGTTTTTCTTTTATTGTGGAACATTTTCCTTAACACGAGCTCGCCAGGTTGGAAATATCGAGGTCGGACGCCTTTGTTATAAGCTCGTTTGAGCCTTTGTTGGTATTGTTCGAGCTTGATGGTGGCGTGATTCCTTCTTTCTTCAGCGAGATCTATTCCAAATTACCAGGCTTGGTTATTGAGCTCGGTATCGACCAGTAGTTACTTGGTTGTGCCAAATGTCAGCTATGTTGGAATGACAGCTTCGACTCCATAGCAAAGGCTAAATGGAGACATTCCTGTTGACGTTCTTGGAGTTGTTCTGTAGGCCCAGAGGATGTTTTCTAGTTGTTGTGGCCATTGGTCTTCCTGATCTTCAAGTTTTTTCTTTAAGTTAGACAAAATTTGCCTGTTCGCAGCTTCGACCTGGCCATTGCTTTGTGGATATCGAGGAGTCGATCTAGAGTGCTCAATTTTCCATAGTGCATAGAAAGCCTTAATGTTTTTTCCGACGAACTGGTTCCCGTTGTCAGTAACAATTCTCTTGGGTAAACCAAATCTTGTGATTATGTTTTCCCACATAAATCTCTGCACATCTGCTTGAGTGATGTTAGTGAGGGCCATGGCCTCCACCCATTTGGTGAAGTAATCGACCGCAACTAGAACGTATCTCTTCTCAGATTTCTTCTCTTTGATCAGTGGACCCATGATGTCGAGCCCCCACATGTGAAATGGCCAGGGGGCAGTGATGTTTATGAGGTCGTTGGGATGCTGATGAGCGTGATCGGCAAAACGTTGACACTCTTTACATTTTAACACAAACTTCTTTGCATCTTCCTTCATTCTCGGCCAGAAATACCTTTGTGAGATCGTTTTATGAGCAAGTGTGCGGCCTCCTGAGTGATTTTCACATTCTCCTTCATGAATCTCCTGGAAGATGATTTGCCCATGTTTGGGAATCAGGCACCTTAGGAGCAAGCCAGTTGTTGATTTTCTGAATAACTTTCCCTCATGTAGTCTATACATAGTGACCTTATGCAATAACTGGATGGCCTCTTTCTTGTTAGGTGGGAGCTCGCCAGTTTGCAAGTAATTGATGAAGGGTTCCATCCAGGTTCCCTTGATATCTTCTGAGGTCGTGGCTAGCAGGTCGCTTATTTGGTTGACCACTTCCTCCTTCAGTAGATACGCAGGTAGCGTATTAACTGCTATGGTTAGAGTTCGAGGTCGTTCTGATTCGACTTTGGAAGCTAAGAATGCTAATGAGTCAGCATGTCTGTTATCATCTCTTAGAATATAATCGATGGTGAAGAAACTTAATTTGCTGATTAGGACCTTTGCCATGCTCGCATATCTTATCAAATTGACTCCATGTATTTGGTAGTTGTTTGTAATTTGATTGACTACCAATTGTGAATCGCTGTAAGCTTTGAGTCGAACTGCATGTAGGTCGATGGCCATTTGTAGACCTTGGATTAGAGTTTCATATTCGGCTTCATTATTAGAGGTCGAGAAGTCTAATCGAGTTGACCTCTTGTGGTTTTAGATTCCAAAACAAGTGAGTTTCGTCCATTTTCAAGTTCGTACCGAAAACCGAGTAAATGCCGACCGAACGGAAGAACATAAACCTCGTTTTTACGAACAAAACGTTGTTTTTTCGCCTTAGAACTCCCCGAGTTAAGCAATTGAGTGGCTTGTCTCTTAGGTGTATCGTTTTCCATGCGAAAACATGTGTGTTTCGCCCATTTATAACTTCGGAACAAAAATCGTGTACATACCAAGCCGAATGTCAGGACAAAACCTTGTTCCAATGGTCCAAATGTTCTATATTGTCCTTAAAACGTCCCGGCTAAGCTTGTCGATCTTGAGGTTTTAGATTAAAAAACAAGTGAGTTTCGTCCATTTCCAAGTTCAGACCGAAAACCGAGTAAATAACGACCGAACAGACGGACATAAACCTCGTTTTTACGGACGAAACGTTGTTTTTTCGCCTTAGAACGCCCCGAGTTAAGCAATTGAGTGGCTAGTCTCTTAGGTATATCGTTTTCCATGCGAAAACATGTGTGTTTCGTCCATTTATAAGTTCGGAACAAAAATCGAGTACATACAAAGCCGAATGTCCGGACAAAACCTCGTTCCCATGGTCCAAATGTTCTATATTGTCCTTAAAACCTCCTGGCTAAGCCTTGTCGATCTTGAGGTTTTAGATTAAAAAACAAGTGAGTTTCGTCCATTTCCAAGTTCGGACCAAAAACCGGGTAAATACCGACCGAACAGACGGACATAAACCTCATTTTTACAACGGAACGTTGTTTTTTCGCCTTAGAACGCACCGAGTTAATGAATTGAGTGGCTAGTCTCTTAGGTATATCGTTTTTCATGCGACAACATGTGTGTTTCGTCCATTTATAAGTTCGTAACAAAAATCGAGTACATACCAAGCTGAATGTCCGGACAAAACCTCGTTCCCATGGTGCAAATGTTCTATATTATCCTTAAAGCGTCCCGGCTAAGCCTTGTCGATCTTGAGGTTTTAGATTAAAAAACAGTGAGTTTCGTCCATTTCCAAGTTCGGACCGATAATCGAGTAAATACCGACCGAACAGACGGACATAAACCTTGTTTTTACGACGGAACGTTGTTTTTTCGCCTTAGAACGCTCCGAGTTAAGCAATTGAGTGGCTAGTCTTTCAGGTATATCGTTTTCCATGCGAAAACATGTGTGTTTCGTCCATTTATAAGTTCGGAACAAAAATCGAGTACATACCAAGCCGAATGTCAGGACAAAACCTTGTTCCCATGGTCCAAATGTTCTATATTATCCTTACAACGTCCCGACTAAGCCTTGTCGATCTTGAGGTTTTAGATTAAAAAACAAGTGAGTTTCGTCGATTTCCAAGTTCGGACCGAAAACCGAGTAATACCGACCGAACAGACGGACATAAACATCGTTTTTACGGATGGAACGTTGTTTTTTCGCCTTAGAACACCCCGAGTTAAGAAATTGTGTGGCTTGTCTCTTAGGTGTATCGTTTTCCATGCGAAAACATGTGTGTTTCGCTCATTTATAAGTTGGGAAAAAAATCTAGTACATACCAAGCCGAATGTCAAGACAAAACCTTGTTCCCATGGTCCAAATGTTCTATATTGTCCTTAAAACTTCCCGACTAAGCCTTGTCGATCTTGAGGTTTTAGATTAAAAAACAAGTGAGTTTCGTCCATTTCCAATTTCGGACCGAAAACCGAGTAATACCGACCGAACAGACGAACATAAACCTCGTTTTTACGGATAGAACGTTGTTTTTTCGCCTTAGAACACCCTGAGTTAAGCAATTGAGTGGTTTGTCTCTTAGGTGTATCGTTTTCCATGCGAAAACATGTGTGTTTCGCTCATTTATAAATTGGGAAAAAAAATCTAGTACATACCAAGCCGAATGTCACGATAAAACCTTGTTCCCATGGTCCAAATGTTCTATATTGTCCTTAAAACGTCCCGGCTAAGGCTTGGCGATCTTGAGGTTTAAGATTCCAAAACAAATGAGTTTCGTCCATTTCCAAGTTCGTTCCGAAAACCGAGTAAATTCCGACCGAACGGACGGACATAAACCTCGTTTTTACGGACAGAACGTTGATTTTTTGCCTTAGAACGCCCCGAGTTAAGCAATTGAGTGGCTTGTCTCTTACGTGTATCGTTTTCCATACGAAAACATGTGTGTTTCGCCCATTTATAAGTTGGGAAAAAAAATCTAGTACATACCAAGCCGAATGTCAGGACAAAACCTTGTTCCCATGGTCCAAATGTTCTATATTGTCCTTAAAACGTCCCGACTAAGCCTTGTCGATCTTGACGTTTTAGATTAAAAAACAAGTGAGTTTCGTCCATATCCAAGTTCAGACCGAAAACCGAGTAATACCGACCGAACAGACGGACATAAACCTCATTTTTACGGATGGAACGTTGTTTTTTCGCCTTAGAACACCCTGAGTTAAGCAATTGAGTGGTTTGTCTCTTAGGTGAATCCTTTTCCATGCGAAAACATTTGTGTTTCGCTCATTTATAAGTTGGGAAAAAAAATCTAGTACATACCACGCCGAATGTCAGGACAAAACCTTGTTCCCATGGTCCAAATATTCTATATTGTCCTTAAAACGTCCCGGATAAGCCTTGGCGATCTTGCGGTTTTAGATTCCAAAACAAGTGAGTTTCGTCAATTTCCAAGTTCGCACCGAAAACCGAGTAAATACCGACCGAACGGACGAACATAAACCTCGTTTTTAAGGACAGAACGTTGATTTTTCGCCTTAGAATGCCCCGAGTGAAGTAATTGAGTAGCTTGTCTCTTAGGTGTATCGTTTTCCATATGAAAATATGTGTGTTTCGCCCATTTATAAGTTGGGAAAAAAAATCGAGTACGTACCAAGCCGAATGTCAGGACAAAACCTTGTTCCCATGGTCCAAATGTTCTATATTGTCCTTAAAACCTCCTGGCTAAGCCTTGTCTATCTTGAGGTTTTAGATTAAAAAACAAGTGAGTTTCGTCCATTTCCAAGTTCGGACCGAAAACCAGGTAAATACCGACCGAACAGACGGACATAAACCTCATTTTTACAACGGAACGTTGTTTTTTCGCCTTAGAACGCACCGAGTTAATGAATTGAGTGGCTAGTCTCTTAGGTATATCGTTTTTCATGCGACAACATGTGTGTTTCGTCCATTTATAAGTTCGTAACAAAAATCGAGTACATACCAAGCTGAATGTCCGGACAAAACCTCGTTCCCATGGTCCAAATGTTCTATATTATCCTTAAAACGTCCCGGCTAAGCCTTGTCGATCTTGAGGTTTTAGATTAAAAAACAGTGAGTTTCGTCTATTTCGAAGTTCGGACCGATAATCGAGTAAATACCGACCGAACAGACGGACATAAACCTTGTTTTTACGACAGAACATTGTTTTTTCCCCTTAGAACGCTCCGAGTTAAGCAATTGAGTGGCTAGTCTTTCAGGTATATCATTTTCCATGCGAAAACATGTGTGTTTCGTCCATTTATAAGTTCGGAACAAAAATCGAGTACATACCAAGCCGAATGTCAGGACAAAACCTTGTTCCCATGGTCCAAATGTTCTATATTATCCTTAAAACTTCCCGACTAAGCCTTGTCGATCTTGAGGTTTTAGATTAAAAAACAAGTGAGTTTCGTCGATTTCCAAGTTCGGACCGAAAACCGAGTAATACCGACCGAACAGACGGACATAAACCTAGTTTTTACGGATGGAACGTTGTTTTTTCGCCTTAGAACACCCCGAGTTAAGAAATTGAGTGGCTTGTCTCTTAGGTGTATCGTTTTCCATGCGAAAACATGTGTGTTTCGCTCATTTATAAGTTGGGAAAAAAATCTAGTACATACCAAGCCGAATGTCAAGACAAAACCTTGTTCCCATGGTCCAAATGTTCTATATTGTCCTTAAAACTTCCCGACTAAGCCTTGTCGATCTTGAGGTTTTAGATTAAAAAACAAGTGAGTTTCGTCCATTTCCAAGTTCGGACCGAAAACCGAGTAATACCGACCGAACAGACGGACATAAACCTCGTTTTTACGGATGGAACGTTGTTTTTTCGCCTTAGAACACCCTGAGTTAAGCAATTGAGTGGCTTGTCTCTTAGGTGTATCGTTTTCCATGCGAAAACATGTGTGTTTCGCTCATTTATAAATTGGGAAAAAAAATCTAGTACATACCAAGCCGAATGTCACGATAAAACCTTGTTCCCATGGTCCAAATGTTCTATATTGTCCTTAAAACGTCCCGGCTAAGGCTTGGCGATGTTGAGGTTTAAGATTCCAAAACAAATGAGTTTCGTCCATTTCCAAGTTCGTTCCGAAAACCGAGTAAATTCCGACCGAACGGACGGACATAAACCTCGTTTTTACGGACAGAACGTTGATTTTTTGCCTTAGAACTCCCCGAGTTAAGCAATTGAGTGGCTTGTCTCTTAGGTGTATCGTTTTCCATACGAAAACATGTGTGTTTCGCCCATTTATAAGTTGGGAAAAAAAATCTAGTACATACCAAGCCGAATGTCAGGACAAAACCTTGTTCCCATGGTCCAAATGTTCTATATTGTCCTTAAAACGTCCCGACTAAGCCTTGTCGATCTTGACGTTTTAGATTAAAAAACAAGTGAGTTTCGTCCATATCCAAGTTCAGACCGAAAACCGAGTAATACCGACCGAACAGACGGACATAAACCTCATTTTTACGGATGGAACGTTGTTTTTTCGCCTTAGAACACCCTGAGTTAAGCAATTGAGTGGTTTGTCTCTTAGGTGTATCGTTTTCCATGCGAAAACATTTGTGTTTCGCTCATTTATAAGTTGGGAAAAAAAATCTAGTACATACCACGCCGAATGTCAGGACAAAACCTTGTTCCCATGGTCCAAATATTCTATATTGTCCTTAAAACGTCCCGGATAAGCCTTGGCGATCTTGCGGTTTTAGATTCCAAAACAAGTGAGTTTCGTCAATTTCCAAGTTCGCACCGAAAACCGAGTAAATACCGACCGAACGGACGGACATAAACCTCATTTTTAAGGACAGAACGTTGATTTTTCGCCTTAGAATGCCCCGAGTTAAGTAATTGAGTGGCTTGTCTCTTAGGTGTATCGTTTTCCATATAAAAATATGTGTGTTTCGCCCATTTATAAGTTGGGAAAAAAAATCGAGTACGTACCAAGCCGAATGTCAGGACAAAACCTTGTTCCCATGGTCCAAATGTTCTATATTGTCCTTAAAACGTCCCGACTAAGCCTTGTCGATCTTGAGGTTTTAGATTAAAAAACAAGTGAGTTTCGTCCATTTCCAAGTTCGGACCAAAAACCGAGTAATACCGACCGAACAGACGGACATAAACCTGGATTTTACGGATAAAACGTTGTTTATTCGCCTTAGAACACCCCGAGTTAAGCAATTGAGTGGCTTGTCTCTTAGGTGTATCGTTTTCCATGCGAAAACATGTGTGTTTCGCTCATTTAAAAGTTGGGAAAAAAATTCTAGTACATACCAAGCGGAATGTCAGGACAAAACCTTGTTCCCATGGTCCAAATGTTCTATATTGTCCTTAAAATGTCCCGACTAAGCCTTGTCGATCTTGAGGTTTTAGATTAAAAAACAAGTGAGTTTCGTCCATTTCCATGTTCGGACCGAAAACCGAGTAATACCGACCGAACAGACGGACATAAACCTCGTTTTTATGGATGGAACGTTGTTTTTTCGCCTTAGAACGCCCCGAGTTAAACAATTGAGTGGCTTGTCTCTTAGGTGTATCGTTTTCCATGCGAAAACATGTGTGTTTCGCCCATTTATAAGTTCGGAAAAAAAATCTAGTACATACAAAGCCGAATGTCACGACAAAACCTTGTTCCCATGGTCCAAATGTTCTATATTGTCCTTAAAACGTCCCGGCTAAGCCTTGGCGATCTTGAGGTTTTAGATTCCAAAATAAGTGAGTTTCGTCCATTTCCAAGTTCGTACCGAAAACCGAGTAAATACCGACCGAACGGACGGACATAAACCTCGTTTTTACGGACAGAACGTTGATTTTTCGCCTTAGAACACCCCGAGTTAAGCAATTGAGTGGTTTGTCTCTTAGGTGTATCGTTTTCCATGCGAAAGCATGTGTGTTTCGCTCATTTACAAGTTGGGAAAAAAAATCTAGTACATACCAAGCCGAATGTCACGACAAAACCTTGTTCCCATGGTCGAAATGTTCTATATTGTCCTTAAAACTTCCGGATAAGCCTTGGCAATCTTGAGGTTTTAGATTCCAAAACAAGTGAGTTTCGTCCATTTCCAAGTTCGCACCGAAAACCGAGTAAATACCGTCCGAACGGACGGACATAAACCTCGTTTTTACGGGTAGAACGTTGTTTTTTCGCCTTAGAACACCCCGACTTAAGCAATTGAGTGGTTTGTCTCTTAGGTGTATCGTTTTCCATGCGAAAACATGTGTGTTTCGCTCATTTATAGGTTGGGAAAAAAAATCTAGTACATACCAAGCCGAATGTCAGGACAAAACCTTGTTCCCATGGTCCAAATATTCTATATTGTCCTTAAAACGTCCCGGATAAGCCTTGGCGATCTTGAGGTTTTAGATTCCAAAACAAGTGAGTTTCGTCAATTTCCAAGTTCGCACTGAAAACCGAGTAAATACCGTCCGAACGGACGGTCTTAAACCTCGTTTTTACGGATAGAACGTTGTTTTTTCGCCTTAGAACACCCCGAGTTAAGAAATTGAGTGGTTTGTCTCTTAGGTGTATCGTTTTCCATGCGAAAACATGTGTGTTTTGCTCATTTATAGGTTGGGAAAAAAAATCTAGTACATACCAAGCCGAATGTCAGGACAAAACCTTGTTCCCATGGTCCAAATATTCTATATTGTCCTTAAAACGTCCTGGATAAGCCTTGGCGATCTTGCGGTTTTAGATTCCAAAACAAGTGAGTTTTGTCAATTTCCAAGTTCGCACCGAAAACCGAGTAAATACCGTCCGAACGGACGGACATAAACCTCGTTTTTACGGGTAGAACGTTGTTTTTTCGCCTTAGAACACCCCGACTTAAGCAATTGAGTGGTTTGTCTCTTAGGTGTATCGTTTTCCATGCGAAAACATGTGTGTTTCGCTCATTTATAGGTTGGGAAAAAAAATCTAGTACATACCAAGCCGAATGTCAGGACAAAACCTTGTTCCCATGGTCCAAATATTCTATATTGTCCTTAAAACGTCCCGGATAAGCCTTGGCGATCTTGAGGTTTTAGATTCCAAAACAAGTGAGTTTCGTCAATTTCCAAGTTCGCACTGAAAACCGAGTAAATACCGTCCGAACGGACGGTCTTAAACCTCGTTTTTACGGATAGAACGTTGTTTTTTCGCCTTAGAACACCCCGAGTTAAGAAATTGAGTGGTTTGTCTCTTAGGTGTATCGTTTTCCATGCGAAAACATGTGTGTTTTGCTCATTTATAGGTTGGGAAAAAAATCTAGTACATACCAAGCCGAATGTCAGGACAAAACCTTGTTCCCATGGTCCAAATATTCTATATTGTCCTTAAAACGTCCTGGATAAGCCTTGGCGATCTTGCGGTTTTAGATTCCAAAACAAGTGAGTTTTGTCAATTTCCAAGTTCGCACCTAAAACCGAGTAAATACCGACCGAACGGACGGACATAAACCTCGTTTTTACGGACAGAACGTTGATTTTTCGCCTTAGAACGCCCCGAGTTAAGCAATTGAGTGGCTTGTCTCTTAGGTGTATCGTTTTCCATGCGAAAACATTTGTGTTTCGCTCATTTATAAGTTGGGAAAAAAAATCTAGTACATACCACGCCGAATGTCAGGACAAAACCTTGTTCCCATGGTCCAAATATTCTATATTGTCCTTAAAACGTCCCGGATAAGCCTTCGCGATCTTGCGGTTTTAGATTCCAAAACAAGTGAGTTTCGTCAATTTCCAAGTTCGCACCGAAAACCGAGTAAATACCGACCGAACGGACGGACATAAACCTCGTTTTTAAGGACAGAACGTTGATTTTTCGCCTTAGAATGCCCCGAGTTAAGTAATTGAGTAGCTTGTCTCTTAGGTGTATCGTTTTCCATATGAAAATATGTGTGTTTCGCCCATTTATAAGTTGGGAAAAAAAATCGAGTATGTACCAAGCCGAATGTCAGGACAAAACCTTGTTCCCATGGTCCAAATGTTCTATATTGTCCTTAAAACCTCCTGGCTAAGCCTTGTCGATCTTGAGGTTTTAGATTAAAAAACAAGTGAGTTTCGTCCATTTCCAAGTTCGGACCGAAAACCGGGTGAATACCGACCGAACTGACGGACATAAACCTCATTTTTACAACGGAACGTTGTTTTTTCGCCTTAGAACGCACCGAGTTAATGAATTGAGTGGCTAGTCTCTTAGGTATATCGTTTTTCATGCGACAACATGTGTGTTTCGTCCATTTATAAGTTCGTAACAAAAATCGAGTACATACCAAGCTGAATGTCCGGACAAAACCTCGTTCCCATGGTCCAACTGTTCTATATTATCCTTAAAACGTCCCGGCTAAGCCTTGTCGATCTTGAGGTTTTAGATTAAAAAACAGTGAGTTTCGTCCATTTCCAAGTTCGGACCGATAATCGAGTAAATACCGACCGAACAGACGGACATAAACCTTGTTTTTACGAAAGAACATTGTTTTTTCGCCTTAGAACGCTCCGAGTTAAGCAATTGAGTGGCTAGTCTTTCAGGTATATCATTTTCCATGCGAAAACATATGTGTTTCGTCCATTTATAAGTTCGGAACAAAAATCGAGTACATACCAAGCCGAATGTCAGGACAAAACCTTGTTCCCATGGTCCAAATGTTCTATATTATCCTTAAAACTTCCCGACTAAGCCTTGTCGATCTTGAGGTTTTAGATTAAAAAACAAGTGAGTTTCGTCGATTTCGAAGTTCGGACCGAAAACCGAGTAATACCGACCGAACAGACGGACATAAACTTCGTTTTTACGGATGGAACGTTGTTTTTTCGCCTTAGAACACCCCGAGTTAAGAAATTGAGTGGCTTGTCTCTTAGGTGTATCGTTTTCCATGCGAAAACCTGTGTGTTTCGCTCATTTATAAGTTGGGAAAAAAATCTAGTACATACCAAGCCGAATGTCAAGACAAAACCTTGTTCCCATGGTCCAAATGTTCTATATTGTCCTTAAAACTTCCCGACTAAGCCTTGTCGATCTTGAGGTTTTAGATTAAAAAACAAGTGAGTTTCGTCCATTTCCAAGTTCGGACCGAAAACCGAGTAATACCGACCGAACAGACGGACATAAACCTCGTTTTTACGGATGGAACGTTGTTTTTCGCCTTAGAACACCCTGAGTTAAGCAATTGAGTGGCTTGTCTCTTAAGTGTATCGTTTTCCATGCGAAAACATGTGAGTTTTTCTCATTTATAAATTGGGAAAAAAATCTAGTACATACCAAGCCGAATGTCACGATAAAACCTTGTTCCCATGGTCCAAATGTTCTATATTGTCCTTAAAACGTCCCGGCTAAGGCTTGGCGATGTTGAGGTTTAAGATTCCAAAACAAATGAGTTTCGTCCATTTCCAAGTTCGTTCCGAAAACCGAGTAAATTCCGACCGAACGGACGGACATAAACCTCGTTTTTACGGACAGAACGTTGATTTTTTGCCTTAGAACGCCCCGAGTTAAGCAATTGAGTGGCTTGTCTCTTAGGTGTATCGTTTTCCATACGAAAACATGTGTGTTTCGCCCATTTATAAGTTCGGAAAAAAAATCTAGTACATACCAAGCCGAATGTCAGGACAAAACCTTGTTCCCATGGTCCAAATGTTCTATATTGTCCTTAAAACGTCCCGACTAAGCCTTGTCGATCTTGACGTTTTAGATTAAAAAACAAGTGAGTTTCGTCCATATCCAAGTTCAGACCGAAAACCGAGTAATACCGACCGAACAGACGGATATAAACCTCATTTTACGGATGGAACGTTGTTTTTTCGCCTTTAGAACACCCTGAGTTAAGCAATTGAGTGGTTGTCTCTTAGGTGTATCGTTTTCCATGCGAAAACATTTGTGTTTCGCTCATTTATAAGTTGGGAAAAAAAATCTAGTACATACCACGCCGAATGTCAGGACAAAACCTTGTTCCCATGGTCCAAATATTCTATATTGTCCTTAAAACGTCCCGGATAAGCCTTGGCGATCTTGCGGTTTTAGTTCCAAAACAAGTGAGTTTCGTCAATTTCCAAGTCGCACGAAAACGAGTAAATACCGACCGAACGGACGGCACCTAAACCTCGTTTTTAGGACAGAACGTTGATTTTTCGCCCTGATAGAATGCCCCGAGTTAAGTAATTGAGTGGCTGTCTCTTAGGTGTATCGTTTTCCATATGAAAATATGTGTGTTTCGCCCATTTATAAGTTGGGAAAAAAAAATCGAGTACGTACCAAGCCGTAATGTCAGGACAAAAACCTTGTTCCATGGTCCAAATGTTCTATATTGTCCTTAAAACGTCCCGACTAATCCTTGTCGATCTTGAGGGTTTTAGATTAAATAAAACAAGTGAGTTTCGTCCATTCCAAGTTCGGACCAAAACCGAGTAATACCGACCGAACAGACGGACATAAACCTGGATTTTACGAATAAAACGTTGTTTATCGCCTTAGAACACCCCGAGTTAAGCAATTGAGTGGCTTGTCTCTTAGGTGTATCGTTTTTCCATGCGAAAACATGTGTGTTTCGCTCATTTAAAAGTTGGGAAAAAAATTCTAGTACATACCAAGCGAATGTCAGGACAAAAACCTTGTTCCCATGGTCCAAATGTTCTATATTGTCCTTAAAATGTCCCGACTAAGCCTTGTCGATCTTGAGGTTTTAGATTAAAAACAAGTGAGTTTCGTCCATTTCCATGTTCGGACCGAAAACCGTGTAATACCGACCGAACAGACGGACATAAACCTCGTTTTTTATGGATGGAACGTTGTTTTTTCGCCTTAGAACGCCCCGAGTTAAACAATTGAGTGGCTTGTCTCTTAGGTGTATCGTTTTCCATGCGAAAACATGTGTGTTTCGCTCATTTATAAGTTCGGAAAAAAATCTAGTACATACAAAGCCGAATGTCACGACAAAACCTTGTTCCCATGGTCCAAATGTTCTATATTGTCCTTAAAACGTCCCGGCTAAGCCTTGGCGATCTTGAGGTTTTAGATTCCAAAATAAGTGAGTTTCGTCCATTTCCAAGTTCGTACCGAAAACCGAGTAAATACCGACCGAACGGACGGACATAAACCTCGTTTTTACGGACAGGAACGTTGATTTTTCGCCTTAGAACACCCCGAGTTAAGCAATTGAGTGGTTTGTCTCTTAGGTGTATCGTTTTCCATGCGAAAGCATGTGTGTTTCGCTCATTTACAAGTTGGGAAAAAAATCTAGTACATACCAAGCCGAATGTCACGACAAAACCTTGTCCCATGGTCGAAATGTTCTATATTGTCCTTAAATCTTCCAGATAAGCCTTGGCAATCTTGAGGTTTTAGATTCCAAAACAAGTGAGTTTCGTCCATTTCCAAGTTCGCACCGAAAACCGAGTAAATTACCCGGTCCGAACGGGACGGACTTTAAACCTCGTTTTCACGATAGAACGTTGTTTTGTCGCCTTAGAACACCCCGAGTTAAGAAATTGAGTGGT